>CM023942.1:4634286-4664493 GCA_013407115.1 Glycine latifolia
ATAGTAGAAATGGGTTAATTACTATTATATATTATAATGGTAGTAAATATGTTGGACCTAATGGTCAGGTTTTTGAAGGAGAAAGTAAAATGTTTCGTATTCCCTCGAGATGCAGCCACCGTGATTTGATGAGGATGATTTACAAGAAGTTGAGATTACAACGCGGACAATCTGTATCTCGATTGACTGCTAGATGTGCATCGGGCAATCCAGTGCAATGGGTTGCTGTGGATATTGTAGATGATGATGATGTAGCACTAGTTACAGACGCATGCATATCAGACGGAACAAACCCAAGATTTATCGAATTGTATGCAGAATTAAACTGTGGTGGACAATCAAGCAGTCAACGGTGTGTCCAGCCCATTAGGTCCATTGACATAAACAGAGACCCATCGGTGAATCCAGAAGACAGAGATATATCCGAATCACCACCACAACTAACCCAACCAACCCAACAAATGGATTATCAACATAGGGAAATATCTCCCCCACAACCACCACCAGTAAGTCAAGCAACGGAGAATGAATTTGTGCCGAGTCAGGATCCAGGTTGGCCTATGGACAGTTCTGAGGACGAGGTGGACGAAGGTGTTGTTCCCGACAGTGGCTCATCGGATACGGACGTAGACGGTGATTTCGATCGTGCTTTTCCATTTCCTTCTCCGGGCAATGTCGGAATGCAAGATCCGCCTCCGGTTCCAGGTATGTATGCATGGACATTTTTTGGTCAGTCAATACTGTTCAAATTATTGTTGGTTTATTTATGAAAATGTGTTGAATGTATCATTATATAGGTGACGGAAACGTTCCATTTTGGTCTGACGTACGACATTACACTAATATTAATTGGGCACACCCAGATCAGGAGTTTGATGACATGGAAGGAGTGCGAATACCAAACTGGCATATGGGTCAACAGTTATATAAGGACCAGTTGTTTGAGAGCAAGCATGATGTTCAATTAGCAATAAAACAATATTGTATGGCCGAGCATCGCACAACGATAGTTAAAAAAAGTGATACGAAAAGGCTTATAATGGTTTGTGAAAATCATTATGACGGTTGTCCATGGAGGATGAGGGCATACCAAAAAAAGGGTGGCACTGAATGGGTCGTAGGCATATGGAACAACCAACACACATGTGTCGGTCAGAATCTTTCTCAAGATCACAAGCAGCTTGACTCAAATTTGATATGTTCGATGATCTTAGGTACGTAAAATACATTAAATTTAAGTCCGGTTATGAATTTAAATTTATTAATGTATTATTGTTTGACGAAATGTAGAAATGATTAGGGAGGATCCCAGTGTTAAAATTGGGTTAATTCAAGAAAGGATAGCAACAATGTTGGGATTTCATATATCATACAAGAAGGCATGGAAGGCAAAGCAAAAGGCCATTGTAAAGGTTTTCGGAGATTGGGATGAGTCCTATGCATTTCTGCCAAGGTGGTTGGATTACATGTTAAATTTTTTCTCCTGGGTCTGCATACAAGATGGATTTGAACGACCACTTTATTGAAGGCCAACTCGATGGAAGTGCTAAGGTGTTCAACAGGGTGTTCTGGACATTCAAACAGTGTTGCGATGCTTTCAATTATTGCAAACCAGTTATAAGCATTGACGGAACCCATTTGTATGGGAAATACCGGGGAACACTGCTCATTGCAACAACAGTTGACGGAAACAATTATGTCCTTCCAATTGCATTTGCGATTGTTTCCGGGGAGAGTATCGACAACTGGTCGTGGTTTTTGGCACTGATTCGGATACACGTTACGCAGAAAGACGAAATTTGTCTTATTTCAGATCGTCATGCCGGCATCATTGCTGCGGTAAACAATGTCGAGTTGGGGTGGCATCCACCAAGGGCGTACCATGTTTATTGCATTCGGCATTTGGCGAGTAATTTCAATCACAAGTTTAGAAATGTCATGCTGAAGAAACAATTGAAGAAATTAGGTATGTTTGTCCATTACAAGCCACTGTTTTTTAATGCAGTTAGCATATTCATTTGATGTGTGGATTTTTATATTGTGTTTGTATATGCAGCTTATACAACCTCACGCTTAAATTTCGATGCCGGTTTGGAAACATTTAAAGAATCAAGCCCTCAAATAGCAGCATGGGTTGATAATATCCCAAAGGAGAAGTGGAGTATAGCTTACGATGATCAGGGAAGAAGGTTTGGGCACATGACGACGAATCTTTCAGAGAGCTTTAACAAGGTGCTTAAAGGAGCCAGAAGCCTTCCTATTACGTCCCTTGTGCGGTTCACGTACGCTCGGTTAGTTTCATATTTTGTCCAACATGGTCAGGAGGCCCATGAGGAAATGGCGACAGGTAATTATTTGTGCAGATTAGCATGGCAAAAATATACGACGATGGTTGATAAATCGGCAACACACTACGTGACTTGTTTTGACTCACTTAAGACAAGATTTGAGGTTCAAGAGACCTACAACATACGCACTCATAGGGGCGGTCAAAAATGGTCAGTCTCGTTAGCTGAACGAACTTGTCAATGTGGTGAGTTCACTGCCTATAGGTTTCCGTGTAGTCATGTTATTGCAGCATGTCGATCCACAAACCACGATCCTAGACAATATGTTGACCCTATATACAGTGCCGCGTATCAATGTCAAGTGTATTCACCGCAGTGGTATCCAATTGGCAATGAGGACTTCATACGACCAGTTGGACCACCGATTGTTATACCAGATGTGTCGCAGAGACGCAAAAAAGGAAGACCAAAGAGTACGCGCATACGGAACGAGATGGATTCGCGTGAAGGGTCAACTCAAGTGACGTGTGGTTATTGTAAGGTTGTGGGTCACAATAGACGTAATTGCCCTAATCGGAGGCAGCACCATTGATGTATAAGCTTGTTTTTAAAATATTTAGTACGATTTCATTAAAATATTTACTACGATTTCATTAAAATATTTAGTACGGTTTCATTAACCTAGGTAACAAGCAAAATCAAAGATAAGTAGTGTCCAGTGTCCTGCCTTAATACATGAGACTCAAATAATGTCTGATATAGTCGAGCATCGTCAGGCGTAGAACATAAAATAAAAATACAATTAAAGTCCACAATACATAAACAAAAAACAGAAGTCAGTCATGCTGTCGGTGGTCTTCGTGGTATCCTCCACAACGGCTCATGTTATGCTCGTACGGTGACAGATGACATCTAAATCGTGCTCCCCTAATTGGATTTCTCCTAACGATGTGCTCAGGGTCATCGTCTTCACCGTTGTCTTCATCTTCCATAGCTGCCAATATATCATCTGTTGAATACGATGCGAAACTGGGTGAATGTAGTAAGGCAGCCGAATGTGACGTAGGAGTGGCCATACCTGGATCCTCATCTGACGTTGGACCACTTGGCCTATAACAATCCGCAAATGTATCAGATCCGGCTGCGAACTGAAACCCAGTTGCTCTAGGACTGGATGAACTGGGCCCGGCTGAACTGGGACCAGCCCTACTGGGATCAGTAGGTTGAGGGGCAGCAGAACTAGGCCCAGCTGCAAACATCGGAGATGGATAAGGATATACGAATCCGGCCTGAGGCATCGACGGTGCAGAAAACCAGGGGGGGTACTGGGACCCAGGAACTTGCTGTGGAGGCCACCAATACTGCTGAGATAGGCCGCCTGGGTATCCCGGTGCGAAGAACATGCCAGCAGGACGTGGAGGCAGAGGCGGTACAAGCACAGGTGTGTCAGCAACTGCCGGAGTAGCATGGTGTAGGGGTAACCCCTCATGACGCGCACGACGGTTTCTCCGGACAACTGCTGGCGGTGCCTCGACTTGACGAACCACTGGTGGGGGTGCAGCATCTCCAGGATCCGTTAGTCTGTCTAAATCATCGCATGCGGAGAGCATGCGAGTTGCCTCATGTAAAATCTGGCTCATGTCAAATGCCCCCTGTGCCTCAGGTGAAAGCATGTGCACAACTGTCTCGCATCTATCCGTCTGTCCATAAGGTTGTATTAGTGAATGCAAATTCTATATTATTTGGCAAAATAGAGCGTAATATATAAACTACCTACCACATGTGCATTTACCGCGGCTCTGCGTGTCATCCATCGTCGTGTGACAGAGTAATACCACTGCATGTATTCACTGTTCACGGAAAGGTAACCGTCTCTTCGCATGGGGTGAAGGTTCTGCAGCACACTGGAATCTCTTTCTACCCATTGGACAATGAAGAATGCGTGTCGCTCAGTCCAATCAACTTCCGTCTTCCCCGTTATACTGATCGTTAGCAGCTCACTACAATTAATTGGGTCCTCTGGAATGGGCTGATCAAACCCAAACTGCCGTAGTACTCTATCCGGCTGCTGGTAGACAACAAGCTCATAACATATAAGCGGACAAACCGCCAACCATCTTCGAGCCATGTCAACATCCGGTGGATGGACAATGTCTACAACGTCGTATGGCCTCCACCGAATGTGTCTCCGGCGCATGACATCAATATGATGTCGATATCTGCGAATGTTTGTATACACGGTTACACGTGTATCGTATACATTAAACCTGAAACATCAAAATGTCACCATTAGGAACATATAGTCTGAAGCAAAACAAACGATATAATACAAACATTAAAAAAATAATACCTGTGGCCGTAGATCTCGCGGTCTAACTGATCCTGATCTTGCATCGTGGGAAGGGTAGGAGAGATAGTGGGGAATCGTGTCCAGACCCACAACTGCAACAACAAAACACATCCACCCATCTCACGACGTGATGGACGGGTAGCTCTACACAACTCTCTATATAATGATGCAAGAACCGCAGAGCCCCAACTAAATGTGCCCGTGCGTTCGAAATCATCCAAAAATAACAAGTAGCGAGCTGGCACAAAGCTCGAAGCAGTGTCTACAAACAACATACCGCCTAAGATGCGCAATATCAATGCACGAGTGTATCTTCGGCGGCCTACTTCTGTGCCGGCGTGGACTGCATAATCACCAAACTGCTCCCGTAAAAAGTTCAGGCCCAACAAACCGCCGTGCAATTCCCGACCAGCAGCCGGCTCAACCCCCAACAAATCACCAATAATAGCCCGTAGGTTATGTCGTCCGTGTCGGCCAGAAACAACATGACCATCGGTCGGCAACCCGAGTAGATGATGTACGTCCTCTAGGGTGATTGTCACCTCACCCATCGTCATATGAAACGTACGTGTCTCCGGCCGCCATCGCTCGACAAGCGCTGACACTAGGTGGTGATCGATCTGAACAAAATAATTAACACAACATTTAATTAGCATGCCTAAGATTAACATTGAACTTAACATAACACTGAAGATCCTTACCTCGTGATTGCGCAGGCGCGCAACGTGATAAAAACCTGCCTGTCTTAGCCACGGCTGAATCTCCTCAGGTATACCCCGATAATCGTGTGTCGCGGCATGTCTAACATTAATAACACGATCCCGCATGGTCGGATCACCCTGAGAATTCCACACATAAGTGGATATATGTTTCTCCTGTAGTGTAAGGAGACTCCGTATGGATGGACCGGGCTCGATGACGCTCAACGCAGACTCAGGCGATGGTGTCGGTGGAACATGTTCATCGTGATCCATTACTATAAATCAATATTTTTGTCACAAAAATTTAATACTTTACTACATTAAAAAATTATAACATATACTTATTTTATAAATTATAAAATCACTATACGCACAACACACATGTTAGTAAGCTTCTAAATATTCCTATATGTCTATAATATATCTTAAAAAAGTCAACAATCATAAATATTCCTAAATGTCCTCTAACCTAATGTTTTAAATCATTCTCTAACCTAAATTTTTAAATCTCCATCCTAAACATCATTTAATCACTAAAACTATATAAATTATAAATATATTCAACAATTCAAACAATTAAAAAGAAACATGTGTCGAGAAATTACGCAAAACCAATATGAACTTTACTCTTAACTACTGATTACTTAATTATTAACCTAGGTCCTCACTAAATTTACGTTTGTTAATTTTAACCACAAATAATATTCTAATTCATTTTTTTTAAGGCAAAGGTTAATAAATAACTTTGAATTATTGATTAAGGAACTAATTTTTTATATTAAAATGTGTAATTTATTTATTTATTTAGTACGGATTAGTTCATTAATTAATATTGTAAAATCGTGATTAATTATATCTTTTATTAATGATTTATTTATTTTCCTTCACTAATCCCTACTAACAATTTAATATTAAAATAAAAGGGAAAGGCATGAAAACCTCGTAACGTGAGACAGTGAGACAAAAGGGATTTTTAGGTTTGGCGGATGAGTGCTGAGAAGGGTAAACTCAGCCTTTCTTTCTTTCATCGCATTGTTCCTTTCTTCTCACGTGCGTCATCTTCATCACTATCGTTGCTATCATTCATCTCATCAACCCTTTTTCTATATTTAAAATCTTTTATTCTACTACGGGAAAGTTTTATGAAAGACAAATTTTATGAAATTGAAATTTTATGAAAGAGAAATGATAATTTTTCTTTTATGCTTTTATAAATTAATAAAAAATTATTTATCTGTAATAATTACAAGTATCTGATTTTTGTAACATAATTATAATTATTTCATTCATATTATAAACGAAAATAGTACACCACAATTAATTCGTACAAAATTTTCATTTAATTAGTTAAAGTCATTGTTTACGTAGATTTAATATGTTCATTATACTTTGGTATTTATACTACTTACTCAATATGTCTCTAAAAAATTTATAATACTTCAACCAATATTTTGATATGATTTTAAAATAGTACATAACTTTCATTGTTTAAGTTATTCAATATGTCCCTAAAATATTTAATTAGATTATTTAATTAAAAATAGTACATAACTTTCATTAAAAATATCAAATAATTCAAAAAATTTAATTTTATTATAAATAGTGTATATATACACGATAAGTTACTTAACTTTTTATCATAAAATTCATCCTCTAACCTAATGTTTGAAATCATCCTCTACCCTAATGTTTTAAATCATCTAATCTAAACATTATTTAATAATTAAAACTATATAAATAAAAAATATATTAAACAATTAAATTACAAAATAATTGAAAATGACACAAAATAAAAACTAACCAGCTTTTGGGTAGGAAGTGGAGTTGAATTATATTGAAGAAGATAATTGAGTGAAAGTGAGGGAAGAATTGAGAGTGATAGGAAGTGGTGGGGTAATGAAAGGGAGGGGGGTATTTATAGTGGGCCAGCTGGAATATAATCCGCTGGACCCACTGGCGAATTGTGCAGGGGCCTGCCACGTGGACACGAAGCCGCCAATCTGGCCAGCGAACAACGGAAGACGCCCTGCAGCCCAGCGACTTCACCAGCTCAGCTGCCCGCCCAGCCCGCGCAATCAGGTGGCGCCACGTTGCAAATGGAATTCGCCAGCAGTGCCTGCGAATTATGGCACGTGGCACTTACGGAATTTTTGTTGCAGGTGTGGCATTTGGGGAATTATTTTGGTGAATAGTGGCATTTTGGAAGATGTCTCTGTGGTGTGTTGAGTATCTGAGTCTTGTTCCTCCGTCTTCTCCATCATTTCCATTGTCTTTTCCCCCCTCAACACCTCACAAAATCAAAATTAGGGGTTTTCAGCAAAACCCTTTCTTTTCTTCTCTTCAACTTCACTCCAAAAACTTGGTAACAAGGTTGGCTTTGGGTCTCACAGTTCGATACAATTTTCTTTCACTGTGAGATGTTTTCTTCTTTTTCTCATAGAAGTTCAGCGATCAAATGGAATTCCCTCACACAATTTCTCCTCCTCGTTTTCTTCCTCTTCTCCGCGACGCGAAACGACGCCGTCTCGCCCTATTCGGACAAATCCGCGCTCCTCCGCCTTAAAGCCTCGTTCTCCGACCCCGCCGGCGTTCTCTCCACGTGGACCTCCGCCGCTGACTCCGGCCACTGCTCCTTCTCCGGCGTCATCTGCGACGCCAACTCTCGAGTCGTCGCCGTCAACGTCACCGGCGCCGGCGGCATCAACCGAACATCTCCCCCGTGCTCAAATTTCTCCCAATTCCCTCTCTACGGCTTCGGAATTCGGCAAACCTGTTCCGGTAGCAAAGGTTCTCTCTTCGGAAACGCTTCTTCTCTGAGCTTCATCGCCGAGCTCACGGAGCTTAGGGTTTTGTCGCTTCCCTTCAACGCGTTGGAGGGTGAAATCCCCGAAGCGATTTGGGGCATAGAAAATCTCGAGGTTCTTGACTTAGAAAGGAATTTGATAAGTGGGTATCTTCCCTTCAGAATCAATGGCTTGAAGAACTTGAGGGTTTTGAATCTCGCGTTTAATAGGATTGTTGGGGAGATACCTAGTTCAATTGGGTCTCTTGAGAGATTGGAGGTTTTGAATTTGGCTGGTAATGAATTGAATGGTTCTGTTCCCGGTTTTGTAGGGAGGCTTAGAGGGGTGTATCTGTCTTTTAATCAGTTAAGTGGGGTTATTCCAAGAGAGATTGGGGAGAATTGTGGGAACCTTGAGCATTTGGATTTGTCTGCGAATTCGATGGTTCGAGCGATTCCGAGGAGTTTGGGGAATTGTGGAAGGTTGAGGACGCTTTTGTTGTATTCCAATTTGTTGAAAGAGGGTATTCCTGGTGAGCTTGGGAGACTTAAGAGCCTTGAGGTGTTGGATGTTTCCAGGAACACTCTCAGCGGCTCTGTGCCACGGGAGCTTGGGAACTGCTTGGAGTTGAGGGTGCTCGTGTTGTCGAATCTATTTGATCCACGTGGGGATGTTGATGCTTGTGATTTGGGGAAATTGAGGTCTGTGAATGATCAGTTGAATTATTTTGAAGGGGCAATGCCTGTGGAGGTTTTGTCGCTTCCGAAGTTGAGGATATTATGGGCTCCCATGGTGAATTTGGAAGGCGGTTTACAGGGAAGTTGGGGCAGTTGTGAGAGCTTGGAGATGGTGAATTTGGCTCAGAATTTTTTCAGTGGGGAGTTTCCAAACCAGCTTGGTGTTTGCAAGAAGCTGCATTTTGTTGATTTAAGCTCTAACAATCTTACTGGGGAGCTTTCTGAGGAACTCCATGTTCCCTGTATGAGTGTGTTTGATGTCAGTGGGAACATGTTATCTGGTTCAGTTCCTGATTTCTCCGACAATTCTTGTCCCCCTGTTCCTTCCTGGAATGGAAATCTGTTTGCAGATGGCAATGCTTCCCCGCCATATGCATCCTTTTTTATGTCAAAAGTTCGTGAGAGATCACTTTTCACGTCGATGGGGGGAGTCGGTACTTCTGTTGTTCACAACTTTGGGCAAAACAGCTTTACTGGCATTCACTCATTGCCAGTAGCACATGACAGGCTGGGGAAGAAGAGAGGTTACACATTTCTTGTTGGTGAAAATAATCTTACAGGACCTTTTCCTACTTTTTTATTTGAGAAATGTGATGAATTAGATGCATTGCTTTTAAATGTCAGTTATAATAGGATATCTGGTCAGATTCCTTCCAATTTTGGTGGAATATGCAGATCATTGAAATTTTTGGATGCGTCTGGAAATGAACTTGCAGGAACGATTCCCCTTGATTTAGGGGATTTGGTCTCTCTTGTATTTCTGAACCTCAGTAGTAATCAGTTAGAAGGCCAGATTCCCACCAACCTTGGCCAGATGAAGAATCTGAAGTTTCTTTCTTTGGCTGGTAATAAGTTGAATGGCTCAATTCCTATCAGCCTGGGGCAGTTGTACTCTTTAGAAGTCTTGGACCTTTCTTCAAACTCTCTTACTGGTGAGATTCCAAAGGCTATTGAAAACATGAGAAATCTGACAGATGTTTTGTTCAATAACAACAATCTTTCTGGTTACATTCCTAATGGTTTGGCACATGTCGCTACACTCTCAGCATTCAATGTGTCTTTCAACAACTTATCTGGATCCTTGCCTTCAAAGAGTGGCTTGATTAAATGCAGCAGTGCTGTTGGGAATCCGTTTCTAAGTCCCTGCCGTGGAGTTTCACTTACCGTGCCATCAGGGCAACTAGGGCCACTTGATGCAACAGCACCAGCTACTACGGGCAAGAAGAGTGGGAATGGCTTCAGTTCTATTGAAATAGCATCTATAACTTCTGCTGCAGCCATTATTTTTGTCCTTATAGCCCTGATTGCTCTATTCTTTTACACTCGGAAGTGGAACCCTAGGTCCAGGGTTGTTAGTTCTATAAGAAAAGAAGTAACAGTGTTCACTGATATTGGGTTCCCATTGACGTTTGAAAGTGTTGTCCAAGCCACAGGAAACTTCAATGCAGGTAACTGTATTGGGAATGGAGGTTTTGGCGCAACATACAAGGCAGAGATATCACCAGGAATCCTGGTGGCAATCAAACGACTTGCAGTTGGACGTTTCCAAGGTGTTCAACAATTCCATGCTGAGATCAAGACCCTTGGGAGGCTTCATCATCCAAATCTGGTCACTCTGATTGGTTATCATGCTTGTGAAACAGAGATGTTTCTCATATACAATTTTTTGTCAGGTGGTAATCTCGAAAAATTTATCCAGGAGAGGTCCACAAGGGCTGTGGAGTGGAAAATTCTTCACAAGATCGCGTTTGACATAGCCAGTGCACTTGCCTATCTGCATGATACGTGTGTTCCCCGCGTTCTTCACCGCGATGTCAAGCCCAGCAACATCTTGTTGGATGATGATTTCAATGCTTATCTATCTGACTTTGGGTTGGCTAGACTTTTGGGGACTTCAGAGACACATGCTACCACTGGTGTAGCCGGAACATTTGGCTATGTTGCACCTGAATATGCCATGACTTGCCGAGTTTCTGATAAGGCTGATGTGTACAGCTATGGTGTGGTGCTTCTGGAGTTGCTCTCAGACAAGAAGGCATTGGACCCTTCATTTTCTTCTTATAGAAATGGTTTCAACATAGTGGCATGGGCATGCATGCTACTGAAGCAAGGAAGGGCAAAGGAGTTCTTCACTGCTGGGTTATGGGAAGCAGGACCTGGAGATGATTTGGTAGAAGTGCTTCACTTGGCAGTTGTGTGTACCGTTGACTCTCTCTCTACCAGACCTACAATGAAACAGGTTGTAAGAAGGCTTAAGCAACTTCAACCCCCATCATGCTAGCCCCTTGTGTGTGTGGCTGTGTTCCTTTAACATTATTAATCTTAGAAGTATTCCCTTTGGAATTTGTAATCTGTAATTTAGCAATTTTTGTGGATTTAGGTTGAGTTCCCAATTTGTACTTATTTCCCACCCCACCTCTGTACATTTTTATATACTTGTATCCCCAATTTTCCATGCTCTTGATTAGGTATATTTAGGTTTGGGGGCTTGGTGTTGATTCTGCAGAAGAATGCAGATATTTGATTTCCCCTTCATACACGTGTATTCCATGTCTATTTGTTCAATAAAATTGAAGAATATAATGTGTTTTTTGAAAGGAAAAAAATGGTGCAGTTCTGCTAAATTTGAGTAAATGTCTTGGGTATAATGTCTACGTTATAGGGAGTCTGGTGTTGATTCTGCAAAAGAATGCAGAATTGCAGATTATATGATTTCCCCCTCCATATACGTCCATTCCATGTTTATTATTGAAGAATAGAATCTTTTTTTGAATTTCTTTTTTGTGCAGTTCTACTGAATTATTTTAGTAAATTCTAAATTTATCTTTTAATGATATTATAATGATTACAATGTTACAGTATGTTTTAAAATATTTATTACTAAATGTTTTTACTTTTTAGGATTTAAAACGTCCTTTACATTTTAGCAAAACTTTAAACAGCAGACATAATAAATAATTTTTTAATTGTTTAAAACTCTCAACATCTAATTTTTAAAAAATTAAAAGAATGTTTAAGATACCCTTTTTCCTTGATAAACAAATTTAAGAAAGTACAAGTCAATTAAATAAGAATGACAATAATCAGGTTAAAGTATTGTTTTAATTAAATAGCATTAGTACCCCAAAAAGAAAAAGAAAATGACATTATTGAAGGGTCAACATAATAACATATCATTAATTGAAGACTAACTCAAGTATTTAACTTTTATTTTATTTTATCGACATTAAGTCGTTAACTCCCTTGAGTCTCTTCATAATTTTCCTGCAGGTAAAAGTCCACATCCATGTCCCCCATTTTCTTTTTCCAGCACACTTTTCGTTATGACTAATCTATTTGTGTACCAAAAAATCATGTTCTTACAGGAAAAAACTCATCGAACAAATGCCTACTAAAATAATACTTTTGATGTAATTGGATAACTATTTTACTAAAGAAAGGTAATTGAATAATTTAGCATGCGTTTAATTACCATTTTTAGAAGAAAAAAAAACCTCTTAAAAATGTTTAAGAACATTAAAAATTAATATTCGATTTAATAAATTCTCAAAGTTCAATTTTTGAATATGTAATTGTGTTAAAGGAAAAATTTACCATTCACAATAATTTAATTTTATTTGAGTAAAATTGTCTCATTTTGTGTTTTGTGAAAAAGAAAAAAGAAAAAGATTCAAAAAGACACGAAAGTATAAACCAATAATTTTGTTTTGATTATCCCTAACTTTTTTTTTTTTAAAAAGGTTTACATTCATAAAAATAAAAACCAACAAAACTTATTTGATATTTATAAAAAGACAAATTGTATGAACAAACTTAATATGATTAAATTTCCAAATAATTAGTATTATATTGGGTTCGAAATCTATTCAATTTGTTTATAGACAAACAAATCAAGTTGTTCATCTGTTGGTAAGAATATCTCAATTATATGTTAGTTTACATGTTTTTTTTTATCCGAGTCCTAATTGTATCCAACCTCTGATTATGAATGGAATATTGTAAGCATATTTTCATTAAAAAAAAATAGATACAAATAACGAAAATTATCTTTTAACATATTATTCATGATTTATAATGTCTCGACGCCACATGATCTATACAATATGTTCTTCTTGATTTATAAGAAGAAATAGAACTCAAATATTAAAAAAATTATAACAAACTCATGTCCACAACTTAACCGAGTTAAACTCTTTGGTCTCCTATACTAGTTTTGCAATTTGAGGACTAATTCTAATATTTTGAATATCGTCTAATTTTTCTTCTTGGAATAGTTTGCATAATTTATTGTCGGCCACTAATTAATGTTTTTGTTTACATTCTTGCCTACTCCATTATTATACGAGCTGACTAGAATTTTCAAAATTGGAGCTTGAGCATGTGATTCAACCATGGATGCATCAATATAAGTTGAAAAGTTATCTTACACTGAATTTTATAATTAAATTTTAAAGTTTTTATAACAACAATTCATAAAACTTATTAAAAAATAGGAAATTATAAATTAAAAAAACAAAAAATAACGTATATTCAATAAATAAAAAAACAAAATAATGGTAATATTATCAATAATTTTAAAATAAAAATATACTTTTAACTCATATATAAGCAAAAAAAATTGACGAGACATTGTATGTTGAACTTAAATATTTCATCTGTCCCTAATTATAAAATTATTTTAATTAATTTACACCCCTTAAAAAATGTAATTATCACATTAAATTTGTCAATTATTTGTACTATCATTCCAAAATTATTCTTTTATTTTCTTTTTATCTGCTTACTTATTTCTCATTAATGTTTGGAGAGAGAATAATTAAGTAAGGATATATAGGGAAAAATAATTAGTGCATCTATATATAAATTTGTAAAGGATCTTATAAGAAGGGACAAACAAATTTTTGAAAAGTATCTTGTAATTAGAGAATGAGGAAGTATAAGCAAATCTAAGTAGTTTTTTCGTATTTAATGTTATCATTCCTAAAATATCATTTATTTAATTCTAATTCTATTTTTAATTCATGATATCAACTATCAAGTTTCAATGAAGGGCATTATAAAAATAATCTTATTTTTTATTTGAAATTATTAAAATTAAATAATGTGAATTAACTTTCTTAATTAGTGTAAAATTAATTATTTTTTAAATATGTGAGTTCAAAGAGGGAGTACCATATTTTAAGTGTTTCCTATATTTAAAAGTTTATATTCAAATATTCAACTTAGTGGTTAACTGTAACACCCCGTATGCATCCGGTGTATTAACATTGATTTATGATTATTAAGCGCAGTAATTATCACAGATAATTAATTCGGAAGCAATAAACAAAATGACGCCATCAAACGTCATTAACAACACCCACTGTACATCATATATGGTGAATTCTCATAATATACAATGTATATCTCAAAACTATACAAAATCCCTATCAGGATACAAAACAATAAGCATATATCAAAATGTTGAGCTAACATGCTCTCAACCCTATGCCTAAGATTTTCACAGAACCTATCCCTGCTCGGGCCTCTTGCCCTGGGATCTTTCAGCAGCTCCCTGAGTATCACCTGCAAAACATAACCCCCAACAGGGGTGAGATAACAATCTCAGTAAACTCAGGGTCCTTGGAGGTCTTTCCTCCCCCCTGGTTCACTTCCATGCATATAATATCAAAATTGGCATTACAAACTAGCCATCACAGCTCTCAAGCCATATCAACACATATACATATGTCTCAAGGGTTTATCAGTACCCTTTTTATAAAACACATCAACATCATTTAGCCATCACGGCCCTTAGCAGTTTACAACATATCACATGTATATTTCAACTCAGATACAACATATACAAAGATAGATATATTATATTCCTTGAGAAATATCATCTGCAACATGTACATTCTCCAAGGAATTACTCACATATATAAATATATCTATACCGTATTGCCTGGGAAAAGATCATCTGCGATAGGTATCTTATTCCAGGACGCACTCAGACATATATGACACTTCGAGAGAAGCTCATCTGCAACATGTGCATTCTCTCAGGTTTTATCACATACACAATATTGACCACTTAGAGTTGTTCCACGTAACTCTGACTCTAAGGGAAGTCCATATTTAGTCCATTCTACTGGCCATAGAATCTCAATAACCCACAACACACATAGCTTCAATCCATGTATATCAAGTACATGTTTTCAATCAAAATAGTAATACACAATTTCAATATACATGCATCACTTCATACAGTAACCATTACTCCCGCTAGAGTATGGTGGAACACAATCAAGGGAACACACTCCCAAGAACAAAGAGCTTACCTGCTCTCAGCGCTACACCGGCTCTCCCGGCTTCGTGGTCACAACCACCAACAATGTCTGTATCACACCCTACACAAGACATACAAACAATCAATCAGTAACAGTCCTCAACCGTTAAAATGAAAGGAAACGCTATTCCTTTCCATTACAACCTCTCTGTTCTCTATCTTAGGGTTATCAAAGCTAACCACCTTATAGGCGATTCACAGACCTTCAGCAGGATTTATCTCAACCTGGCCAAGGTACTAGAGTCACTCTAAGACTCTGCATAAGATGGTTCAAAGCATACAATTGCTTTAACCACTCTAGATTTCAAGAATAGCCAAGTTATTCAAAACAATCACTTCAACATATAACCACCTTCTATACAGACTCATGAACATTTTTAGTAAAAGCACATATGCTCATACATGTCATGATACCCTCCATTTAATCATCATTCTTCCTACTCATACATATATCAGAGTCAAAACCAAACTTCATCAATAGTCATGATTCAAAGTTCAATATTCATCAGAACAACCTCCTGAGCATACTTTTCTAAAGAACCCAAGCCTAATTCCAGCCCTAACACAATTGAGTCACTATTCATCCCAAGAACAAATCCCTAAATCAATCGGTAAAACTTGAGTTTCTTACCTCTAAACAGTCGAGGAAAGTTGAAGGATCACTTCTCCAAGCTTTAGCGTCCTTGAATCGCCTTCTTTCCCTTCCAAACTCAGTTTTACAAAGTTCCCTAGAGAACGAGATTTCTCCGATTGATGGTTCTCTCAAGAAATTAAAGCTGGAATTAGCTTATGGAGGAGTTCTAATCAACTTTCTAGTTGGGTAGGAAGTGTTTAGATGAAGAATGGAGTAGATATGAAGCTTTCTACTTCATTAATGGCGGAAGGAAGCTCGAGGAAGAAGAAGAACTGATTTTGGCCCAGAAATTCATCCAAATGACACTTTTATAGGGTCCTGAACGCGTCCCCACGCTGCTGGCGTCACTCCCCACGCTAATCGCGCCAAGAATTCGAAAGAAAGGGTCTCTTGGAGCATTCTGGCGCTAATCGCGCCAAATATTCGAATCTGGGGGTCTCCAGGGCCATTCTGGCGCTAATCGCGCCACAGGGCCGTGTCATGGCGCTAATGGCGCAGTTCCTGGCGCTAATCGCGCCAAATAAAATAATATTAAATTTTTTTTTAATACAAATCAAGGTTATTATATTAACACAACTGGTGTGAGAAAATTGCCATCACAAACATCGAGTATCCTCTTGTAGACTCATAAGACATGTCCTCCAACATGTTCCTTCCAATGTCTTTGGCTCTATTTGATGATGATTTAACTTTGCTACACTGGTTTCTCATTGTTATTGTTGATTTTGTTTTCTATAGTTCTTGTTCTTGATGTGATTGGTAATTTCTGCTCACTGTCTTGTAAGACGGAGTCTAGCATACGAAAGCAAAACATTTTTCATAAGGTACATAAGTAATTTAACCTATTAGATTTTTTTTTATTTTAAATCTACGATTCCAACAAAAATCTTTCTTTTTAATTTTTTCTCCCTTGTCCCAATTTTGTCCCTTGAAACCCTCCATCCACATCAACAACACTGCTTCACCGCCAACGCCACCAATAGCCTACGCAGCAGCCAACGACGAAACTACCACCTATCGGCCAACATCATCCCTCCATGGTAGGCGACGGACCTCGAAGCACCTCACAAAAGGGAGGTTCGGTGACGGAGGGTGGCACGAGTGCAATGGCATGAGCGTGATTTTGGGTTGAGGATCCATGCAGTGGGGTGGGAGGTGCGGTGCGATGGCCTTCTCCTCCATCCACCATTAGAAACCAAACTCCATCGTCACCACCAAGAGCCAACGGCGGTGACCCCGTGAACTTTCGTCCCTTCAACTTTGTGCTTCTGTTCCTTCCTCTTATTGCTCTACCTCTCCGAAGCCAAGAAGATAGTCAACCGATGAAGGCTTGTGGTGGTTGCAAAGGATGGACAGAGTAGACTCCATGGATTTTCCTCTTTATCGTAACAGATCTGAGTAGCAGGTTTGTTATTGTTGTTTGGGGTGGAAGGTTTGTTGTTGTTGTTGTTCATGGAGACGGTGATTGCATAGCTGTTGTAGGATTTTGTGGGTGACTACAGTGGAACGGGAGGGAAGGACTGAGGCGGTGATGCGGCAACGACAACAATTCTATTGTTGTTCTGGTGGGGCTCAGAGAAGAAGAGAGAAGGGGGGACAAAATTGGAAAAATAGAGTAAACAAGAAAAAAAAGGAAAAAGAAGAAAGAAGAGAGAAGAAAATTATGAACCATAGATTTAAAGTTAAAAAAATCTAACGGATATAAGAATTCTTTCACATGATACGAAAGATGTTTCACTAGCGTACTCTAGACTCTGTCGTCTTGTAATGAGTTGGCATCAATATTCCAGAATTTTGTTCCTGAAAGATAGCACAAATGGTTAGGAATTAAGTTTAGTGAAAGATGTCAAAAGCATCATATATATTTATAATTTATGTTTGATCCACAAAAATGAAAATGAAAAATAAAGTTGTTAGAAGCTTGTAGCCGTAGGCAGATGCAATAGGCATCAGAAATTTGATTGATCAAATTATGCAGATGTAGCATGAGCACTAGATGACCAAATACTTTTATGATTATTACAACATTTTCTAATCTTGAGGAACCACATGATTACATTGAGACTTATATTTGAATAATGATGCATACGATATGTGAAAATGTGAAGTATTTGATTGTTCTGAATGTACGTGTACCACTAGTTTGATCAAGCCAGCAAAAATGAGTTCGCCACAAAATAATTATTGTTTTGTAGTAGTAAGACTCTGTAAATAATTCTAAGCAAACTTATGTTCACTTCAATCAAACCCAATTTACAATAAAAATATTCAATTATTTTATGTTGGAATTTGGACCCATTTTTTGCACAGAAAATCTGAAGTTCCTTCAGATATATATAATGTTAATTGAAAAAGAGAATGAGATTAAAAAGCTTATTCTTTCTGATGAAGCAACCAAATTCAATAATAAGATCCCATCAAACACCCTTTCTGAATATCTTTACGAAGGAAGTTTTGAGGATTATGCTCCTCTATTAGGCATTTTGGAGAAATCTAACATAATACACTATACATAGCCCCATTTTAGAGATTTTTCTTGTGTGCCTTAACAACATTTTAAGAAGATAATGCGTAAGCATCACATTAAGTTGAACTCAGATTACAAACACATAAAATTAAGGATAATTCCTTTTTCCTTCCTCCTATGCTCTGAGTGAATAAAAATAAAAGGATGGGCTAAAAAAAATTTAAAGATTTCATGTCTTTTGTTCCTTGTTGTTCATGAATGTGTCACAGTGGAGTCATGCACAGGACACAAATTTAGAAATATGCATCATAACAGAAGTACAAACATCTGCCTACCTAGCTTGCCAATCAATTTCATTCTGTGTTTTCTTGTATTTTTCTGATTATCTGTCAACGTTCCTTCAAAATGAGTATAAATCAATGTTTGGAGTGATACTTTGGTATAAGCATCAAAAGTTTGAAACTCTTCTTCAATTGTCTTGGGGAGTTTCACTAAGTTTCTTAATTTTGTTAGGTTTTTGTTGAAAAGAAGAAAAAAATAAAGGATTAGTCCCTACTTTGATTGAGTTGAGTCCCTATATTCCCTTTCCAATATTAAGGGTTCTATAATGGGGTTAGTATTTTTTTGAGTTGGCTAACAATTGCATATGTGGATCTTACATGGCTTTACAATGTATATTGTCAACATGGCATTTACTTTACATGTCAGCACCTATTCCGTTATATAACCATCGCTAAAGTACAACTTCATATTTGTGTTGAATCAATCATAAACCAACAAACTGAATTGGTCACAAATAGAGTAGTCTTAGAGACGAGACTTCACACTATCTTTAAGAACTTATCTATTGATCTATGTTACACAAGTTTTTCAGGATTTAACAGGCTTGTCTTAACTTTATTTTAATACAACAAAACTAGCAAGATTCTATTATTTAAACTCAAGAACACATTGAATAAGAGAAATAGTGTCGAAAACATGAGAGAGAAAAAAAGGATTGAAAAAATACTAGGTATCTTAAAAATGTGAAAGCTAGAGTAAATAAGATGAAGTTAGATTGACCAAGTCAAATAGAAGCAAGGTCACAAATAGTCACTAGATATGACAAAACTCACTTGATTTGGCAAAACTCACAAATAATCACTACCATCTTTAGAATTTTCTAACAAACAAGGTGGGACTTAAACTTTAGAAATATCCAATCACAAATACAAGTATACAACAACTTGACACCCTATCTCCTCTATTTACCTTTACATTTGTTAGAAGCTCTGGTTGAAGATCCACGACATAAGCAAGGTCACAAATGATCACTAGCTCTTGCAAAAGTCGGTTGACTTACCAAAAATCTAGTGGTTGTGGAGGGTTGATGAGATTATGATGAGTATCAGAAATCTAAGATGAGATGGTTTTTGAGGAAACATACAAGTGATAAATAGTGTAGCCATATACCATAAAGCACAAAATAGAGAAGAAAGGTACCATAGAAATGATAGAATAACATTGTCTAATTGATTGATTAAGAGAGACACCTAACACTGTGTATGAGCGCTATTTATAGAGCTTATTTGATTAACAAATATTCCTAACAAACTAATAATAACCCACTAATATTCCTAACAAACAAATTACTCATAACCTATGATGCACAAGTACGATATATGGGATATGATAATATCCGATACAGAGATACATTTCAAAAGGATATGATACAATACATAGAAATGTATAAAAATTCATAAAACATAAATATATATGTAAATATGCAAATCTAAATTAAAAACATACTTCTTTGACAATAGTAAAAGAAATTATAAATCATTTTTTTATCATAAATTACTTTCTATTACTTACATATAAGAACAATAAAATCAAACTCAATCCTTTCTTGAAATCATTATTCATAAAGGGAACAATTTTTATATTTGATTTATCAAGATACAATGTTTCTATGTCTCTAAATTATACACACATGCGTTTCATGTAGTTATAATGGATTTTCATAAAAATGCTTAAAAAGTTGGATACTTGACAATCGAATAGTGAGGCATATTGAATTATTGGTTTTTTTTTATAGTTTTGATCCTTTTTAAGTATTAATTTCACCAATACGTATCGGTATGTATTAAACATTATTGATATTGAATACGTATTGGATATGCGAAGCAAACTGAAATATCAGTACTTTATAGCTCTTAACAATGAGAGTGTACAAGATTTACAACGTTTATTTCCTAGGATATCAGTGTTGTTGACTTATTGTTGATGTTGTTCATTGCCGGGATTAAAGATGGAGGAAGGAAAACATGCTAGGTAGCTTTAAAAAAATGTACACTCTTAATTAAGGGTGTATTGTGAATGTTTTGAGTGTATCGAATGATCCATGCCTCGTTGAGTGACAACAAATTAAAAGAACGAAAAAAAAAAATCTTTTCTATATAATGTTGTCTACTATAAACTATTAGGATCGGTTTACTGATGAATTTGGAATAATATGTATAAGATTTTAGATTCAAATTTGAGTATGACCATTTTTCACCAAAAATATATTATCTACTATTTTTTTCACCACTAGTTTTCACTCTCCAACATGCACGATCCATTTTTTTTCTTTCAAATCAATAGGTTAAATCCAACGAATGTGGGAAATAGTATTAATTAAAAACTAATGTAATATTCTTTTACAAAAAATTTTAATGTAATGTTTTTTATAATTTTTTAATACATATACATAATGTAAAATATTATGGTATTAATTAGAAACTAAAAAATTCTCTTAAATATAACTATAAAAATAATCATAACAAAAATTATATCCTTATATTATATAATAAGTTTTGACAAAATTATAGGATAAAAAATTTCATTAATTTTTCTTTAAAAATTTTAGAAAATTATAAATTTTATTTTTTCAAAACCAAACGGATATACAGGAAGTAAAGTAAAGAGCTAATAGGTAAACACGTGGCAAGAAGACCAATTAGGTAAACACGTTTTTGAATATATTCTTTAATATAATTTTTTAAGATATTTTTGTTGATTTAAATTTAATGAAAATGTCAGAATTTTTTAATGAGCTCGTCTTTATTTCATTCAGTAATTTTTAATAAATATTAATTATTTAAAAAGTATAATATTACTAACACTCCTTATTTTAAATATATGCACTTAATATTTATTTTATAGATAACATGAAACTGATAACTATTTAATATTTTGTCATTTTTAATTGTTAAATGATGTGTATATATATTTTTGTTGTCTATTATATATATATAGATATCTTTTTATTTTTAATATTGAATTTTTTTTAAATAAAACATATCTCAATGAATTTTTTGTAATAATAAAATTTAGAAAATTAAAATTAAATTCTAATTTATTTACAATGTATAAATAATTATACTTTATTAATTTACAATAAAAAAAAGTACAGACGTGTCTTAAAAAATAAGTATCAAATGATTCAAATCAATCACCGACAAGGAAATTAGTGAGGAAATAAACACGCACCACGTAGTCAAAATGACGACATAAACTTACGTAGAAGTTTCAGACTTGAAAATATTTTTAATATAAATAAATTATAGTACAATTAAAATTCTTGATAAATGCACAGATAAGATAAAAGGCAGTAAATATCTAACTAATAAAGTAGAGAGAATAAAATTTTATTTATTTAAGTTATGTATTCTAATTTATAATATAAGAATAGATATTTTGTTAAACAATTTTAAATCTATCTATGATATATTTTATTAGTTTTTTTTTTATAGCGATGTATTTTTTATTTTATGATATTAACTATTAATTAATATACATGAGCATAAATTACTTAAAGTATTGTATGTTTAAAAGTAACATGTTAAAATTTTATTTTAAACTGATTGAATTATTTATTTAATTTTCTAAATATTTACGTACGTACTTCACACTGATTTAATTTAAATTTTATGTGAAAATTGTACTGGTGTCTAGATTTTTACATATAGAAACAAACCTTTGTGCGGCATTTACACATTTACCTTGAGGTGCGTTTGATAGAGTGGGAAAATATTAAGTGGATGAAAATTAAAAAGATAAAGATAAATGTGTGAGAATTGATGAAGTGTAAATTCAAGATATTTGGTTAAAGAGAAATAATACAGACATAAAAAGAAAAAGAAAAAGAAAAAACCACAAAAAAGGGAAGTCCTTCATAGTTCATATTCTATCTTTTAGTAGCGTGGATTAATCTTGAAGAGAGCAACCAATGGTTTTAGACACCACTCTTTAACGACCAGATAGTGGTCCTAGATTAACCAAGACCCTTCTTCCGTCATTGCTTTGATTTACTCATCCTGGTTGGTAAATTTTATTTTATAGAATCGAACTTGCTGTTGATACTATGTTAACAATGTCTCCTCGATTTGAATTTGAATAAGATGTCATTGACACAAATGTGTTATCTCCATGAACGAATAAGAGGAGAAAAATAATTGAAAATTAAAACAAAAAAAAGATTTTTTTTTCTTTTTGCTTTTTTAACCAAATAAAAAATACTATATATATTTTTTCTCATCTAAACGTAACATAAACTTCTTCATTCCTCCATACCTCCTCAATTACTACGAGAAGAGTCTAATTTAACTGATTAAGCGGATGCATTAGTTTTATAAATCATTAAATAAAATCACTTATATAAGAAATTAAGATGTATTAGTTTAGTTTATTATACTATTACTATGGTATTATTATATTATTTAATACATACTTATAATATTTTTAGAAAATAAATTTTATGTCCCATGATGAGTCTACCAATATGGCTTATAATTTCTTATAATTGGAGGAAAATTATTGAGAAAAAATGAAAAGAACTAATCTTAACTTTTCGTTTACCAAAGAATTCGTTCCTCTCATGACACACTATATCATAGGGAGAATTGATATATCCTCATTTATTGAAGTAAACTTACTCAAGTATCTCATGGTTTATTATTGGAGTAAACTTAGACTTAGACAGACATTCAATCTAACTCAACAAAAAAAAAAAAAACTTGAAACAAAAAGGTAAATCAACTCTTATTTTTTGGAGTAGTGAACTCACGTATCTCATCTCATGATATATAAATATTCATATACTAACCCATTAAATTATTGAAACTTAATAGTTATTTTTTTTCCACAAACATCGAGATTCAAGAATATCCTCTTGTCTCTTATACAAAAGATTCTTCAAAACCCCACCAACCAAGTTTGAAAGCCTCCATCATCATCATATTTATTCCAAGGAGTCAAGCCCTTGAGCAAAAAGTGTAGAAAACGTCTCCATTTGAGTCTTGGTCAACGCCAACCCAATTTGAATGCCTCCACTATGATCCCTACTCTCCGAAAGCGAAAATGCACCCGTTCTATCAACGGAAGTAACATCCACTTTCTTAGGCCTTCCCCACCCAAAGTCAACGCCGTAAACCTCGAACCTCGGAGACCCCGCAATAGAGAACAACCTTGGTATCTCCGACATCACCGATTGAATCTTCTGTATCCACTTGTCGGCACCGTTCAACACGTCACCCTCTATCCTGTTCAACTCCTTGCTTATCCCTAAAAGGCTTTTAAAAAACGCTTCTTCCCCCAATAGCTCTTCTCGCTTTGCTATCGCCAACAAAGACACGACGCTGTTCCCAAAGTACGTTCCCGGAATTGGTGGATCCAAACGCGCCCTACAGTCCACGCTGAAAACAAAAGGCACTTTTTCGCATTTGGGTTGCTCCGCTTTCACCGCGCATGACAACAAGTAAGCGCACGTGACCGTGAACGATGTCACCCTAATCTTCTTCTTGTTATCTCCGACAACAGCCTTAGACTCCGCTAATTTCTTCAGCTTCTTGATATCCAACGGTGTCAACTCGAACAACCCTTTAACCAAAGGAAAAAGAAAAAAAAAAAAAAGATATTTTGACAAGCTTTTCTGTTTGTTACGAAGAAAAAAAATCACGCGATGAATTAATTTGTTTGACCAATCAGAGAATTAATTACCATACATGAATGCTGGAAAAGAAGATTAAATACCATTCATAATTTCACTTTTGTTATTCGTACATTTTTGTGTACGTTTTTTTCAAAAAAAAAAAAAAAGAGAAATGTTAGTGGAATGTTGAAAATATGATTACCTTTAGACAAGCTTTGCCATTTGTTACAAAAACAAAATATATGAGACGATATAATACGAATTAACTGTTTGACCAATCAGAAAATTAATAACCATACATGATGGATGCTGAAAGTGAAGATGATTAAATACTCGATCAAAGTTTAATTTTGCTGTTCTCAATTTTTGTGCAAAAATTTGTTCTGTACCAGGAAGCAATATAGAGAAAAAATAAAATAAAATGAGAGATATGGATGAGATGTTAAATACCTTTAACCAAATCGGTTTGATTTCTACCGAGGGAATCCCACACATTCAAGCTTCGGTCATTGGTGGCTCCACCGAAGTTTGTCCACGAGTTCGCGTAAATCTCACCGATCCCCAAAGTGTCTCTTATAACAGATCTATCAAACGAAGGTGTTAGATGCTTGGGTAGTGATAAGGGTTCTTCTGGGGAGGTAGTAAGCTGAGAACAAATATGTGCCCACGATTTGATGAACAAAGTGGAAGACTTTCCATCAAGTGCAGCATGGTGGGTTGTGATTCCAATAGAAAAGCCTTGGTTTGGGAAGAGGGTGAGTTGAATTGCTAACACGGAAGCTTCTTCATGGGAAATGGTTAAGTGGGGTATTAGGTTTTGGCGGTGGTGGTTGACTTGAGAGAGGTTTGAAGAGAGGGTGTTGAAATCTGCGTTGGATTGGGCGATTGTGAAGGGGATGGTGTTACCGGGAGAGTAGGTTATGAGGGGGAGGGGTGAGTGATGGGGCCATGTGATGGTGCCGGCGAGAGGAGGGAAGTAGTGGAGAGTGAGGGAGAGGGAGTGTTTGAGATTTGGAAGAACGGTGGTGTTGAAAAATGAAGTTGTTGTTGTTGGGTTTGGGAAGGAATAGAAGAAGAGACGCTCCACTGGGGGGAACCGAAGCCATAGGACGTCGAAGAAGGTGAAGGGAAGAGTTGTTGGTGGGGTTTCTTGTGGCGGCGAAATGGAGCAGACTTCGTGGACTTTCAAGGTTGCTGACTCTGCCATGAAGAGGTAGAGAGAGAGAGGAGAGAGATGTGGCACTCTAAAAATTGAGAGGACTTGGAATATATAGTTAGTGGTAGATATCAATATCTTAATATAAATTTTTGGATCACACAGGGTTATGTTATCACGTAAGATTTAACATTTTTTATCATCTTTGTTATTATTTTTACTGATAGATTTTATTTTAGAATTTTAGATAAATTTTAATAGATTTTATATGGATATGTCTATTTTTATATGGTTTTTATTTTTTTTCTATTTATTTTTCTTTCTTCTTCATCTCGTTCTATTTGTTTTTTTGGTTTGTTCTCGTAATACGTTTTGATGTTATTAAGAATGGTAAAAGAAAATTTAAGTAATATATAAATTTTCAGAATTTTTTTACAAGAATATATTTTCTATATATTAAAAATCTATCCAATTCTTTTATTATAACATCTAGGAGAGTATAGATGTTAAATTCAAAATTTTTACTAAAGATTTAATACTAAATATGTTCTTATTACTAATGCAGCATTTTGTATTTTATGAAATTAAATTTGTCTAAGATGCTTCACATAACACGTGGCATTACAAATCAAAGGCTAAGATCCTTCACTCACCTGCTGGCTGCTACGCGGCGATACGCTGCATCCCATGTATTTCTCTCGCTGTTCTCTTTCTGTTTTCTTTCCAGTTTTTACATTCAATAAAAATTATATTTTTTAAGTATTAAAAATTAAGTATTTTAATTAATTTATTAATCAAGAAATATTTTTTGATTTTTAGTGTATAATACTATTATATTTACTGTAAAATAGTATATTTATAAATGATTATTCAAATAATACTTTATCAAGTAATTTCTTATTAAACTTTTAAAAAATGAATTTAATTTTTTATATTTTATTTATTTTTATTGAATTAAAAAATTGCTTATCTAAACTAAATTTCTTTTAATCTTCATACCATTTAAGGTATTGGTTTAAATACCTTGTCTGTATTAAATATTATATGGTTTAACTTTAATTATTTTTAGTCTTCATATCTAATAAAAGGGTTAAATATTTATATTAATAATTTAAATATATTTTTTATATCTATAATATATTTTTTTTATTTTATTATCTAAATTTAACTTTTTAAATCTTATTATTAAATTTTTTATGTATGATTTCATATCTTTTATCGATTAGAATATGTTAAATAATGAAGTAATATGTTAACAAATTATGACAGTAATGATATGATAAATTAATGAATGTCACCTCATTACTTAATATATTCTTATTTATCGCAAATATTAAAATTAAAAATTAAAAATCAAATAGTAAAAAACAATTAGATAATAAAATTAAAATAATTATATTATGTATAAAAAATATATTTAAGTCTTAATAATTTTATATTTTTAAAGATTATAATATTAAACATTTAAAAACTAAAAATAAAATTCTTTTATCTCTTTTTATTTTATAAAATTTTTAAGAGAGAATAGTAAATTGGACTTAGAAAGTGCAAAGTACAATGAGTGTGCTAGTGTCGCAGAGTGTCATGTGTCATGTATTTGTTAAATAAAACTCCTTTCCTTGGGATAAGCTTCCTACACCATTATATCTTCTAATATATTATTTTTTAAATAGTGGATTTCCTAAAATGACCTTTAGTAATTAGGTTATATTTTGAGTTTTTTTTTTCTTCTTCTGCTTCCTAGACCATTCTTCTTCCGCTCCGCTCCTCGTGTTCGATTGCTTATTTCGCTCTGCCGCAGCACACCGCAAGGTTGAGGTCGTTCGTGATATTTATTGGCTTTGGTGGTGGTGGTGTCTTGTGTTTCGTGGCGGCCCTGGTGAGTGTTTTCCTTTCAAGAGCTTTGGTTAGTTGTCGTGGCCGTCGGACTTTCAAAACAGCCATGGATGATACGGATTCGATAATCCATAAGAAGGAAATTGGCTTCATATGGATTGGTCAATCTGTATGAAGCTTATGGGTTGTGTAATCCATAAGCCTCATACAGATTGCCCAATCCGTGTGTAATTTTTTAAAATTTTTTTTTAAAATTAATTAAATTTAAAATAATTAAGTTATGAAAAATTAACTTATATGTGAATGTATATGTGGTTTTTGATGTATTTTTTTACATTTCTTAAGTCCATAATTGTTTATTGACACTAGTTTTTGGACATTTTGGATTAAGAATTTTGTTTTGTCTTTTATAAATTGAAAACCCATTATAGCTTTGTTTGGTTAGAATTGTATTTGTAAGGTATGTATGTATGTCAATCAAAGTTGTTGAAGTTGTTTATAATAAGGAACCTGTGTATGATTTGGAATGGTTGAGTGTTGTAGTTGCTTGAATTTGGTTTGAATTCATAGACTGACATGTAAACAAATGATGTACAGATAATGGTTAAGACTAGAGGACTGCGTCGGGCTCTTGGAAGAGTTATATACTGAGCACTAGGTAGAAGTGTGCGGCGTACGCCTACGACATCCTTTCGTAGACAAAGGGCGGGTAATGTTGTTGTTGAGGATCCTCCTGTTCAGGAACCACATGGGGGAACTTACAGTGACATTGGATGATGTGGCCTCGCTCTTGCATATCCCTATTATAGGAGCATTCCATTTCTATGATGCAATTGATGTAGGAGAAGCTATTACATTGTTGGTTGAATTGCTGAACGTAACCATTGAAGAAGCTGACACTGAGACGACACAATGCCATGGGGCATATGTTCGGCTTTCGTGGCTGCGAGAGTTATATGATGTGAAGTGTCAGGCTAGGCAATGGATATTAGCAATTAGAGCGTATTTGCTTCATCTTGTGGGATGCACTTTGTTTGCTAACAAGAGTGCCACACATATAGGTGTGGTATACTTGGAAACTTTCCGCGATATGGACCAATCTGCCGGATTTTGTTGGAGAGTGACTACTCTTGTGCACATGTATGATAATTTTAAATATGCATGTAAACACCACGACAAACATGTGGCTGGATATATTACATTGTTACAAGTAATTCGGTTATAATTCATTTATGTATTGTATAAACAACAATGTGTGTGTGTGTGTGTTATGTTTTAATGTGTTCATCAATTTTAATTGTTAATATGCAATGCTGGATACATGAGCATTTTCATACTATAGGAAATATCGTTTCGAATGATCAATATCAGGAAATGCAACCACGTGCTTGCCGTTGGAAGACTGCGAAGGCATTACCTCTGACAACCTATCATAAGCATATAGATAGATTGACTTCTGATGATGTATGTTGGAGGCTGTATGGGGAGCACTGTGCCCAAAGAGATTTTGTGATGATTTCATTGTTTTCTAGGTCCCTCAGATGGGGTCCATATACTATGAGGCATTTACCAAAGTGAGTACTTAGATAGTTTGGATATGTTCAACATATTCCAGAACTTAGGGTGTCAGAGGTCCCTTCTTCTGAGGATGTTGACAACAGGTGGATGCACTTCACATAATACATTGTAGTGATTGGAGACTTGGTTGATTATCCATGTCAATGTGTTGCTAGATATATGGAGTTGTTCTACTGTATTTCTCACCCATTCATGACTCTGCAACAGTTTGGAGTGGCTCTTACTGTACCAGTTCCGCCCCCTGCACATGATCATGCTACAAAACCTGTGCCACATTTAGCGTCAGACGCATCTCTGGAAGAGCAGAGGCCAACACATGCTATGGTAATAAGGTAACATTTTATTATTTGTGCTTTATTAAACATATTATTTGGGTAATGTATTTTTCATAATTAAATATGTGCTTATTTCAGGCTGTGTGCCAACGAATGGCTGAGGGCTTGTAACATATGATCGATATGAGGATGGCTACAGAGGACACAGATGCATACTTTATAACAGGGCAATTGTTGCATCTAGCCCGTGGTGTCACGGACCACGACATTGTCTATACTCAAGCTAGACGACCAAGAGATACACAACGGAGGCTACATTGAAGACGATTAGCACATATTTATGTATTGAAAACTTGGTTGATTATTGTTTTTTGCACTTTCATTTTGGACAACAACAACAACAATTATGCTTATTTATAATTAAATATTGATGCATATATGAAATTTAACAACGCTTTTAGGTTAACAAAATTTCTACACATCTCCTAAATCAACATGTTGTGTGCGCAACTTCATCGATTTAGTATACATTTGTATTCGATCAATATAATAATTGAGCCACTGTTGAGCTTCATTGGTACAGTGAGTAGCTCACAAGAACACCGTTGATGGCAACAGACAATTTTCGCTCAAAATAACATGTTTGCAATACAAAACCATTGAAATTATGAGTTTGCCATAGTTAACACAATTCGTACACTTAAACAGTTAATTGTATACTTGAACAAAATGGTTACCATACATAGGACCAATGCACTGAATGCGATGAACTTGGGGATCTCTAGGAGGTTGGTTTCTTAGAGGGAAAAACGTCATACTTTGCTCGAGTGAAAGACAAACAACAATGACGTTATAACTTGTAACACCCAGTATGCATCCGGTTGTTAACATTCAAATTCGATCATTAAACGCAACAATTAAATTAACAACAATTAACTTGGAAGCAACAAAAAAGTGACGTCACCTCACGTCACTATTATATACAATAATATTTGTACATTATGCATGGTAATTACACATAAAATAAACACCCCTCAGGGTCGGGTTACATCACAAGGGGTCGGTTACAAAACAATATATATATATATATATATATATATATATATATATATATATATATA
>CM023942.1:4685856-4703821 GCA_013407115.1 Glycine latifolia
GAACCGACTTTAACTGTGCGTCCTAAAATGTTCCTTTTGTAGTAGTGGGTATTGCCAGGGACATAGTTGATGATGGGGTGGGGTGAGTCAAGGGGCCAAATGATGGTGCCAGCAAGAGGTAGAAAGTGTTGGAGTGTGAGGGAAAGAGAGTGTTTGAGATTTGGAAGAATGGTGTCAAAGAATGAAATGGTTTGGTTGGGAAATTCATAGAAGAAAAGACGCACAGTTGGGGGAATCCTCAGCCATGGTAAATCAAAGAATGTGAGAGGCAATGATATTTTTGTTGATGTTTTTTCCTGTAGTGTTACCACATGGCAAACTTCAAGTATTTTCACACTTGTTGCTTTCTCCATGGCTAAGAAACTAATTGATTTGATCCCAGACAGTCTTCGAAGCAATCTAATAAATAGTATTTTGGTTTTGTGACTTTCAAGGCCAAACAATCATTCTGAGAGGCATTTTTTTAAAAAAAATTACTAAATCAGGATAAATTTTCAATAAATATCTAAAAAAGAGATAATTGATAAGATATTTTATCAATGAGTTAAAAAACATAAATCATTTTATCACTTTTATTTCTTTTTTATTAACATCATAAAATAATTTTTAATTTTTAAATGCGATTAGTAAATTACTTATAATTTATAAGTCATAAATTATTTATAACTTTAAAATCATAAATAATTTTATTTAAATTAATATTTTTATTTAATATTTAATATTTTTTCGCCCTCTCCCACTCTCTTCATATGATATATATTTTACCAAATAGTATATAGGAAAAGAAAAAAGTTTAATGAAAATCTCATATCCTTATACTAGACGACAAAGGAGAAAAAAAATATAGGTATCATGATATTTTTACGAGAGAAAAATAAGAAAATAAAGAAAAATGATAAATATTGGTAAATTATTTAAAATAATTAGATATATGTGTATCATTATTTTTAAAACAAATATATTCATATATTTACTTTCTCTTTCATCCTCTTTTTCATGTGATTTTTCTTTCTATTTTTCTAAGAAAAATGTTTAATAAACACTTTAAAAAATATTCAACACTTAGAGAAGAAAAAAGATATTATATAATTTAAAATATAATAAAAAGAAAGAGAAAAAAATAAGAATTGTTGGTATGATGATTAACTTATAATAAGATATTTCTCAAAAAAATTATAAATTATTAACATATTTAATTATAGTTTTTTGGAAATGTCTAATTATAAGTTAATAATTTGTGAAGTAAAATTAATCCTATTGAATATGCAATTAATCACGTGTATTGATTATTGAACGAACGTGTTTGAGGTGTAGGATTGTCAGTAGATGAATTACTTGTGGTCCCCTATGCCTTTATCAAAATGAAAAATCACTAGTCACCATCCAGCTTTTGTCGTCACACGACATCAAATCATTTCTTCAAAGAAAATATATGGTAGAGCATCTCCAACGCAAAAGCTTGAAGAGTTTTTTAACAAGAAGAATCTGTATATTGAAAAAAAAAATAGCGAGCAATCCTACGTGGCGAAACCGAAGCTTGAAGAAAGAGGAGCAGTTTCTTATATAAGCACCACTCCTTACACAATAAAATAATATTAAAAAAACTCAACCACCACAGGAAAATAAAGAGGAAAAATAACTACCTATAACATACCTTGCTCGAGGAAGACGACGACGGCGACGACAACGACGACGACAGGGACGACGACATTGGAACATGCAAGGACAACGACGACGAGAGGACAGCAAGGACGATGAGACGACGGCGAGAGAAGCGGCGACGACGAGAACAGCGCGAGATGGAGAAGAGAGATGTAACTCGTGATGGTTGAGCGGCAGTGGTGGAGAAGGAGAAAGAAAGCGCAGAGAAGGAGAAAGAAGGAGAAAGAAGGCGCTGAGCAGAGAAGGAGAAGAGGAAATAAAAGTAAAAACTTAGCCGTTCACAGCCGTTGGATCAGATCAATGGTCCAAATAAAAGAAAAGAAAAGCAAAGGTAAAATTATTTAATTATGTGAGTGAGTTTTGAACGTGTGGGTGGGAAGAGGAGATTGCTAAATGCACCTTCCTTGTTTCCTAAATGCAAATATGTTATGTAATTTTTAATTTATTAACAATATGTTATGTAATTTTTTTAATAACAAAATGCAAATAAAAAATTCTTTCTTTAATTTATTAACAATATGTTATGTATTTTTTTTTTCGAGGTCTAGATTTTTTATTTATTTCGATGTTATTGTGTTTAATTATTTATTATTATGTAAAATTTAGTTTTATATTGTTACGCATTTCGTTTTATTTATTTTAATTTATATTTATTAAAATTGAAAAAATGTTAAGTTTTATTAAAAAAATATAAATATGTGGATTTTCTTGAGTTCCTTGTGATTTCTTGCATTGGAGCAAAATATTGGGTGAGTTCCTTAGGAGTGACATGGCACTGTGGGGACCACAAAAAGTACTGCGGAGACCACAAAAAATTGCTTAAGAAACCCAATTAGGTTCCTTGCATTGGAGATGCTCTTAGTATCTTACTCAAATATTTTATAAATTTCTTTTTGACAGAGTTTTCAAATAAAAAATTAGTAACGTGAGAAACGCTAGCATATTTTTCTCAAATATAAGGGAAAGCATGCTACACCCAATCGCGCGAAAGCAGGGTCCACTTCATACATACATCATTAAAATTTTTAATAGTGAATTTTCACATTTTCTCTTGTATATTAAGTATATTATTATTTTAAAATCATTTCACTTTCTCCTCTGTTGCTTCAGTTGCGTCGCCGATTTCTCCTTCGTTCATTCGTCCTCTTGGTCTTCGACTAATCGTGGTGGTCCGTGGCATGGTGGTAATCTTCTGTGGTTGGTGGCGACGCTGGTGAGGTAAGTTGTCTGGTTTGGTTTGGTCTGTGATAGGGAAAAGAGGAGATAATACAGATTCGGTAATCCGTACACCCCATATGGATTGGCCAATCCGTATGAGGTGTTTTCTTTTTAAAAATGCTTTTCAATTAATTAGGAACATAATTTTTCAATTATTATCCATATATTGATGATGATATGCTATTGATTCAGTGTGCTTGTTTACATGTGATTTTCAACAACAAAGAACTCTCAAATATAGAGATGTAACAGCCCATCATAAGCTTTTAGGCCTTCAAATCCATAATGGGGTTGGAATTGAACTTATCATACTAACTTTCTGCATTAAGACTTAAGAGTTCTCTCAACCCATCTTTTTACTATGATACTACCCATGTTGTTGAGATTTGACATCCACTATAGATATGACCAATGTAGTCCTTATAAGGTTTGGATAGTTTTTACCTTTCAAGTCAGTTTTGTAGGAGTTGAGTTAAGCCCAAAGTCCAAATTCTAAAATGATATTAGTGTCTATCCCAAAAATGTTATGGGGTCACCCCGTATTTGTTTAAATTCAATATGTCAAATCCTAGGCATGAAAAGTGTGTTGAGATCCCACACCAACTAGAGGCATCACAATATAGTCCTTATAAGGCTTGGAAAATTGTTATGTAAGAAGCCAATTTTGTAGGGTAAATTAGGTTCTAAGCCCAAATTCTAAGACATACTATATCCTAGCCCCCCCTTGTCACTTTTCATGTTATAAATGTATGACTATTTCCACTCTTTGGTCCCAATTTTTCTTCCACTTCAAATCTAAATCCAAATGGAAGCAATCACCGACTGATATCTTTTATGAGAAGTAACATCTCAAATGCAGTTCCACTTTCTAGTGCTAATAGTAATAATAACGATGACGATTATGCACAGACATGCAATGAAAAAAAAAAGATTCAAAATTTGAATATTTCTCCATGTATTGCTTAATTAAGTTTTCCTATGCTAGGATTGTTAAAGTAAATAGACATCTTAAGTTTTCTAGCCAAAGTTTCAGAAGGAAAGGAAAAGGACAGTAGGCAGTGATAATTATCCCAAAGATCCAAACAACCATATAAAACCCCACTCAAGTACATGTTTTCCAACGAAAGTAAAAAAGATGAATATAATCCACAAGAATTTATCAGTTTAGAGTATAAGTAATCTCAAACAGTGCATACATTTATTGAGATAGCTTAATTTTCTTATCATTTACATTGGGTTAGATGCTTATTAGCCTGTAAATAGGAATTTAGCTTAAACGTTTGAGAAGCTTTTATTATTTTTATAATTGTGAATTTCTTATTGAAAGAGTATCTAACATGTAAACAAATGTTGTGCAGTTTATGGCTAAGACTAGAGGAATGCGTCAGGCTCTTGGACAAGATGTCGATCGAGCATTAGGTAGAAATGTCGAAGGTAAAGAAGATGAAGCCACTGAGAGGCGTAGGCCGACAGCATCTGTTTGTCGACAAAGGGCAGGTGTTCATGTTGCTGAGGAGCTTCCTGTTAAAGGTCCACCTGTGGAGGCTGATGTGCTTGCGACAGAGGAGGACATCGATAGTGAGCATGAATCTTTTCCAAGAGGGCTGAAAGACTACTCGATGTTGACTGGGTACGCCGATCATGTAGTTTTTAGAGTCTGGGCAGGAGAGGTAATAATATGATGAATTAAATAGTAGTCGGGTTTGACTTGGTTGATTATCCATCATTGTAAATTGATTCATGTCCTTATTGCAGGGACGTCTTGAATTAAAGTTGGCTTCCCATGGACGTAAGGTTGTTAAATTCAGGAAGCCTGCAACTGAGATTGAAGGCTTAGTTGCTGCTATAGGACTTACTCCTCTGATTGTTTGCTCAGTAGAGACTGGTGAGAAGGGATTGCTTTTAGCATTTGTAGAACGATGGCACGCTGAAACATGTAGTTTTCATCTGCCAGTGGGGGAGCTGACATTGACACTTGATGACATGGCATCACTGTTACATATCCCTATAATGGGAGCCTTCCACTCCATGGATCAGATTGACGTCGACGAGGCCCGTACCCACACTACTGTTGACGCCACTGATGACCCAGTTCATTCCCCTGTGCATTCTGATCATACAGAAACTGCACCACATTTATCATCAGGAATATCTCTGCAAGAGCAATCACCAGCACATGCTATGGTAACAAATTAAGAAGTTGATTCTTTATGCTTTATCACTTATGTTTATTGTGTTATGTTTTATCATTTATGTGTTTCAGGCTGTTTGCCAACGACTGGCTAAGGGGTTGCAAAACATGATCAATGATGGGATTGTTACAAACGGTAATGAAGCATACTCTAGGACACATCAACTGTTGCTTCTGGCCCGTGGTGTCAGGGAGCACGACATTGTATATATGCGGGCCTCACGACAAAGAGACACACAACGGAGGTGACATGGATGACGATAATGAAATGTTTTTTTTTGTTGAAACAGTTTGGCCATTGTTTTTGTATTTTTCATGTTGGACAATTATGGAACTTTGTTAGGTATAATGAAATACTGATGCATTAATGAAATTAAACAACAACTCTAGTTTTTCAAATAATTCTACACATCATTTAAGTCAACATGTTCCGTGCGAAACTTCATTGATTTAGTATACATTTGTATTCGACCCATGTAATGATTGGGCCACTGCTGGGCTTCATTGGAACAGTGCGTAGCCCACAAGCACGCGGCAGATGGCAACGAATAGTTGTCTCTTCAAAAAACCTATTACAAACACAAAACCACTCAAATCATCAATGTTAGAGATTTTGCATACCTGATAAAATCAAATAATGAATATCATACCTGAACAAAGTGGTTACCAAACACATGACCGATGCACAGAATGCGACGAACTTTCGGATCTCTAGGAGGTTGGGTTCTTAGAGGGACGAACATCATACTTTGTTGGAGTGAAAGAGAAACTACAATGACGTTATACCTTGATGCAATTAAGTGACCCATATCTGTAATATTCATTCACTTATCCATCGTTACCTGTAAGTCAATAGTTTATGAAATATAAGTTCATGCAAATTGGTTTGTAAGTAAATACAAATAATAACTAAAGACAGTGATGTTTTACCTTCGACAATCCATCAACTAGTAAGGACCGCTTTAAGGTTTCAAACCTATGTATCCCACCAAAGAAGGCTATATATTAATCAATCCATTGTGCAAGTTCTTTGAGCAAATGATTGCATACCAAAGACCAAGAATCTTCTCCATAAGCTAATAATGTAGCAATTACACTATACCCATAATTACCATCAGTTTTTACATCAATGATGTTCACAATGAATTTTTGCATAAAGGGATGAAATTCATCAAGCATAGGAATGATGGTGTTCTTAGAGGGAAGAACATCAGATGATGAACTGCATTGTCTTGGAGTGGAGCAGCTATTTTGCACAAAATGTAAGTCATACACATACTCAAAGTAAGACGGGTCCCTTCTCGTAGACCTTTGGTGCTTTGTGATGGTATTCTTTGGAGCACCTTTAGTTTTTACCTTATCAGCGGGGCACATGGAATTCAAATCAGGGAACACAATTTCTTTAAGCTTAGTCTTCAGTGTTATTTTCCCATACAAATCAAGCTTTACAAAATGGTTGGATATGGCTTCCATCTCTTCAGTTATGGTGACTTCAGATTGATGCATAACTTCGTCTGAAAAGTTTAATCTCCGCCAAAAAATATGAACGGTGTTAATTGGAATTCTCCCAACTACATACTTAGCTAGCTCACATGCATAAGGCAAACCATGTGTTGTTCTCATTACATATCCACAATGAGAAGGGATTTTGCCCGCATAATGAACTCGCTCATACTCAGCAGCAATTTGGTTTAACGCGTACCTGGACACCATGCCAATAAGTCTCTTGTATAATGTAACTTTAAAAACATCCCCTACCACATGTGTGCTTCTCTCTAAAGATGCCTTGATTTCACTATGTTGCAAGGTGATCATATTGTTCATGGCCTCCCAAACAGTGCATAAGTCTCCAAGACTATTCTGTAGTAGCCGCTTTAAGGTCCAATGGGCAGACTCCACCTTGCAGTTGATCATATCATCAATTAATTTCAAAGGCAATAAACTTATGAAAATCTTAATTTAACCAATGTCAAATGTCAAACTTACCTATTAGTTGTAGTATTTCCCAAATTTATTTGTCCATGCTGTAACAAATTTTTCTTTGTGGGGATTCAACCAAGTGTCCTTCACATAATCAACAAACGTTGGCCATGGTGCACATGCAACCTCAAACTTCATAATAGAATCATCATATTGCTTCTCAGTGGCACAATCAACAATATTTCCCCAAGCTTCCATGACATAATCCCATGCGTTATTCTGCTGAATATAAGTTTTACATTTTGCCTTGACATTCTTGTCAATGTGAAACCGACACAATAAATTGGTTGATTCTAGAAAAATAGTTTTCACGGCACTCATCAATGCTGTATCTCTATCGGTAACTGTTGGTTTCAAAGAAGTCACTTGAAGAATGGACAGGAGATCAAGCTTGGTTTTGAGCTTTCAACATGTCTTGAAGACTTGAAGAATAACTTGTGATTAATTGTAAAGAAAGAAGCATCTCTGGTGATCCAAGTGCATTGCATTCATATCATTCATTTAGATTTTCAATTAAAGTCATAGAATTCACAAGGTTTTGATAATTTGATTAAAGTTTAAATTGAAACAAAGGTTTTTGGAAAAATACTGTTTTACACTATTTTAATTGATTACCTAAGTATATAATCGATTACTTTGTTCTTAGCTTTTTCTGGAAAACTTATCAAGAACAATGTAATCGATTACGTATCGGATTAATTGATTATTTTACCTTAGTTTACATATAAACAGCCTTGATAAACATTTTAATCGATTACCAATAGACTGTAATCGATTACAAAGGCCAAATAGAAGAACAATGACTCACTGCCTTAATCGATTACCAATACTCGTAATCGATTACACTATAACCTTCTGCTTAACTATTTGTTATACAATAATCGATTACTAAAATCCGTAATCGATTACATAGTTCATTTGGCTACTCCTTGTTTTATGAAGCTGTCTGTCTTAATCGATTACACAGAATGGTAATCGATTACACAGTGCATTTTAAGTTACATTCTGAACTTCAAGTTTTCTAGAGCTCACTGTGTTAATCGATTACAAGACGGAATAATCAATTATTTAGTTCGTTGCCCATACCTAGAATCTTATTGAACAGATTAATCGATTACATATGCTATTTAATCGATTACATATGATAAATAATCGATTATTGGGTGCGTTTAATCGATTACTGACAGTTGGAAAAGTTTGTTATAAATAGAACTTTTACTGTGCTTGATTTGTAACTTGTCAATTTTGAAATCTGAGCTAACATAAGGCATTCTAAATACCTTCTTGGGGATTTCTGGGTTCTGGGTGGTCTTGCTTACATTAAATCATCCATGGGTTATTGAATGATTCTTGAAGCAAGAAGTTTCTTTTCAAAGCTTAAGGAATGAGTTGTTCTGAGTTTTGAGATCATCTTTAAACCTGATTCATTCATTCATATGCATCATCATTCATTGGATCATCAGGTGAATTCTTTCCTTAGCTTTGGGTTTGTAACTCTGTTTTGATTTGTATTTGAATTTCTATTGTAATTGGGTTTCTTACTTGTAATCTCTAGATAGGGTTTCTCTAGGGGTGTGCTGAGTAGCGTTCTCAGTGGGTTAGTATCTAAGAACCTAATAGTGTTTTAGGTTTCTGAACTTTATCTAGGGTTGATAAAGGGAGGCTTTGTAATTACTTGTAAGACTGAAAAATTGCAATAGTGGAACTCCATTCTAGTGTTGAGTGGAAGAAAACTGGATGTAGCTTCATAGTGTTTGAAGTGAACCAGTATAAATCTCTTGTGTCTTGTGTTTAAATTCATGCTTGCTAATTTCACATATATATTGATTGTCTTGTATTGGTTATCAACTTATTCTTGAACAATTGCATACCTTGGACTGAGCTTTTGATTGAATAAATATTCTTGGTTTCAAAAGTGATAAAGATCCTAAGTTAAAACTCTGATTTTGTTAAAGAAAATTTTAATTTACCAAGCCTAACCAATTCACCTCCTCTCTTGGTTAAGTGTGAAGTGTTCCTATATTTTACAGTAACAATGACCTTTGGAAAAAATTCACTTTTAAGAAAAATCCCTATAAAGTATTCAAGGGCTCACAAAACATTGTTTATGCGTCCAACCTTTAAATAGGCAAATGCAGCTGAAAATATCATCCCAGTAGGTGTCACACCAACAATGTCAAGTAAAGGAAGTCTATACCTATTTGTTTTGTATGTACTGTCTATCAAGAACACCATATGATATGCATTGCTCAATTGTACTGCATCCGAATGTGCCCAAAACAAGTCACGTACAATATTTTCATCCTTCAATCTACACCAATGAATATACATGTCACGTTCAAAAAGTTTCAGTAATTGTTGCATTTCAGTATTATTGCCTCTTGTACGCGTCCGGTATGAATATCTTGCATTGTATACTTGTTTCAAACTTGTGACATTATTGACATTGTGCTCCTTTAAAGTTAGAAGAATATTCTTGGGTTTCACCATTGACTTTGTCATATCACCGACAATGATCTTCTCCTCCTCACTTATTCGACCATGATATGGGTGTCCACAAAATGACTTAGCCAAAACATGATTATGATTGTCACATATTAGCTTCACCATCCACCTTGACCTCCCGGGACTAGTTTGCCCCGCAGCTTAAAAGGACAATCACATTTTCTAGTGCTAGTGGTTGAAGGTGTGAAACCTTTTTTTCATGGCCTATACTTTCCACTCCTTTCACAACCAATTAACACAAATGACGTCCTTCCTAATTTTTCAGTCGCTATGTCACTCCTCATTATGACCGCTACAAAACCACTCTCAAATACAATAGCACGAGCCCATTTCAATACCGCATCACAAGATTCAAACACCTATACAAATAGATAATTCATCTTTAATATTCTTAATTCAATCATTTAACAACTTTGACTACATTCAAAAACACTTAAATACCTCAGTCGTTTTGAACGCTGCTGAACAATCAATTAAACAATTATTGTTTTCAAACGCATCAGGGTCGGCTCCAATTTCTTCAGACATGATACTGTCATACATCCACTCATCGTTTTCCATCTTAACAAATTAAAATTTAATAATTAAGTGTGTACAACTAAGTGGTTGGGAGAAGTATATACAACTGTCCCTTGAACTATGTCAAATTTTTTCTTGATGTATCTATACCTTTCCCTTCGAACCTATAAAAAATGGAGACATTATTATTTGTAAATGAAATCAAAACCAAAACATTAAAAATAATAAAAACTAAGATTTTTTCAAATATTCTCTCATCCATTTTTCTTAAATACTTTCTATAGTCTTTTCCTTTCTAACATAAGCACCCACAATTTAAAACCATGCATGCAATAAATCATCAAGTAAAGACCTCTTCCAATAAATAAATAAAAACTCCATACTCCTTTATTAATCTTCACCAACAAATATTCCTTTTCCATTAACAAACGCCACATACATTTTGCAAGCAAAGCTTTGTTGAACTTGTCCCAATAAATTATCAATTTTTTTAAAAATAAACTGATTTGAACCTTGACGGATTGGGTAATTCGTATGGGTCTTACGGATTACCGAATTCGTATCAAACAAAGAACCTCCACTTACCTCTACAGCCTACGACGCCACGCCACTCTGCAGAGACCACGAGCCAGTCCACTCCGACAAACCTCAACAACCTAACAACCACCAGTGCACAACCTAACCTCAACAACTCAAACAAAATGCAAAACCAAGAACCAAAAAGCAATAACGTACATGACCTCTGCGACCAACTAAGATAAGGAGGAAGCCAAGGGTAATTTCGGATTATCGCATTAAAAATATGGTGTAGTAGAAAAATGAATGGTGTACGAAGTCCACCCCGCGAAGGCAGGTGTTTTATTCTGGTTTAAGGGTTTAGGGTTTTTGTTGGACATTTACTTTCACTGTCCATTCCATTACACATGAAGCTGCTATTAGACTACTACTTTTGGTAATGGTTCACCCATGTGTGTGTCTTTTAGTCATATTTCAAAATATTTCATTTTACGGAAATACAATCGAATCATATTTTCGTCCTATTTTCTTATTTTATTTTTTTCATTCCTATATGTGTAACAAAAATTCTGGTAGTTTTTGGGTCAAGTCATGAATCCATTTTGAAGGCTTGAACTTCATACACCATAAGTTTTCCCATACACCATTATGTAATAGTGAATTTCCGCAATTACCCTCCGCTATTAGGTTTATTATTTTTAAAATACTTTGGCTTTTTTCTTGCTTGTTCCTACAATGTTTAAGCTTTTCGCTGCTGCACCGCTCCTCCGCCACATTTTGCTTGGTCCAACCTTGTCTCGTTTCGTTCTCCGGCACACCGTCGACATCCATGGTGACATTGTCTTCTTCGATTGGTGGCAGCTCCTTGAAGGTGAGTTGCTTTTCGTTGTGGTCTGTAAAACAGAGTAGTTTAGAGGATACAGATTCGAGAATCCATAAGACTCATACAGATTGACCAATCCATATGAGTATTTTTATTTTTTAAAGACTTTTTAAAATAATTAAATAAAAAATAATTAAGTAATATTAAAAATAAATGAGCAGAAAGTGAAAACATAATTTATCATGTATTGCTTTGGTTAGAATTGTACTTGTAAGGTTAGTATGTATGTAAATCAAACTTCTTAAACCCGTTATAGGTTTCTTTGGTTAGAATTGTACTTGTAAGGTGAGTATGTATGTGAATCATACTTGTTGAACCCGTTATAGGTTGCTTTGGTTAGGATTGTACTTGTAAGGTGAGTATGTATGTGAATCATACTTGTTGAACCCGTTATAGGTTGCTTTGGTTAGAATTGTATGTATGTGAATCATACTTGTTGAACCCGTTATAGGTTGCTTTGGTTAGAATTGTACTTGTAAGGTTAGTATGTAGTGAATCAAACTTGTTGTACAAATTATGGCTAAGACTAGAGGAGGAATGCGTTGGGCTCTGGGAAGAATTGTCAACCGAGCATTGGGTAGAAATGCAAGAGGTAATGATGATGAAGCCCCTAAGCGGCGTAGGCCTACGACATCTGTTCGACGACAAAGGGCAGATATTGATGTTCCTGAGGATCCTCCTGTTCAAGAACCACATGTGGAGACTGATGTGCCTGCGACTGAGGATATAGGTACCAAGGATGATTCTTTTCCAGGGGACTGGAAGACTGTTCGGTGTTGGCTGAATACACTGATCATGTGGCTGTTAGAGTTTGGGCAGGAGAGGTATTAATCTGATGAATTACATAGTACATGGCTTTTATTATTGATTATCCATCATTGTAAATTGATTATTTTTTCAATGTAGGAACTTCCAGAGTTAAAGTTGGCTTTCCATGGACGAAAGGTTGTTAAATTTGGGAGGCTTGCAGTTGAGATTGAAGGCTTAGTGGTGCCATAGGCCTAAGTCTGTTGATTGGTTGCACAGTGGAGACCAGAGACAGGGGGTTGTTGTCTGCATTTGTTGAGAGATGGCACCCTAAAACATCCACTTTTCATCTGCCTGTAGGGGAACTTACCTTGACATTGGACGATGTGGCATCGCTACTTCATATCCCTGTCACGGGTGCGTTCCACTCTTATGATCAGATTGACGTTGGCGAGGCCATTACATTGTTGGTGGAACTGCTGGATATCACTGTCGAGGAAGTTGAAGCTAAAACGACACAGTGCCATGGGGCATATGTTCGTTTATCATGGCTCCGAGAGTTATATTATGCGAAGTGTCAATCCAGGCAGTGGATTTTAGCAGCTAGGGCATACTTACTGCATCTTGTTGGCTGCACTTAATTTGCTAACAAAAGTGCCACACATATAGGTGTGGTATTCTTAGAAGCTTTCTGCGACTTAGACCATTCTGCGGGATTTTCTTGGGGTGTGGCTGCTCTTGTGCACATGTATGATAATTTGAACTACGCATGTAAGCACCACGGGAAACATCTTGCTGGATATATTACTTTATTACAGGTAATCATATATATTCAATTGTGTATTGTTCTACTTCTGTGCGTGTATTGCTGACTATAATCGTTTTCAACGTGTAGTGCTGGATATATGAGCATTTTCTGACTGTGGGAAATGTGGCTGCAGATGATCACTATGATGAGAGGCTTCCTCGTGCCTGTCACTGGAAGAGTGAGAAGACCTTACCAATGACTACCTACCGCAAGCGTATGGATAGGTTGACACCTGATGATGTCTGTTGGACACTGCATGGGGAGCACCGCGTCCACAAGGAGTTCAAGTTGATTAGTTTGTATTCTAGTTTCATTAGATGGGGTCATCACACCACTAGGCATTTACCAGAGAGGATACTAAGGCAGTTTGGCTATGTTCAACAAATTCCAAAACTGCTAGTGTCTAAAGTTCCCTCCATTGAAGATATTGATGGCAGATGGGTCCACTTCTCGGAATACCTTGTAGAAACTAGAGACTTGGTTGATTATCCAAGTCAATGTGTTGCTAGTTATATGTTGTGGTTCAACTGTATTTCCCACCCATTCATGACTCCATCTCAGTTTGAGGAGGTCTGTGCACGCATTCCGCTAGTGCTTCATAGTGAACTAGTTCTGGCCCCTGTGCATGGTCATTCAACAAAACCACAGACACAGTACACGTTAGATGCATCTCTGGATGAGCAGTGGCCCGCACATGCAGTGGTAATAAGGCAGCATGCTAATAACTTTAGCTTTGTTAAAAATTTTATTATTGTAATGCATAGCCCAGTCATTAATATTGTGTTTGTTGCAGGCTATGTGCCAACAGATGGCTGAGGGCTTGCAACATATGCTGCATATGAGGATGGCCGCAGAGGGCACAAATGCATACTCTATGACGGAGCAACTGCTACATCTAACCCGCAGTTTCACTGACTACGACATTGTCTACACTTGAGCTAGACGGCTAAGACACCATATACAGAGGAGGCCTTCGGGTGGTCGCGATTGAAGACATTTTGATTGACATTTATGTATTGGAATTTTAGACACTAGCCATACACATGACCAGTACACAGAATGGTTACCATACACATGACCAATACACAAAATGTGATGAACTTGGGGATCTCTAGGAGGTTGGTTTCTTAGAAGGAAGAACGTCATACTTTGTTGGAGTGACAGAGAGACTACAATGACATTATATCTTGATGCAATTACATGACCCATATCGGTAATATCCATCCACTTATCCATCGTTACCTGTAAGTAAACATTTAATGCAAAAATATTAAATGCATATTGCTTTACAAGTTAAGCCAAATCATGAGTAAAGACAACGATGTTTTACCTTGGACAATCCATCAACTAGTAGGGACCGCTTTAAGGCTTCAAACCTGTGTATCCCACCAAACAACGCAATATATTCATCAGTCCATTGTGCAAGTTCTTTGAGCAAATGATTGCATACCAAAGACCAAGACTCTTCAGCATAACCTAATAATGCAGCAATTACATGATATCCACAATTACCATAAGCTTTTACATCAGTAATGTTCAAAATAAATTTCTGCATAAATGGATGAAATTGATCGAGCATAGTAACAATTCGATTTTTCATTAGAGCATCAATGACGAACTGGACTATTTTGGAGTAGAGCAACTATTATGCATAGAATGTAACTCATCCATATATTCAAAGTAAGATGGGTCCCTTCTCGTAGACCTTTGGTGCTTTGTGATTGTCTTCTTTGAAGCACCTTTAGTTTTTTCCTTATCAGGGAGGACACATGGAATTTAGATCAGGGTATGCAATTTCTTTAAGCTTAGTATTTAGTGTCATTTTCCCACACAAATCAAGCTTTTTAAAACGGTTGGATATGGCTTCCATCTCATCCGTTATAATGACTTCGTATTCATGCATACATTCGTCTGAAAAGTTTAATCTCTGCCAAAACATATGAACGATGTTAATTGGAATGATCTCGATAACATACTTAGCTAGCTCACATGCACAAGGCAAACCATGCATTATTCTCATCACACATCCACAATGAGAAAGGTTTTTGCCCGCATAATGTACTCACTCGTACTCAACATCAATTTGGTTTAACGCATACCTGGACACCATGCCAATAAGTCTCTTGTATAATGTAACTTTAAAAACATGCCCTACCACATGTGTACTTCTTTCCAAACATGCCTTGATTTCAGTATGTTGCAAGGTGATCATATTGTTCATGGCATCCCAAACAGTGTACAAATCACCAAGACTATTCTGTAGTAGCCACTTTAAGGTCCAATGGGCAGACTCAACCCTGCAGTTTATGATATGATCAATTCATTTCAAAGACATTAAACATAAGCAAATCATAATTTAAGCAATGTCCGGCGTGAAAGTTACCTGTTTGTTGTTGTATTTCCAAAATGCATGACTTTATTTGTCCATACAATCACAAAATTTTCTTTGTGGAGATTCAACCAAGTGTCCTTCATGTAATCAACAAACGTTGGCCACGGTGCACATGCAACATCAAACTTCATAACACAATCATCATATTCGTTCTCAGTAGCATAGTCAACAACACTTCCCCATGCTTCCATGACATAATTCCATGTGTTCTTCTGCCGAATATAAGTTTTACATTTTTCCATGACATTCTTGTCAATGTGAAACCGATACAATAAATTGGTTGACTCTAGAAAAATAGTTTTGATAGCACTCATCAATGCTGAATCTCTATCCATAACAATGATCTGTGGAAAAAATTCATTTTTAAGAAAAATTCCTCTAAACCGTTCAAGGGCCCACACAACATTGTTTATACGTTTGGCCTCTAAATAGGCAAATGCAGCTAAGAATGTCATCCCAGTAGGTGTCACACCAACAATGTCAAGTAAAGAAAGTCTATACCTGTTTGATTTGTATGTATTGTCTATCAAGAACACCATATGATATGCATTGCTCAATTGTATTGCATCCGAATGTGCCCAAAACAAGTCACGTACAACATTTTCATCCTTCAATCTATGCTAATAAATATACATGTCGCGTTCAAGAAGTTTCATTAGCTGTTGCATTTCAGTATTATTGCCTCTTGTACGCGTCCGGTATGCATATCTTGCATTGTATACTTGCTTCAAAGTTCTATAAGTATTGTCATTGTGCTCCTTCAAAGTTAGAAGAATATTCTTTGGTTTCACCATCAACCTTGTCATATCAGCAACAATGATTTTCTCCTCCTCAGATAGTCGACCAGCATATGGGTGTCCAGATAATGACTTAGCCAAAACATGATTATGATTGTCACATATTAGCTTCACCATCCACCCTTGACCTCCTAGACCTGGTTTGACCTGCATCTTAAAAGGACACTCACATTTTCTAGTGCTAGTCATTGAAGGTGTGAAAATTTTTTTCCATGGTCTATACTTTCCACTCCTTTCACAACCAATTAAGACAAAAGATGCCCTTCCTATTTTTCTAGTCAATATGTCACTCCTCATTATGACAGCTACAAAATCATTCTCATTTGCAACAGTACGAGCCCATTTCAATATTGCATCACGTGATTCAAACACCTAGACAAATGGATAATTCATCTTTAATCTTCTTAATTCAATCATTTAATAACTTTAACTAGATTCAAAATCACCATACGGATTACCCAATCTGTATGGTTCTTACGAATTAGACAATCTGTGACAATCCGTAAGAACCATACGGATTAGGTAATCCATAAGATTCATACAGATTACCAAATCCGTACACCACTAACCTCTACATCCACCACGACGTCACTCTGACTCTGACGGACACCACGACGCCACCACTCCGACGAACTCAAAACAATGTCACCCAACTACCACCAATGTACAGCCGTTCCCAACAACTCAACTCAACCATAATGACGAACCGACAAGCATAACCGTACACCAAGTGTTGCAACCAACTAAAATAATGAAGGAAATCATCAGGGGTATTTTTGGATTTTCAATAAACCAAATGGTGTATAAAGAAAACCTTAGGGTGTATGAAGTTCAAGCCCATTTTGAAATGACTTGGGTCTAGACCTAGTTTTCCTCGGAAAAATATATTAGGGACAGTGAAAGCCGCACGGAAGTATATAAAACTTGATGGCTGATATCAATGACATGCACGGTAAGCATGCAAATACAATTTTTTTATTATAAAAAAAAAGGACATATTTTTTGCCCACAGAGGAATCATTTTACAAAGGACAATTCGTACGTAGCTAACCCGTGACTAAACAATAGTTAGGGCCTTTTTTTTATAACAAATATGATAAATATATATTCGATAAAAAAAATAATGTATTTCCTTACACAAAATACTTTTTCTATTAATTAATATATAAATATAAAATATTACATGTGAATAAATATTTAAAATTTTAGAAATTATAATTTTGTTAGTTTAAATGCTAAAAAAAGTTAAAATTTAGAAATTAAAGGAATTTTAGAAAAGCTAACAAAGTATAGTTATTCTTATTATTATATGTACTAAATTAAATTAATATTTATCTTTATGTAATTAATCATATTTTTTTTATATTTATTATATTCATATGTTTAATATAATGTTTTCTTATCATTCTTAATTTCATTCACATAACTTAAAATTTTTCCTATAAATCATAATATTTTTACCATAATTTTTAAAATTTACATAATTTTTTTATACTAAAATAATCTTTTAAAATTTTAATTCAATACACTCTCTTAATTTATGGTGTGATTTTTTTCAACAATAGAAATTCAATACACTCTCTTAATTTATGGTGTTTTTTTCTTCAACAATAGTGTTCACCAATCCCGCTTTTGATCATGACATCAAACCACGTGGAGAATTTTTCAAATAAAATACTCTCTGCGTTTTTTTTTTTTTGCAACAATAGTGTTCACCAATCCCGCTTTTGATCATGACATCAAACCA
>CM023942.1:4743501-4757728 GCA_013407115.1 Glycine latifolia
ACTTCTTGTAACACTTCTTCTGATTCTTCAATCACTTGAATCTAACATTCTTGAGCCTAAACATCAAAATAGCATAGAATCAATGATAAACATAAAACTAATGAATTTTACACTTATTCTAGCATTTATTCACTATATTCTTCCTATTTTCTTAATAAAACTATCCTAAAAAACCATATATGCTAACAGCATATCACCCATACCTCTTAGATGGATGGATGGCCCTAGTAGACCTACGAAGTTGTGTGGTTACTTCTCCATTGGAGAACGTCGTCTGCGATGCAGACTCGGGTTCCTCAATTTGTTCTTGTGGTCCTTGAACTTCTTCAAGATCAATTTTGCTCCCACTGGCTCCTTGAAAGTGTAAATCATTCTCAAGGAATTCAGCATTTTTGGACACAAACACCTTGTCTTCGTCCAATGAGTAAAAGTAGTATCCCTTAGTACCTTTGGGATACCCCACAAATAGACATTTAGTGCTTTTAGCACTAAGCTTGTCTGATGTCAACAATTTGACATATGCTGGCAATCCTCATACTCTGAGATAACTCAGGTTGGGTCTCTTACCATTCCATATCTTATATGGAGTGGTCTGAACAGATTTAGACGGTACCCTATTTAGAAGGTATGCCACCATGTCTAAGGCATATCCCCAAAACGATTTTGGGAGTTGAGTCTCACTCATCATAGACCTAACCATGTCTAACAAGGTTCTGTTTTTCCTTTCGGAAACACCATTTTGGTGTGGTGTGTAAGGTACAGTAAGCTACGAGAGAATTCCATTCTTTCTCAAATAATCCTGAAACTCATGGCTCAGATATTCACCACCACGATCTGATCGTAATGTCTTAATCATTTTTCCACGCTGTTTCTCTACTTCATTCCTATACTCCTTGAACTTTTCAAAGGCCTCAGATTTATATCTCATCAGATAAACATACCCAAATCTCGATTTATCATCCGTAAAGGTAATGAAATAAGAGTATCCTCCTCTAGCCTCTATAGACATTGGGCCACAAACATCATAGTGAATGAGTTCTAATAACTCACTAGTCCTATGACTCTTAAGCCCTTTGGGCTTGTGATGAGCCATTTTCCCATATAGACAAGATTCACATTGTCCATAGGATTCTAAATCCATGGAATCTAGGCATCCATTCTCATGCATCCTAGACAATCTTGTTTCGTTTATGTGCCCTAGTCTACAGTGCCACAGATAAGATTGATTATCTGTCCTAGGTTGTTTCACATTCATATTGAGAACTTCTGTTCCTATTTCTAAAACATATAAGCCATTTACCAAAGAAGCAGTAGCATAAACTATACCATTCATAATGATAGAAAATGTACCATCCCTAATAGTAAAAGAAAAACCATCTCGTTCTAAACAAGAAATTGAAATAATGTTTCTAGAAATGCCCGGAACATAAAGGCAATTATTCAAATGCAATAAAAGGCCCGTGGGCAAAATGAGGTCTATATCTCCAATAGCTTGAGCAGCAACTCTTGGTCCATTACCAACGCAGCGGTTAACCTCATTCTTCTCCAATCTTCTGGGACTCTTAAGTACCTGCAACATATTGAAGATGTGAGAACCACAACTGGTATCTAATACCCATGAAGTCGGATTAGCACAAAAATAATTGATCTCAATCATGTAAATACCTGAGGCAGAAGCATCACTATGTTTCTTGTCCTTCACACTCTTCAGGTAGTCTGGACAGTTTCTCTTCCAATGGCGAGTCTTGCCACAATGGAAGCACACAACATCGCTTTTGTCCTTAGGTGCACTCTTACCCTTCTTGTTGCCCCTCTTCTTCTTGGGTTTGCCTTTGGGCTTAAAGGAGTTTCCTTTTGCAGGCTCCTTAGCCTTACCCTTAGCCTTATTAGGGTCACCAATCAGAAGATAGTGTGTCTTATCCTTTTTGATAGACACCTCAGCAGTTGTTAACATACTTAACAACTCAGGCAAGCTCACAAGCATCCCATGCATGTTGTAATTCATAATGAATTGACTAAAGGAAGGTGGAAGTGATGTGAGGACTAAGTCATTACTTAGCTCGGCATCCATCACGAAGCCCAGATTTCCTAGCTTCTCAATGAGCCCGATCATCTTAAGAACATGACTACTCACACTCATGCTCTCAGACATCCTACATGAGAACAATTCTCGAGAGGCCTCATACCTCTCATGCCTGCCTTTAACATCATACAACTCCTTGAGATGCAAGATGATAGAGGGAGCATACATATGCTTATGTTGCTTTTGTAGCTCAGGCGACATGGATGCCAACATGATGCATACTGTTATTGTATTGTCATTCATGTGCTGCTTATGAGCTTCCATATCGTAGAACTCATAATTAGCTTCCCTTTCCTTAGGAGCTATGGGTAAATTACCTTCTAGGACATAAGCGATTTTCTCAGCCCTAAGAACAATTCTCAGGTTCCGATACCAGTCCGTAAAATTTGAACCGTTCAGTTTGTTCGTATCGAGAATAGAGCGCAGTGACAGTTGATTAGTCATACTATTAACTGAGAAGATGTAAAGATAAACTAATCAATATAATGTTATGAAATAAGAACAAATTATTAAAGACTTTAAATAATATGCCCCTCCCACTATTTTATCTAAGTCAATGACCCTTGTTATTTTGACTTAGAGTTATTTTATCTTAAAATTACCTTAGTGGGATTAAGAGTATGATTATTTATTTTAATCTTCGTCTGAGACCGCAAAATTAAACTAAATAATGGGTTGATCCTTATCAACAGTATCTCATACCTTCTCTTATCATCAGGTTGACAACTCCTTGTCACTTAGTGGTGCATCTCATGCAACCATCCTGGCACTATTAACCCAAATACAAAAGCCCGGCTGAGCCTGCAACTCATGCATTCAGTTAAGCACTAACCAGCACCTTAAGTGTCTCACACTTCTAATACTGCTCTTACTTAACGAAACAGTGAGTCCCAACTGAGTTGTGGCGCACCACCATTTAGAGGAATTTCGAGTGGCATTGGTGGTGGGAGGTAATCATGTGCTTAATAATTGATTCCTTTTAAGGGTTTCTTTTATTTTAATGGGTCTCATCAAACGTGTAAGTACTATTATCATGCTAGTCGTATCCTATGTCAAACATCTATCGAATTACACTAGTCGCTTTTGGACATGCATAATAAAACATACATTCACGGTTGTCAATATCATGCATACTAGTCGGTTTTAAAACATACATCCGTGATACTCTATATCATGCATACTAGTCGTTTTAAAACATACAAGCATACATAAAACAGATTTTATATGAGATAGTCATGGTGCTCATGCTTTCTTTCTTCTTGCTCCTAGGCCGCAGCTCCATTATGAAATCTTCCATGCCTAAACGCCACTAGCCTAATTTTTCTAATTACAAAAAAAAAAGCTTAAAGAAACTCCAATACATCTTTGGAGGAACAAAAGAATATACAAAATTAAAAAATTCAAAATTACAACTCCAATTTAAACTAAAACAAAATTTGAATTCAAATTTAAAACATTTAAATTCAAATATTTAAATTCAAAATTTAAATTCGGGCACCATGACCATCCCCTTCCATATCTGCACTTTAAAAGTTAGACAACTAACAAGCACACAATATTATTATTTCTCAAATGACCGAAATATGCATCCAAATACATAATTCAAATTTTGTTGATTCTTTCTCAAAGAACACAAAATAACATGATCAAAATGAACAAAATTAATAACCCTAATTTTTATTCATGTGACCACGGCATGCATAGAATATTTCATGTATTTTGAAAACAAAATTATGGAGAAAACAATGCATTTGAATATTCATATCATGGCTGAATCATATTCATTTCTTAAAAGATGTTTCTTTTGAAATCTTTCACAAAGAATCATAAAGAAACAAAACCATGAACACATAAAGATATATGTAAAGCGTAATCATATTACAAACAACATATTATAACAAACAAGTTACCATCACCCGTCGATAGTAAAGCAACCTGGCTCTGATACCACTTGAAAGATAGGGCCTTGAAGCCCGAAGGCATGTGAGAAGAAAACAAAAAAAATTTCAAGCGGAAACACACATACCACACAAGAATCATTTTTTAAGACATAGATGTTACCTTGTTTATATTCGAAACTTGATGATCAAGGATAGGCTTGAAGATACAAGTCCTCTAATGTTGATCCACACCACTTCTTGTCAAGACTCAAGAACACTTCTTGAAGGCCACTAACAAACACCAAAGGAGGCAAGCTAGGCGCACCAATGGAGAGGAAGAAGGTTAGGTTTTAAAGTGTTTTACTTATCTAAGAGACTCACCAATAGATGATATTGGTGGCTGAATTTTCAGTCAAAACTCACACAAAGGGGCACGTGAAAAGGGAGGAAGATAGATAGGTTTTTTTTTTTCAAAAACTCTTAGAGAACTATGATCACAAGAACACACTTTATAGAAGAGTTTGAGTCAGATTTTTTTTTAACCAAAAAATCTGATTATGAAGCATCCCACACGTGAAGAAAAGATAGAGTTGTTGTATTTCAAAAATTGCCAACAACCTCCTATCATATCCTCCTAAGACCAAGTCAATTACTTGGGAATTATTTTGCCAAATAATAATTAAATATCAGCCATATGTAAGCCCCATAATCAGCCCTCAAACTTCTTCCTAAAATCTAGGACATGATCATGATAAGATGCTAGTTGAATTCAAATTCAAATCTAGCTCTTATCTTCTCCTTTTGATATGAAACTAACTACTATAGTTAATTCATATTTAAATTCAAAATTTAAATTATCAAATTTAAATATTAGGTAATTAATTTAACTATTTAAATTAATTAATAATGTCTTGGACTATCCAAGCCCATTAACTCCATTCATGTGCCCTTATCTCTTTAAGATAGGTATCCAAACTCTTTCTTGAGTCAGTAATCATTATTAGGCCCAAAACCTTTAATGCTATAATGTCATGACAATAAAGTGTTAGTGTATGACCCATTAGGCCCAACATAGCTACTAACATAAATGAGTTTGGGCCCAACAAGGCCACTACCCATTTAATGACAACACAGAGCACTAGCAATGCTTTGTTGCCCCAGAACTAGTTAGGTAAATGACAAGATCATCCTATTAAATCTATTTGGTTTCCGTGTGTATTTCCTTTCGTCTCGGTTACCTTCCCATAAAACCTAGGGTAAGAAAACGTATCAGCCCTTGCGGTCTAGGGTAAGCTTTAATACGAAATAGGGAGTCTCCAATTTTACTAACTCTAAAGGCAAATCATCTCATGATTTCTTTTACTATGCATAAATTCACGAGTCCCGTAAATGTCATCCCGATTTTTCTGATTTACAAATAACCTAATCTCTCACAGAGATTTGACGAATTCCTTCAGCTAGTCACCCTAGACTCGTGTTCTTTCAGGACATGCCCAAAGGTATACCTATGTGTCTCCATGTTTCAGGCAGACGAGGTATACAATCAAAGCATGTCTTCTAGAACACAGTCTAGGTGAAAACTTCTGGTCTAAGGAAAGACATACCCAAATAATAAGAGACTACTCTAATGATACTATCTGTGATATTTCCTCATAGAGTCTCTTTGTGGGTCCGTTCAGTGCGAGCTATACCCTTATAGGTCCACCCACGACTTTAGCTAAGGCATCTCCATGTCTGTAGTCCATGAGGTCTTTACCTTGTATCTGCATACAAGTAGATAAGTCGTGCTAGTCTTACCCGAGATCGCTGATCCCCATTCTCAGTATCTCTCGACTAGGAGCTTAAAATTTAGGAGTAGACATCTGGTATCCTTGAATCCTCATGATCGTGATCCCATCACTGATATTCAAGAGATACCTATTCTATTCCAAGGGTTTTATCCAGTTACTCATATATTAATAATGATATCGAGACAGAATATGAAACAAGATAAAGAACGCTTATAATTTATTCATGATAATATGAAAAATACATGTACGTCCTAATCTAATGAAAAGATTGTCTCTAGGACATCCATATACTAACAGTGAAGATAACCGAATGAGAGATGGCCAAGTGTTTTATGCCAAAGCCAAACACCTGAATGAGGGGAATCTGGAGTGGTAGTAGCAGAGGCTCGTCTCGGTGGTCCAGGGTCACCATCCGAAAGCTCCAGAAAGTAGAGGTTGCCTTGCCTAACACCACAGCCAAGAATCACATGGCTCTGGACGTCCTCAAAAATACAGAAAGAGGCAAAAAAATTACATGACAATTGAGGTTAGAAGTTATTTTACTAACAGAGAGCAAATTGAAATCGAGAGAGGGAACCACAAGAACAAAGTGAAGAGTGAGTGTAGGAGAAAGAACAAGGGTGCCCTGACCAGTAACAGAGGCAAAGCCACCATTAGTAGTGGTAATATTGGTCTTAGTGCAAGGAGAGCAATGTGTTAAGAAAGAAGCATCACGAATCATATGGTCTCACCAATATTAATTATCCAAGAAGAATTTCGAGAGTGAGCAGAAAAAGCAAAAAAAATTACCTAGGATACATTCATCCATAACATTAGCACGAAGGAAGGAAGAAGGGTCACCAGCAGAGGATGATTAATGTGCTTTTGAGGGCATGTTGCAGTGAGATCACTTGTTGAAGTCCCACCACTTTGGGTAGCCGATGAGTTCAAAGCACCGAGACTTGGAATGGTCAGATTCACCACAGTGAGAGCAAAGAAGAGGTTTGCCAGAGGGGCCGTCTTTGCGACATTTAAGTGAAAGAGGACAATGGGAGCACGAGAAACCTAAGACAATTGGGCTGAAGATTCTGATGTACGATGAGGACAATCCATGGTGATCCGCTACTAGTGTTCATGCCTGACATAGGCGTGTGTGCTCTCAAGGTCCAATTTTGGATCTTTCCAAAGTATTTCTCAATGAACATGGTTGAAAAATCAAAATCCAATCCATTGATGAAAATGTGGACACGCAAGCGGGCCATGGAAGAAAGGGTTTGGACCACGTTGTTCGCGGTGGTTTTGGGTGATGACATGCGGTGATCAATCTCTTGAAAGATGGAGAGAAGTTAGTTGTAGTACACCGAAAGTGGACAATCATTTTGCTTGGTGGAGAAGGAGCGCTGGTTGAGGTCGAAGAGACAGATTTCGTCGGACCCATCATAGAACGTACGACTGGCTGCTTCTCAGATTTCATGAGCGGTGTCTAGGCAAATGAACCATTGCATCAACGGAGGGCTCATAGCGTCGATAAGCCAACTTTTCACCCTTTTATTTCAGTAACCTAGGCGTCGTGGGAGGGATTAGTAGTCGGAGGCTTAGCCGTCACACCAATAAGGTAGCCTAATTTATTTTGAGCCCCTAATTCTCATATCCATCAATTGGGACCATAGGGGGTAATTAGAGTCATCAAGGATGACAGTAATGGAAAAAGATGAATTATCTTGCTGAATAACGCTATTGGAGGATGGAGGAGCTACTGTGTACGAATCATTTAGGGGGTCTTGGGCTGCCATAGAAAAAGGAAAAAATAGGGAAGAGAGTGGACAATAAGGAGTGGTATGTTGGAGAAAAAAGGTGGTATTTGAAAAAAAAGGGTGGTATGTGGGGAGAAAAAAATGAACGTGAACAAGAAGGATGCTATTGAACGTACGTGAAAAAAAGGAAGGAAGAAACTGCTGAACGTACGTGAAAAAAAAATGTTGTCCCAGGATCAAAACACAACTGATACCATGTTAAAATTCAATACCATGGATAAATTATGGCTTTCATATATTTCTTCCTTCTAAATGAGGTTTATTTATACAAGTGGGTATAACAAATATCCCATAATAATAGGAAACAATCTAACAATCTTATCTTTTCTATTCAAAATGATAACAACCAGTTTAAATTTAAACAACTTGTATTCCTGTCTAAATAACAATATTTTAAATTCAAAAACTTCCTTTCAACAATAAGGATTGAGATACTCCATCAAATTTGATCCTCGCTTCCCTTGGTTGCGACTTAGCAATTGCTAATTAGCTTGCCTTAGTCTTTTTGTTCTTGACTTGTTTTCTATTACTCATCTCATGTACCAAATAAAAGAGACAAAAATTAGGATATTTTTATTTTATTTTATGTACTGTTCGAGCTTCACAAATTAACATGACAAGTGACGTGACGTTAGAATATACATGTCAGTCCTCCTTGTCAGCTCTAGTACTGGAGCATGGACACTACTCGCTTAGCAACCGGGTGATTAGGCTGGTAAGCTTTTGATATATGTTTGAATTTTAATGATAATATTATTATCTCCTTAATACGAATTATCTATAAGTTGCTATGTTGTTAAGTAATCGCTTATCAAGTGACTACGTATTATTTATAAATTGTTATGTTGTTAGGTAATCACTTATCAAGTGGCTACGAATTATCTATAAGTTGTTATGTTTGTTAGGTAACCACTTATCAAGTGGCTACAAATTATCTATAGAGTTGCTATGTTGTTATAACAACCCCGACAATCAAGGGCCCAAGGCTCCCGCCCGACACTATAAATAATCTTGTTCTACCTTCACTTTTCATTCATTCTCAACTCACTCACATACTTACTTAAGCGTCAGAGTCTCTTTTGCAGGTACCCCCCTCTCGTTCCTTTGGTGGATGATACCTGCAAATCTGATGTAGGAGATCGGGGAGCCCAACTTGAAGACGGTCAACCTTGACGTTAGTATGCTCCATATTTTGGTAAGCACATTTGACACCCACCGTGGGACCACGATAAAACTTCTCTCACGGCCACCTATTTTCAGAACAGGAACTATTCCCAGAAAATTCCAATCCTGTTCCAACGACCATGACAGACAACGATGCTCCCTGTCAACTTAAGCCCGCATCACAGAGATGGAATTCCTCCATAAGGAGGAACTCAAAAAATTAAAGGTCAAACAAGACGAGTTGGAGGCTCATGTGAGATTCCCCCAAGGGGACAAACACTCCATCCACACGATCAACGAGTGCACCCAAGGTAAATTGCATCCCCATTAGACCAACAATACATTAGATGACAAAAACATTTTGCATGCACATCGACATGAAGGATGAACGACTCGACAACATCGTTTTGTCAATCGCATCATGGATGTCGACCTGCCCTTAGGTTGGAAACCGCTCAACCTGGAGCGCTATGACGAAACTACTGATCTAGACAAACACCTGGATGTGTTCCTCACCCAAACTAATCTCTACACCAACGATGACTCAATCCTATGTCGAGTCTTCCCTATGTCCCTAAAGGGGGCGACATTGACATGGTACGGAGGACTCCCTGTCCAATCCATTGACAGCTTCGAAACCCTTGTCGAATGCTTTAGCTTCTAGTACACGACGAGCCGGTCACATTGCCTAACATCTACAACCTTGGCTAGTTTACACCAGGCAGACAATGAGTCACTTCACAAATTTATGGACAGGTTCGGTCGAATCATTTTCCAAATCAGGAATCTCGATCCTGAGGTGGCATTACATTCCATGCTACTGGCCATGCGACCTAGCAAGTCTATCGACAATCTGTGCAAGAAACCTCCCAGTAGCATGGACGCGTTATAAGAACGAGCCAAGGGTCACATCCAAATGGAAGAAATGTTGAGGTTCAGAAACGAAGTCTGATAGGCTAGACAAAAGAGGTTGAAAGGCGAAAATAGCACAAGGACCGACTCACACAAGTTGGACAAGCCACATTTCAACTGATCTACAACAAGCCAAGGTGTTGTACTCTTTCCTACTTAAGTCTTTTGTCCCAAAAGAGAAAAATCAGGATTTTGGCTTGAGAGGTTTTAACGAGGCACACTTGAGGAATGGAGGGAACATGTACTCAAAAGATTGAATTAAATTAAATTCCCTCTCCCTTTAGTCTTTATTATTTTCTTGGTGCATATATTGATGTGACGAATCTCCAAAGGCTCGTCAAACTCAAGTTCTACCCTTGGAGAGTCTTGCCAAACCCAAGACGGATGTGTCCCTGGTAAAGTCTCTAAAGGCTCGTTAAACACAATGTCTGCCCTTGGTAGAGGTGGGTAAGTGGGCTGGCCTCTCCCGCTTAATGCCTGCTCGCATTGTCAACGGACAGGGCCAGCTTACCCCGTGGATCCCACCAACCAAGCTGGTCTGCCGGCCTAGTTTTAAATTAAAAAAAAATTGCAACTTCAACAAAGTCTCAAACAACATATTATGTTCCATAGGCTAAAATTTTAAGATTCACCCAATTCATGTAAAAGAACTCAAAGTTTAATGTTTGTATTTCCATATAAACTGGGAATGAAACAATAACTACATCCACCATATTCATACATAAATCATATTGGATGGATATATATTGTAAACTAGATTCTGAAGCATTCAACAATAATGATCCCAAATTTCCCTTTTATCCCATTTCACATTATCCCAATACTGAAACACACTGCAAGAAAAAACAAAATAGAAATATGGCTTCTGAAATACTATATAGCAAAGCATCGGGCTAAACTAAGGGTGTGGGCATGTGGCACACTGGCAAGCTGCTTCACCTTATCCAACCAAACTCCCCTAAACCTTGTCATTTATGGTGTGAAAGTCGATATGCAAACCCAAGAATCAACCATCTTAATGTTCGTAACCCAAACAGAAAAATAAGAACACAAAAGAAACATAACCAAATTCTAGAGATAGAGAAGAACCTTGCGTGGTGGCACGATGGTGAGGAGGGGACGTCCAACGTGGAGGGCTTGATGAAGGGATGCATACTGTGAGGAGAAGAAACGTTGAGTTGCGGCCGTGAGGACCGATGAGAAGAAATTGTGCCTTGCGCGTGCGTTTAGGAATTTAGGCTGGTGGTTGCGAGCTTGCGGGCCAACCCACGGACCCCGTGGTCCAAAATCCGACATAACCATGGACTCTTAAAAAAATTTAGTCTGTGGTCCACATGGACTGCGCTGAGTTACAGTGTACATACACCTTGTTGAGGTCCTATGTAATTGATTCACTTACAATATTAATATATATATATATATATATATGTATTTTCCTTAAAACAAAAAAAAAAAAAAGGACAAGGATATGTGGCTTTCACTCAACTGTGTAACAAAGCAATCGCAGCATAATTTAAACAAAGAAAGAATTAAAAACCCACCAAAACTTGGACTGGCAACGTCTAAATAGATCATAAAGCTTCCAAATTAAAATTTAATTTCTCTAAGCATAAAATAATATGAAAACTAAATCCTTCAAAAATATATAATCATCAAGTAATTCTTATTTCTCAAATGAAATGCCTGGCACACGTAAATTCCATGAAATCTTATCTTACCAATCCCTTGAAACACTTAAGTTCAACATCATAAGGATTCAAGTCCTTGGGTAAAATGAGCCGTGAATGTTTCCATTTCTTGTTTGTTCAACAGCAAACTAACCTCAATTCCTCCACTGTCATTCCTACTTTCAGAAACACAAAATGCTCCAGTTTTGCCTATAGAAGTCATATCCACCTTCTTAGGCCTTCCCCATCCAAAATCTATACTATAAACCTCAAACCGTGGCGACCCAGCAGTGGTAAGTATTCTATTATCCCTAGCAATTTGCATCATTGTAGACAAAGTCACTGCCCCATTCAACACTCCATCCTCCAACTTTTTCATAGCTTCATTTATTCCCTCAAGAGCATTGATGAAACCATCATCTCCCAACAACTTCTTTGTCTCATCCATAACCCTACGGCCAATAATGCAGTTTCCAAAATATGTGGAAGGAATTGGTGGCTCCAAGCGAGCCCTGCAATCCACACTGAACAAAAAGGCAACTCCATCGGCCTTTGGTTGTTCTGTTTTGACCAAACATTGCAACACAAAAGCACACGTAACAGAATATGTTGACACATGAGCATTATTCTCTTTGAGCTTGGATTTTGCATGTTGCTTAAGCTTTTGGATATTAGACGGGGTTAATTCAAACGACCCTCTAATTGCTTCGTTTGTCACTGCATTTGCACCTCCAAGATCCCACACCTTCATGCTCCTATTGTTCGGTCCACCAATGTTCAACCAACTGTTCACATACATTGCACCAATTCCCGTTGAATCTTTTATCATTGACCTATCATAGAAGGGTGTGAGATGTTGTGGTAATGACAAAGATGATGACAATGATTGTTCTGTGAGGTTAGTATTATTGGAGCAAGCATAAGCCCATGCTTTGAGAAACAAAGTTGAGGCTTTTCCATCCATAGCAGCATGGTGTGCGGAGATTCCAAGACAAAAACCATGGTTTGGAAAGAGGGTAAGTTGGAGGGCCATCACAGAAGCTTCTTCAATGGAAGTGTTCAAGTGGGGTATCAAGGGATTGCGTAGAGAAGCATCACAGGTATTGGAACAAAGCACGTTGAAATCATTGTTGGACTCAGCTATGGTGAGGGAAACAACATTGCCAGGGACATAGTTGATGATGGGGTGGGGTGAGTGAAGGGGCCAAGTGATGGTGCCAGCAAGAAGGAGAAAGTGTTGGAGTGTTAGGGAAAGAGAGTGTTTGAGATTTGGAAGAATGGTGTCAAAGAATGAAATGGTTTGGTTGGGGAATTCATAGAAGAAAAGACGCTCAGTTGGGGGACTTCTTAACCATAGTAGGTCAAAGAATGTGAGAGGCAAAGATGTTGGAGTGGTGGAATTGGTCGTTGTTGTTGTTTTCTGTGGTGGTGCCACAGAGCAAACTTCAAGAACTTTCACACTAGTTGGTTGCTCCATGGCTCTAAGAACTTCAACCTTTAGCTATTGCTATGATCAATAATTCTTTTGAAAGGTGGTCTTTATATAATTTTGGTTCTGAAGCTCGATCTTCAGCAAAAGGTTAGCTCATGCCTTCACATGGTGGTGAACACATTTTAAGCTAACCAACAATAGGAAATTAATTAGTGCTATTAATTAAGTACGATAAACAAATTTAATATAAAGTGCAAGAAGAGTTCGTTCTCCGTCATTACATATTTTAATTACTTAAATTGAGATTAAGTTTAAATAATTAAACGACAACATTGGTTCGTTTTGATTTTTATTGCAGCAAATAGCACTGCTCCAATTAAATTTAGTAAATTAAAATGTGCGGTGGTCTCCACTACTCCTTGTGGAGAATTCTTCAAATAAAGTAATCTCCTCGTGAGAAACGGGTGCACAATAACTTATTTTGGATAAAAAAATTTAATTGGAGAAAGTAATTTATCAAGGGAATTTAAAATTAGTTAATTTAAAATTTATTGTTTGGATATATTTATAAGAAGGATTTAAATTTTTGGAATTTTAAAACAGAATTTTAAATAACTAAAAATGCGAAATTTGAATTTCCTTCTAAAATGTGAGAAATTGAAATTTTCTTCTTCTATAGAAGTTCTAATTGCACCATTCTTTGCTACTCCATCACCGATAAGTACTCCGACCTCTGTTACTCTCACGGCTCCCACATCTATGCACGAGGTTCAAAATTTTAAAAATGAAAAAATTCAAATTTTTTATCCAAACACAAAATTTTGAAAATAAAAGAATTTTAATTGATGCATTTTAATTTCTCTTAATTTTAAATTCTCTGAAATTTAAAAATACTTCACCCAAACATACTCTAAGGATGTGTTTAGTTTAAAGAACCTAAATAAAGATCATAAAATTAAAATAAATTTTTAATTAAAATAGAATATAAAATGTGCAAGTTTTTAAAAAAATATATAATTTTTTTAATCCTTTTTATCAAGCACATCATAAGTGATGCAAATACCTTGATAAAAATAAATGATTAATAAGATTAATCATACGACCTGATAGAAAAAATAAAAAATAAAAATAAATAAAAGACATTGGTTGAGGGTTGTAAATTTTGAGTGTTAAAATATCAACTCTCCAAAAATATTAATATTTCACGTTTTGAAGAAATCCTCTGCAGCAGTTTTGTGAATGGATCTCAGTGTTGAGACTTTCTCTCAACATTATATTGACATTATTTTAAACTTGTGGTTAATTTTAACGTCACATTAGAAAAATGAAAATATTATTTTTTAAAATTATATTATGTATTTTAACTATTTTTAAGTTGAATTTTTGGTTGAGCAAACATAATAATAATAAGAATAAGAATAAGAATAAGAATAAGAATAATAAGAATAATAAGAATAAGAATAATAATAATAATAATAATAATAATAATAATAATAATAATAATAA
>CM023942.1:4761229-4850702 GCA_013407115.1 Glycine latifolia
TTGAAGAACAGATTAATCAGCTCCTAATAGAATCTTCCTCTGAAGATGAATCTGATAAAGAGACTTCTGAGGATCAATCTTCGAAAAATCTGAATCAAATTCAAGAGGATGATCTATCTTCGACTGATGAAGACTGTCCTTTTTCTTCCCAAATCAATGTCCTTACCCGGGAGCAAGATCTTCTTTTTGAGGTGATTAATTTTATTTCGGACCCTGAAGAGAAGAAAAATCTTTTATTAAAACTTAAACAATCTTTAAATAAGCCATCTTCTTCATCTTCTAAAGCTAACAATTTGTTAACTACTAACAAGTTTAACCTTAACAATACCCTTAAGAAATTTGAAAATAGTGTTGTTAAACCAATAACCCTACAGCATCTTCAGCATGAGGTTAATCAACTAAAAGATGAAATTTGCCTCATTAAAGAACAACAAAATGTTCTCCAGAATATTCTGACTGTTCTGCAATCTGGTGATCAAACTGATGAGGAAAATCATGATCGGAGTAACCAACCCTCTGATAATGAATCTCCAAATGATTTAGTTACTCCTGTAGTTCCTTCAAACATTTTTGAATTAATTAATCAATTAACAATCCAAACGTTTTTTATAAAAGTCAAAATTATTGTTGGAACCTTTATCCTTGAAACTGAAGCTCTGTTTGACACAGGGACAGATTCGAACTGCATTCAGGAAGGATTAATTCCAACTAAGTGTTTTGAAAAAACTTCCAAACGCCTTAGTACCGCTAGTGGTTCTAAACTTCGGGTCAATTACAAGCTTTCAGACGCATTAATTGAAAAGAAAGATTTGAAAATTAAAACCTCTTTCCTTTTGGTTAAAAATCTGAAAAATGCTGTTATTTTAGGAACGCCTTTTATCAAATCAATCTTTCCTATAACCCTTTCTGATAAAGGCATTTCTACGACTTATTTAAACAAATCTATTACTTTTAGGTTTCTTAAAAACCCAATCGTTAGAGATTTAAACCCAATCCTTTTTAAGCAAAACCAAATTAATTATCTTAAAGAAGAAATTTCTTATAAGAAAATTGATGATTTGCTAAACCAACCCATTATTATTAACAAAATCAAGTTTTTGTCTAATCAAATCCAAAACTCTATTTGTGCCGATCTCCCAAACGCTTTTTGGCAACGCAAACAATATATCGTTGATCTTCCTTATGAAAAAAATTTTAAGGATCGACAAATCCCAACTAAAGCCAGACTCATCCAGATGAACCAAGAACTCCTTGATCACTGCCAGAAGGAAATTCAAGATCTTCTGCAAAAGGGGCTAATCAGGAAAAGTAAGAGTCATTGGTCTTGTTCGGCATTTTATGTCAACAAGCCGGCAAAAATTGAATGAGGATCTCTCCGTCTGGTCATCAACTACAAACCCCTCAACCAAGCCCTTCAGTGGATTCGCTATTCAATTCCTAATAAGAAGGATCTTCTTAATCGCCTTTTTTCTGCTAAAATCTTTTCAAAATTTGATATGAAATCTGGATTTTGGTAAATTCAAATCAGTGAAAGGGATTGTTATAAAATGGCTTTTACAGTTCCTTTCGGCCAATATGAATGGAGAGTTATGTTTTTTGGATTAAAGAATGCTCCTTCAGAATTCCAAAAAATTATGAATGACATTTTTAATCCATACTCTTCTTTTATTATTGTCTCTATTGATGATGTTCTTGTGTTTTCCCAATCTGTTGACCAACATTTTAAACACATAAACATTTTCATTCAGGTAATCAAGAAAAATGGTCTTGCTTTATCTAAAACTAAAATCAATCTTTTTCAAACAATGATTCGCTTCCTTGGTCACAACATCCATCAAGGAACTATCACTCCCATCAATCGTGCTATAGAATTCTCCAACAAATTCCCGGATCAGATTATCGAAAAAACCCAACTTCAGCGCTTTCTTGGTTGTCTAAACTATGCGGTTGACTTCTTCCCTCAGCTAAGCAACCTGGCGAAACCTCTGTATGGCCGTCTCAAGAAGACTCCTCCTCCTTGGACAAATGTTCATTCGGATATCGTCAAACAAATCAAGTCCAAAGTCCAGAATCTTCCTTGTCTGTATCTTCCCAATCCCTCAACCAAAAAGATTGTTGAAACTGATGCCTTAGACATAGGTTATGGTGGCATTCTCAAGCAGTCTGTTAATGGCAAAGAACAAATAATTGCATTCACTTCTAAACATTGGAACCCTGCCCAGCAAAATTATTCCACAGTCAAAAAGGAAGTTTTAGCAATTGTTTTATGCATTTCTAAATTTCAATCTGACTTGCTTAATCAAAGGTTTTTAGTCCGTGTTGATTGTAAGTCTGCTAAAGAGATTTTACAAAAGGATGTCAAAAACCTTGCATCAAAACAGATTTTTGCCCGGTGGCAAGCTATTTTAAGTAATTTTGATTTTGAAATTGAATTTCTCAAAGGTACTTTAAACCCCTTACCTGATTATCTTACTCATGAATATTTACAGGGGAAAGGTCGGTAAGATAATGCCCAACTCAGTCAAATCTTCCTCCTCACGAGGAAGAGGGAAAGGAAAAGTCACCACCAAACTAGTCGTTGCTGGTTTAATCTCCCATGCAAGATCTGCAGGGGTTGGATCTTCATCCAAAAAGGAAGAAGACTCCAAAAAGCAATCAATCTTTGGGTCATCTACCCGGGTATTACCATCATCCATCACTGGGTCTTTGACTCAAAAACCTAAACCACAATCCCAAACAAAGGAAGACTATGCCATGCCAATCCAAACCCTTGTGGCCCTCCATGAACAAGGTCTTTCTCATCTACCAAAAGGCCTTCCGTCTAAAACATGGGCTGACATTACTTCTGAAGAAGAAGGAAATGAAACTATCCTAGACATAATCAAAACCATGTCTCAAACCCCAATAACCCTTCACAAAGGCAAAGCCATAGTTCAGCAGCCTGAACCATTGGCAATCCAAAAGCCAAAACCCCAAACACAATATGTCCCAAAACCCAAATGTCAGCATATCGTCCAAATAGAACCTGAATTTTGGGACTCCAAACCAAACAAAGTTTCCCTAAACATCTTCCCCAAAGACATACAGGGAAACCAATTTCACTACAGGCTGACATCTGTGCTCAAGACAAGGCATTTTTATGAATTTATTCTGGTTGATATTAATTCAGTCCAGATTAAACATCATAAAAACAAAGGGTCTAAGCAAATTGCTTATTCAACTCTGCAAATTCTTAAGGTTCTAACACCTAGAGAGTTTGGAGATATGAATAAGATCAAACGATTTTCTCAAAATTATGATCCCATTGGTTTTTCCTATTGGGATTATCAAACTGCCTGGAATAATGTTTTTTTATTTTCAAAATAAAGATTTTATGCATTCCTGGCTTATCTATCTCAAACAGAATGTCCAGTATAAGTTCCCACAGTGGTTCTTCCAATGGTGGAATTTTTATGGACCAATCCTTGAGATACTCCCTTCCGAGGTGGTATCTGGCTTGACAACATTCACGAAGAAGTTCGAACATCCAGACAACGATCCGTTCCCAGTGGATCTCCACTTCTTCAGCAAACTCTCTCTCGCCTGGATTTTCCAATGGCGATACACCTTTGGTAATACCTCCATAAAAGGACAATTACCAATGCTCAAACGGCAAGCCTTGGTAAAATGGTGGCCTCAGTTTGACCATTCAAGGGCCAGTCCTGAACAGGTCTCGCTTTGGTTCAAGCAACATCCAACCTTCACCAAAGCCGCAGACCTAGAAGCCTGCAAATTCCTCAATCAAAGATCACAAGTGTTATCAGCCTTGGCATCCTCTTCCTCCAAGGAGAAGCTTACTGAAAACATAAAAATGATCTTTAATCTTCTGGAAAAGGAGAATCAAGACGTCTGCTCCTCATCCAAAAATCCTGCTGACCCTGATGAAGTTTCTTCAGAATCGTCGGATGATTTCTATCAGAATGAAGACGATTGTTTCGGCATCAATCTTGGGGACGACTGATGAGCCCAACCCCTTTAGCATCTTCAATCTCCTTCAGACTAGGCAAACTTCAATCTCAGCAACAACATCTCACCGGGAAAGTGGAAAAAGCTCCTTCAGACGAAGACATACAAAGACGGAAGCTGACATCACCAACTGGCCAAAGCATGACCATCATTTCCTGCAGTAGACTACTGTTCGGTACTGTTCACTATAGCGGTAGGTTTTTCGATTTTGTTTACCGGAACTGTAGAAATAGGAAATTTTGAGTCTATTTAAGGGCTGCGACCCTCAATCTGTAAATAGGTTCCAGTAGTTATATTTTCGAGTGTTGTACAAATTCAGAGTGTTCCCCATAGGTAACTCTGAGTTCAAACCATTGTAATCTTTTAATCTTTTTTGAGAAATAAACATTTGTTTTCTCATTTCTGCATTGCATGTTTATATATATATATATATGAAAATAATAGACTTATGAAATTCCATTTTTGCCTTTTTCAGCTGATTGACACTTGGCAAAAATAGGGGTAAAATGGTAATTGGACATTAAAATGCTAATTGCACCTTTTTTAATAAGTGCATTTTACTATTCCCAAATTAAAATTTGCTAATTGCACACTTTTATTTATAAGTGTGGTCCAATATTTTCAAATTAAGACTTGCTAATTGCACCCCTTTTTGATAAGTAAATCAATATTTTCTTTTAAATCTTAAATACTCATTATATCATTTCTTTCATCCATTTCACACGTTATCTCTTTAACGCCTAATCAGTGGTATTACCTGTGTATGCAGGATATCGTACTAGCCAGTTAAAAAAATACAAAATCTCAATATTATTTTAATTATTTCTTTCGAAAACACTCTAAACCACTGGTGATATAGTAATTCTTCTCGTATTTACTTAACAACTGTTTCAAAAAGTGCAGTGATTTCCTTTCATTTTATGTAATGATTTTCACAATCTCCTACTTTGGATCCTTCATATTTCTCAATATTGTTGGTTCCCATCTCAATTGACTTAATCTAATTATTGACAAGTTTGCACGGGCATAATAAGATATGGAGTCTTAAGTTGATCCATTGTTTAAGGCCTTATTTCAATTGATGTGTATTATCACAAGAAGAAATTATTATTGAACTCCACTTCTTTCTTTCTCTTAATAATTTTCTTGACAATTGTCAAGAGTACAATGGTCTCCTTTCATTTTATATTATGATTTTCACAATTTTCTCCTTTGGACCCTTCATATTTCTCAATGTTGTTGGTTCTCACCTCAATTGGCTGAGTCTAATTATTGGCAAGTTTGCATAAGCGTGACAAAAGATAAAACCTTAAGTGGATCAATTACTTATGGTCTGATTTCAACAAAGGTATATTACCACAAGAAGGAAAAAAAATTATTGGACTTCACTTCTTTCTTTCTGTTATTTTTGCTTCACATTCATTTTGTCATTAATAAACTATGTTAGATCTTGAAGTTTTTTAAATATCTTTCCAATCTAGATGATATGTTTTCTTAGTTACCTTTTAAAGAGTTATGTGTGTTCAAATATCTTCTTTATCGTCTTCTTTCTTTTCTCAAATCTGAAATGTTCTTCTTCTCTGATGTTCTCTGTCTTCTCACCATTTTCTCCTCTTCTCTTACCTTCTTTATTCACTCAATTTATTTTCTCTCTTCTAAAATTAAACTAGTGAAATATCTTTTTATTTCTCCTTTAACCATTCAACATCGCAACCCTCGCTGAAGATGCCTTTGTCAGCCACTATGACTATAACTTCTTCATTATTTGTTCATGATTTATAGTGACCTGTAGCAAAAAAGGTGAACAATTTTCTTATTTTCTATTTTCTTGGTTGATTTTGTTTTGGCCTAATTGCTTTCTTTTTTTTCTCTCCTTCATAAAAATTTCTCTAATATTGTGAATATGAACTGAATTTGTTAAAAAGTTTATTTGATATGGTCTATCGGTTTAGGTATTTTATGAAAAAATACTAAACGGGTCTTTATAAGAATAGACGACAATTGGAGAATTTTTAAAATATTTATTTGATTTTGTTCTAAACTGATTTATTGGTAGCAAATTATGTGTTTGATCAAATGTCAAAATGACATTTTTGGGTATGTTTCTTTATTTCTCATTTTACTTTTTAATTTATGACACTTTTGAGACGACTTTTCATATGTGAACTTTTCAGTTGATTCTATCGGTTTGGTATTATCTTATCAGATAAAATTTTTCACATACAATCTTTGGTTATTGTTGCTTATCTTTTGTTAATATTACTCCTATTTATAATCAATAGTTCAATTATATTTGTTTAGAAAAAGTAAGTAAATGGAAACTGATGTTTATTGTAGAAATTTAGGTGAACGGATAAATGATCAATGGAATGTTCAATTATTAAATTCGATACAGGACCTTTATAAAAGTGAGCATTGACACAAACAGAAGTGAAGAAAAGATGCAGGACAAAATAGAGAGAAATGAAGATATTACTTGGACAAAATAGAGAGAAATGAACATATACAATTGAAAAATTTACTAGCAAAGCATTAATTTTGCATAAATTTTTTAAATTGTTTTTCTTTAATTTAAGTTCATAACTGAAAATATTCTATCTAGCAACAAATGATGTCATTTTGAAGTCCTACCTTTTTTTTTTTTATCAAAGTTATGGTCCTACCTTTGTTTGATCAAAGTTATGTTACCAACAAATTTAGTCACCTACGCAAGTTATATATATACCAAATTCATTTTCAACTAATTATGATGTACATGGTAGGTTTATTGATTTCATTGTACACAAATTCTCTTATGTTATAACCATACTAAACTACTTATAAAAATAATTTTATATTATCATTCCAATATACATTTTCTTATCAATGATTTTCTTTACTTTTGCAATTCATCATCATAATTCTTAGACATTTCCATATTTGCCTATCGCAAATAAAAAAATCATATATATAATTTTTGTTTACATTATATGTGTATTAAATATACACACTAAAAATCATAAAAATTATAGTTTTAAATAAAAAATATAATAAAAAATTATATGTGTATTCGATATACATTAAAAAAATTAGTGTTATATGTATTCACATTAATTATTTTTTTAACATAATTGGTCTATTAGCTCAGTTGGTTGGAGTGTTGCATTAATAATGCGAAGGTATCAGGTTCATTACGAATTTGCCAATCTGTATGAAGGTTACAGAATTTGTAACCTTCATACCGCAAAGGATATTTCGGAAGTGCACTGTTCATATATGGTGTATCAAAAAAGATGTAGGACAAAATAGATGTCATTTTGCATAAAGTTTTTCATTTGTTTTATTTAATTTAATTCCACAGCTGAAAATTTTTTGTTTAGCAACAAATGATGTCATTTTGAAGTCCTACTTTTTTTTTATCAAAGTTATGGTCCTACCTTTTTTTTCTATCAAAGTTATGCTACTAACAAATTCAACCACTACGCAAGTTGTATATATACCAAATTTATTTTCAACGAATTATGACGTATATGATAGGTTTATTGATTTTATTGTACACAAATTCTCTTATATTATGACTGATGCATAATTTTTCTTGCTTTTTGTATCACTTCATCTATATACTATCTACTCTATTAACAAAAAGATAATTATTTATCATGTTCTCTGAATTTAGGTTTTACAAGTTTATTTTGTTTTTTATATTACACTATCATTCGTCATGACCAGGCGAAATAGAGCTGTCATGGGAACAAAAGTGTTAATGAATAAGAACATTTAATGAAAAAAACTACCTTAGTATCAAACATGATGACATAGAGTATATGGTTATAGGTGCCATGAGAGAAATTAAAAAGAGCAATGTTCATGCTTGCCCAAATAAGCTTCCCAGTCATTTCCACATTTGCCTATCACAGGTTCTTCTACTTAAGTTACTCAACTTTATATTATGACCATACTAAACTATATTTTCTTATCGACGACTTTCTATACTTTTGTATGTTCAATCATCACAACACATTTTTTAAATATCTACTATCATTTAATTATTTACAATTCCAAAATAATAGTTACTCATACAAATATGTTGATTTAAGATATTTATATGTATAAATTTATAAAAATATAATTAACATGTAATATAAGACACTAAAATAATTTTTGCAAATTTTTTTTATTAACATTTTTCAATCATTATTTACATAAATCTATATTATTTATTAGACTTTATTATTAAACTCAAAAAACACACACTCTCCACCCGTGCTACGCACGGGTACCATACTAGTCTACTATATCTATATGAAAACAATACGCATACGAAATTCACTTTTGCCCTTTTCAATTGATTGACACTTGGCAAAAAATAGGGGTAAAATGGTAATTGGACAATAAAATGCTAATTGCACACCCTTATTTATAAGTGTACTCCAATATTTTCAAATTAAGACATGCTAATTGCATCCCTTTTTTGATAAGTAAATTAATATTTTCTTTTAAATCTTAAATACTCATTATATCATTTCTTTCATCCATTTCACACGTTATCTCTTTAACATGTAACTAGTGGTATTACCTGTGTACACATGCTATCGTACTGGTCAGTTAAAAAATACAAAATCTCAATATTATTTTAATTTTTTCTTTCTAAAAGACTCTAAACCACTGGTGATATAATAATTCCTCTCTTATTTACTTAACAATTGTTTAGAAAAGTGCAGTGATTTCCTTTCATTTTATGTTATGATTTTCTGAATCTCCTACTTTGGGTCCTTCATATTTCTCAATATTGTTGGTTCCCATCTCAATTGACTTAGTCTAATTATTGACAATTTTTAACCTTGTTTCTACTCCTCCATGATTGTGTCAAATTAGATCCAAATTTGAAACCCCAAAACTAGAAAACACGACTTCGTCGACAATTAAATGATATGTTTCAAAGAAGCAAATGCGAAGGGTGTCAAAAGGAAGAAGAATGGTTGTCGGTGTCACACCATCTTCCACAAAAAACCAATATCACAAGAAATAAAAACTAGATAGAACAAACCAACTAGAGACAGTGTCTTGCGGTCGTTCGATTCGACAAGGGATGGTTGTTGCACACTGGTTTCCATCATTGACGTATGGAAAATGGCAGGCATCATCAACGCTGTGATCACACCCACCACAAATTGCATTGAAAACGAAGAGAGATAAATCATCTTCATATCTGAATCTGGTTTCATATTGTGTAGAGCTTGTTTCAATTTTTGCAGATCTGGTTTCATTTTTTTGTGAATCTGATTTTTTTCCACTAACAATGATTATTGGCCATATTGAGAATGGAAGGATTCAAACATTAGGAGACCCTCCTTCAGTCTTGAGCGGGCAATGATTGACCCCATTTTTGTGGTTGAATGAAGCCAATTTTGCTGTTTGAGAATCAATGTCAGCAATGGAATGGAGGTTGATGTGGCTTTCGATGGTGGTAGGTAGTTAGAAGGGAATAAGAGGAAGACACAATCGTGGGGTGTGTAGAAACAGGGTTAAAAGGGTATAATTGTTAATAAAACTTTAATGAGAACAAAGAGGGTTAACTTAGCAAACTAGGTGGTGTATTTAACTAAAAATATATTTCTTTTTGTCGGAGACATAATAAATATATGTTATATTCTAGTCTAATATATAAAAAAATGTAAGTGTTGTTCTCCACACTAAAATAGTAAATATTAATATAGGTAATATCTGACATGATTTTTGTGGTGATTAAAAGTTATTACATTTTGTAATTTTTACATTTGTAATCTATAATTTATATTTTGTAGTGATTTTTATTGCTGAAAATTAAAGTAGTGTTAACACTAATTGACAAAGTCAGTAATCGAATTCAATTGTGACACATTTTATAAAATAAATAACTAAAAATTATCGATTTAAAATAGAAAGTCTAAAATTAAACTTTTCAATGTTTATAGGAGTTAAAAATAAGTTTAACCTTCTTAAAACCAGTTAGTGTGCATACAAAAGAAAAATTGTTAAGTGTTGGACTCAGCCCAGCCCACGTTATTCTCCACCAATGATATGGGATCAAAGGCTTATGCTAAATACACCTCTACTTTTTACTTTTACACCCACTTTTCCTTACTTTCTCACTATTTTTTCCATATATCCTTTCTTTTTCTTTTTTCCAGAAATCAGTACACCCCCATTCTCCAATGCAACACAAACCCCATTTCTTATAATTTCCCAAATGAAGCACCAACAAAATCGAACTTAAACCAACCGAGAAATTGCTTGGCATAGTTCCATTGTTCCATCATTGGTATTGAGAATTAAATTAATCCCAACCTAACCACACATGACACAACACAATAGAAAAATAGAATGAAAAGGAAATCCAAAAAGAAAACATCAATTATAGGAGCAAGTCTTTTGAGATTAGGCTTCCTAGTGGTCAAGGAACTAACAAGAATAATGGACTCAACGGTTTTAGAAGGCTTCATTATGATACACTAATGGATCCCATGCCAAATACAGTGTAGACCCAGAATAAAAAACCTAACATTTTCGATTTGGAATGAAGAGAAAGATGAGATAATTCAAAGGTCTGACAGAAGAGAAAGAGGAGGGAGAAAAGGGGTGCAGTAGTTTTCTGAAAAATAAAAGGACAGGATATAAATGGAAAAACAATTAGACAGTATGGATAAGGGAGGTGCATATGTAATATAGGAGGTGTGTTTAAAAAAAGACCGATCAAATCACAATGGGGCTTTACTAACTCCACCTTCTACTTTTGTATTATTTATTTACTTCTTCCAAATTACTAGGTACACACCCTCTCCTTTTTTTGTGTGTGTATTACCCAATTACCTCTCCTTTTTATGACTTTTTTCTTTCTCCAAATAATCTTCGTTTTGTCAAACCACCTTTGTTCTTTCACAAACGTGGTTTCTTTTTTGTTTAAATTCCTTTGATCACGAAATTCCGCTGTTCTTCCAAAAACTTTAATTCCTCCGCAAAAATTCTCTTCTGGAAACAAGGTTATTTTTTGTTTCAATTCCTATGTTCATTGATCCCCCTTTAATCTTTTAAAAAATATTTTTCTTAATTTGGAATCCTTTCTTTTAGAGTCATGCACACATGCGATAATAGTGTTTGTGAAGAAGAAAGGAAGAAAAATACAGTTGTAACAAAATAAATAAAAAGGTACCAAAAATTACTTTCTAGTACTGTTGATAGAACCTATGTATAGTACTTTTTAACAAGCACAGTGATATACCTTTTTTTTCCTTAATCAAAGATCGCGAGTGTCTCCTAATTTTCTTAATCAGAGATTGATCTAACTTATGGTTTATGATTACCATTGATCAAAAAAAAATTGTACATGGTGAGAATTGTAACGCCCCATATGCATCTGGTTCATTAACATTGATTTATGGTCATTAAGCGCAACAATTATCACAGATAATCAATTCGGAAGCGATAAACAAAATGACGTCATCAACCGTCATTAACAACACCCACTGTACATCATATATGGTGAATTCTCATAATATACAATGTATATATATATATATATATATCAAAAGTATACAAATCCCTCTCAGGGTACAAAATAATAAGCATAAATCAAAAGTAGAGCCAACATACTCAGTTACACTATGCCTAAGGTTCTCATAGAACCTATCCCTGCTCGGGCCTCTTGCCCTGGGATCTATCAGCCGCTCCCTAAGTATCACCTGCAAAACATAATCCCCAACAGGGTGAGATAACAATCTCAGTAAACTCAGGATCCTTGGAGGTCTTTCCTCCCCCTGATTCACTTCCATGCATATAATATTAAAATTGGCATTACAAACTAGCCATCACAGCTGTCAAGCCAGATCACCATATATACATATGTCTCAAGGGTTCATCATCACCCTTTTTATAAAATACATCATCATCATTTAGCCATCACATTATTAAACACATCACATGTACATGGCATATATATATATATAACATTTTATCAATGCTTGAGGAAGCTACATCCACCTATGTGGACACTTTTCTCATCAGGACTTCCTATCCTTGCCTAAGGAAGCTACATCCATCTATATGGGCACATCTCTCATCAGGACTCTCTATCATTTGCCTGAGGAAGCTACATCCATCTATATGAGCACATCTCTCATCAGGACTTTCTATCATTAGCCTGAGGAAGCTACATCCATCTATATGGGCACATCTCTCATCAGGACTTACTCAGCCATATATATATATATATATATATATATATATATATATATATATATTCTATTCTATTCTACTGGCCAGAAAAATCTCATCAATCAACACACATAGCCTCAATCCATGTATATCAAGTACATGTTTTCAATCAAATTAGTAATACACAATTTCAATATACATGCATCAATTCATACAATAACCATCACTCCCTCTGGAGTATGGTGGAACACAATCAAGGGGAAACACTCCCAAAAACAAAGAGCTTACCTGCTCTCAGCGCTACACTAGCTCTCCTGGCTTCGTGGTCACAACCACTAGCAATGTCTATATCACGCCCTATACAAGACATACAAACAATCAATCAATAACGGTCCCCAACCGTTAGAATGAAAGGAAACGTTATTCCTTTCCATTAAAATCTCTCTGTTCTCTATCTTAGGGTTATCAGAGCTAGCCACCTTATAGGCGATTCACAGACCCTCAGCAGGATCTATCTCAGCCTAACCAAGGCACTGGAGTCTCTCAAAGACTCTGCATGAACCAATTCCATGTCCTAACCAGACCATATTTCAATGATTATCAAGTTTATCAAAATGATTACTTCAACGCTCTTTCACCGTTTATATGGTCTCCTGAACATATTTTGTAAAAGAACATAGGCTCATACATATCATAATACCCTCCATTTAACCAACATTCTTCCTACTCATACATATCTCAGAGTCAAAATCAAACTTCATCAATAGTCATGATTCAAAGCTCAGTATTCATCAGAACAACCTCTTGAGCATACTTTTCTAAAGAATCAAAGCCTAATTCCAGCCCTAACTCAATTGGGTCACTATTCATCCTAAGAACCATTTCACAAATCAATAGGTAAAACTTGAGTTTCTTACCTCTAAACCGTCAAGGAAGGTTGGAGGATCACTTCTCCAAGCTTTAGCGTCCTTGAATCGCCTTCTTTCCCTTTCAAACTCAGTTTTTCAAAGTTCTCTAGAGAACGAGATTTCTCCGATTGATGGTTCTCTCGAGAAACTGAAGCTGGAATCTAACTCATGGAGGAGATCTAATCAACTTTCTAGTTGGGTAGGAAGTGTTTAGATGAAGAATGGAGAAGATATGAAGCTTCTCTGGTGGTTAATGGCGAAAAACACAAAGGAAGAAGAAGAGGAATGTTTTTCCTCTCCCAAAATGCGAAAATGGCCTTTTATAGGCCCTCAGCCTGCGTTCCCACGCTAATAGCGCAATTCTGGCGCTATTCGCGCCAAATATTCGAGTCTGAGCGTGTTTCTGGGGCTAATCGCGCCACTCTGATGCTAACCGCGCCAGATATTCGAGAAAAGGAGTCTCCAGGTGCATTCTGGCGCTACTGGCGCCATTTCTGGCACTAACCGCGCCACTCTGGCACGCCTCCCACGCTAACGACGCCATCTTCCACGCTAATCGCGTCAAATATTTTATTATTAAATTATTTTTTTATTTTTTTTACAAATCATGGTTATTATAAGAATAAAAAAAAAAACTCTTTCGCTAAATAAATCATTCTCAGCACACAACAGAATCTTATCTTATAATGTTACATCAACCATTGGGTTAGTTAATTGTCACAATAACTTACTTATAGGATTGATAAAATATGCACGATATCACATTGATAAAAACCCACAATATTAATATCGAGATCGATGGAAAATATTGTCTTCAATGTAGAGAATGAAATTATGATGAAATTCTACTAGGTTTTATAGAGAAGAAAATATATCAGACAAAATACATGTAAAGGATTTAAGAAAAAATGAATAAGAATATTGGGGTTTAAAGAATAATGAAGATGAAAGGTGCAAAATTGAAATTTAAAGAATAATGATGGTGGATACCTAAAGAAAAATAACAAATAAGAATAAATGAAAAATCAATAAAAATATAGTAAGAACAAAAGAGAAAATCATTTCTTCACTAGTGAAAATAATCTTTAGACGTTCATCACATTCATTTATCATTTGTCTAATTATTACCATGTTCTCATTTCATTCACCATCTATTTTTATAAAATAAATAAATAAAGTTAGCATCGCCATTAAATTAAAAAAATCAATCAAATCAAAACTTATCGTGCATATTTTTTTTATTAGTCATTCATTAAAAAGAACAATTAAAATATAGTCATGTATGTCCTTTATGCATTTTTTTCAACAAAACAAAAGAAGGGGTTTGTTTAAAATTAAATTGTCAATTGTCAATTCATTTCATTTATATAAATAGTCATGTTTTTCCTAAATGCACTTTCATTGCATTCTTAGGTTTAGTTTTCATTACCTTAAAAACAAGGTTTAGTTTACATATTATTGTTGTCAGGATATCTCTTATAAAAAATTATATACATAATGTTTCCCATATTTTGACATTAAAAAAGTCTTTTATTTTTATGTGGCATTCAAAAATTAAATTGTTAATTATTATTTTTTGTCGTAGAGAAAGTCGCAGGCTAAGTCATTATTCTTTTTAGCACGTCATATTTAACGCGTATCATTCCATTTAATTTTAAGTCGTTTTATCAACATTCATTTTTACGAAAAGAAAAATTAAATAAATAAAAAACTTAAAATAAAATGAACTTCTAGATGTGTATAAATGGAGGTATTTTCTATTTTATATTATAAAAATAAAATCATTTCCTTCATATAATTTTTGTACTTAAAAAATATAAATACTTATTTTCTTAAAAAATAACCATGATTATTTATTACAACTCTCTAGCTTTAAATTAGTATGTCGGATGCGATTTTTAAAAAAGTGGTTTTAAAAATATACAAAGGAAAAAATAAATAAAATATAAGATCCTCATTCACTTTCTTGAAAAAATGTTTTTCTAGCTGGTTGCTAATAATTAAAAGATCATATTAAAATAAAATCCGAAGCATTTATTGTACTATAGGCCTTAGAGTCTCATGATGACATTTTATTTCAGTCACAGTGGTTGCCAATTTTATTTGTAAAAGAGTAAAATATAGTCTCCAGCATCATTTTTGTAAAGAAACTCATTTTTTCTCGCATTATCCAAGATTCAAGCTAGGGTTGAAAAAATTCTTTGAGATGTCCTCATTGTCTGTTTCTTAATTTTGAGAACAGAAAATGATATCGTCAATCATCTCATACCATGAAGTCCTTAATTAAGTATTACCATATGGTCTAATTTTTTAATTGATGTGATTGTTCTATCAAGATAAACTCTTTGAGATGCAAGAATTATGAGCTAATGTTAGCTCTGTTGGAAATATTCAACATAATATATATATAAACTTGTATAACATGTTGTATTTACCTTACTTTGATATATAGAACCCTCATCTCACACCTTGTCTTAGCTCACCTTCATCTCTTACACTTCCCTTCCCATCTGATTCATTCCAAAGGGGGTTGTTCCTATAATAATACTTGAAACTTTTCTACATGATTCCTAATCACAAAGTTTTGCAAGAGAGCAATTTGAAAATTCCACATTAATTATATGGGCAAGTTTATTATATTTTGGGTATCTATCTAGCAAATTGTCATCTTTTTTGCTTGAGGCAAGTGATCTTTTTTAGCATTAAAAAAAACAAATTAAAAAATTATTGAAAAGGTCTGATAGCGAGCTAGGCTAAAACTCTAATAGGGTGATCCAAGCAAAAGCCCATATAAACAAAAAAAGAAGACAAGTAAAAAAAAGCAACCTGTGTAAAAATTTATCAAAATTTGTCTTGAAATTAAATTTATGAAAACAGTTAGTCGTGATTTGAAATAATATATGACCATTTTTCCAAAAAAGTATAAATCATTCCTTGTTAACCAATTTGAGCTTAAAAATATGAAAGAAATCCTTTAAATTATTTACCCCAAACAAGCATCACCCTGCGTTGGGGTCAGCATATGTTAGCATCAAGTGCACCTAATTCATAATATTATCAAAACAATGAGAAAAGGGGAAAGCATGAAACAAAAAAGAAGAAGAACTAATTGAGAAGTGATGATAATGAATATTTGAAGAAGAAAAAAAGGAAAATGGGATTGAGAAAGAAAGAAAATATGAAAGATAGATTAGCATCACTTATTGGCTAACATTAATTAATAATTATCTTGTAGTAAGATTTCTTTTTGGCTAAAATACAATATCGGTCTCTTATTATTTTAGTTTATAGTTTGGTCATTTAAGTTTAGAAAAGACAAAAATTTTAAGTTTTTTTCTATTAGTTTATTACACTAATTTGGTCAACTTAATTGATGATATGTAACAAACAATGAAAGATATCACATCAAGTAAAATTGACATTGTTAGTGCCAAAATTTAATGAAAGAATTAATTTGTTTTAACAAAGACAAGAGATAAAAGTGATTGATATTTCTTTTAAACATTTATTTTTGTGGACTCTATTTGTAATATGAAGGCAAAAGATTCGCTGGTAATTTATGAATGTACTCTAAGTAATGGTATATTGCAAGTGTGAGATACTTCATAATTTTTTATAAATTTAAATATTTTGAAGTCTCTAAAATATAATTTATTTTATTTTAGTCCTTAAAAATGGATTGCCTTTTAGTTTATAATTTTTATTATTTTGGTTCTTGTTATTTTGTTTTAGTCTTATTAATATATCTTTTTTATTTTTTAATTTATATAATATATTTTTTATTTTAAATTAATCTCTTTGAAAATTATTTAATAAAAGACTAAAATTAGCAAATGGTCTACATTAATTAAAATGATCAAAACAAAAAAAAACAGGAACAAAATCAAATAAAAGAAATTATATAGGGACCCAAAGTCATCAAGTAAAAAAATTTTAGGACCAAAAACAAAATAGACTATATTTCAGGAAAAAAATATAATTAAGCTTCTTATATATTATGTTGACTGTATGAGGTTATATTTATTGGGAAATTATTTTAAATTCTACAATGACAATATATATATATATATATATATATATATATATATATATATATATATATGTTTTGTTGACTGTATATGAGGTTCTATTTATTGAAAAATTATTTCAAATTCTACAATGAGTGTGATATAATACGATAGTTGCAGTTTAAGCATGTTATTATTAATATGCATCATTGCCGTTAAATATTTTGACTAATGTTCTATCTAAATACAATGGCCAATTCTAAGGTGAAGTCCAAAATAAAGGACTCACGGGTGAGGCAGGATTGTCACCGAAAATAGCCGGTTGATGACCGGGACACGGAAAAAAAAAAGGTAAAAAAATTGATGATAATATAAAAATTACGGGGCGCTCGCTCTCTCTCTCTCTCTGTAAAAATGTCTAGCGCTTTGTCCGTCTATTTTACGCAAAGTGCAATCTCTGTATGAAATCTCTGGATTGCTTGCTATCTTTGTCATTGTTCCCGATTGAAGCTTTTGTCACAGGTTGCTCACTAATTTGAAGTCGAGCTGAACCTCGATTTTGTTTATCCTAAGTTTGCGAACGCGTTTTTTCTGAAATGCAGAGGTTGTGTCTGCTATTGCGGTTTTGGTTTGTTGAGGCGATTTTCCGTTTGTGAAGGATCCCCTGCTGTATTGCACACACGACATCATAAGATGGTTATAACAGGTGAACTCATTTTATGAGGATAAGTTGAAAATGGTTTGGTGTGTTTTGTATGTCTACTTCGATAGGTGTTTATTTTACAGGTGTTAATGTTATAATGGGATTTTGTGATATTGTAGATATTGTTGTCGAAAAAAATTATAAAATTGCTGCAGAATGCTACTAAAGTTGGTAGTAGCCATAGCCATCGCTTCTGGGTCAATAGTTATTTACCAGCGCACATGTAAGGATGAGTGGTAATATACGAAAATGTGAAAAGCAGTTGGTTTTAATTATTTTTGGCAGTGGGTTATGGGTTATGGTTAGAACATTTTGTGGATTTTTAGGGTTTTTTATGTGTATAAAGAGTAAGATATAATGTTGGTGATTTTTGTAGTCCATGGGATTTCAGAAATTTGATTTGATACATTGTGTAGCAGACCTGTATTTTGTTTACATATTGTTTAATTGTAGCCTAATTTTTATCCCACAATATTTATAGATTGATTTTATTTGAATTGTGAGCGACATGGCTGAGGAATGGGTAGTGGGATGTCCAAGTTATTTTGAAGATGAGATGATGGTTGTGGAAGATGATGACACGATGGAGGATGAGAGCACATGATGCAAGCTGAACAGGAGTTTATCTAGGTATATTTGTTTATTATGTTTGTTGTATGACTGTAATTTGATAATTATATGAATATTTGAAATTGACATATTCATACAACTGTAGGGAGACGGAGTTTGTGGCAGTTGGTACTATTCTAGTGATGATGAAATAGATGAAGGGTATGAATCGTTTCGTGCGACAATTTCTGAAGATGAAACCGTTAATTTGGAGGAGTGTTATGAAGAATCTGTTGATGGATTGGACGAGTCGTTAGAAGTTTCATATGATGTTGTTGTTTATGCCATAGATTGCTTGGAAGACATTTATAGTTTAGAGTGGATGAGTGTGGAGGCTAAAGATCTAATCAGTTGTGATTTTGCAAGCTTAGATCTTGCATATGAATTTTATAATTGGTTTGCAAGAGTGAAAGGGTTTTCTGCATGTAAAGGAAAGATGAACAGAAATGCAAGAGGAGAAGTTGTGCAACAAACCTTTCTGTGTCATAGGCAAGGTTTTCGTGAGGATAGAGGGCTGACCATGGCAAATCGAAAGCGTGTCGCTAGACCTGAAACCCAATGTGGGTGTCAAGCTTTATTGCGTGTGCATATATTTGGCCATTTTGATCGTTGGAAAATTAAGAAATATGTGGATGAACACAATCATGAGTTACTCCAAGGAATACATTGTGGGATGTTACCGGCACACAGGAAAATGAGTGCAACTGATGTTTTACAAGTAAATAGTATGAGGAAGGTTGGTATAGGACCATCAAATATCTTCAGTTCCTTTGCAATGCAATCAGGAGGCTACCACCGAGTTTTGTTTGGCAAGAAGAACCTGTACAATCAGATTGACAAGGAAAGGCGATGTGAAGGTTCAGATGCTGTAAGTGCATTACAATATTTGAGGTCGTTAACGTTGAGCGATTCGTTGATGTTTGTACATCACACAGTCGATGATGATGGAAGATTGCAACATCTATTTTGGTGTGATGGCACAAGTCAGTTGGACTATGCTGTTTTTGGAGATGTGTTGGCTTTTGATGCGACATATGGGAAAAACAAGTATAAGTGTCCCGTTGTAATTTTTTCTGGTGTCAACAACCACAATAAGACAATTGTTTTTGCAAGTGCAATTGTTTCAAATGAAATCGAACAGACATACGCGTGGTTGCTTGAGCAGTTGATGGAGGTAATGAAAGGTAAGGCTCCCACGTCTGTCATAACTGATGGAGACATGACTATGAGAAATGCCATAAATAGAGTGTTTCCCAAAGCCCATCATAGACTATGCGCATGGCATTTGCTTCGGAATGCAAGAAGCAACATTGGCAGTCAAGCTTTTCTTTCTGGATTCGAAAAATGTATGTTAGGTGATTATGATATTGGGCACTTTAAAAAAAAAGTGGAGTGATATGGTTTCAAAACTTGGTTTGGAGGAGAATAATTGGGTCAATGAAATGTATGAGAGGAGGCATATGTGGGCAGCAGCATATATAAGAGGCAGTTTCTTTGCTGGATTTAGAACAACATCAAGGTGTGAGGGATTACATTCATTGTTGTTGAAGTTTGTTGGTTCTCGTTACTACTTGACAGAGTTTTGTCAACATTTTGAGCGATGTCTTAGTTATATGCGTTATAAGCAATTGGAAGCGGATTTTGCATGTAAAATTGGAACTGTTGTGGCCCAAACTAATTTTCCAGAACTTGAGAGGTCTGCTGCAAGAGTAATGACACGAGAAATTTTGGTAATGTTTCGTCAAGTTTTGGATATGGCGTCGAGATTCAAGGTGGTTGATTGTAGAAATACAGCTGGTCAATTCATTTTTAAAGTTATGAAATACAAAGTCAGAAGGATGGAGTGGCATGTGTCACACTTCCCTACAAACGATTTGTTCGTATGTTCTTGTCAAAGAATGGAATCATTTGGAATCCTTTGTGCCCATATCATTGTTGTGTTGGTTTATTTAAATATTGATGAGTTGGCTAATTGTCTTTCTGCTATCGCGATGGACAAACGGTGTGAAGGATGAATATGAAGGTCAAATCAGTAGTGGGGCAAACTTTTGGGACTCACATATTGTCGAAAGGTATGTATGGCTTCTTCAGTCATGTAGGGAGTGGTGCAGTTTAGGTTCACAGAGTGAAGAATATTACAATGTTGTGAGACAAACAATTGCTAACGAAATAAAAAAGTTGAAGAGTAACATTGCAAGTACCATGCAAAGTAACATCCCTCAAATTGAATCTTCCTATATAGGCTTAGGGAATCCAGCAACAGCAACGAAAAAAGCTGGTCCTGGGGGTGTCTATAATCAACCATCAATTTCTGGATTGAAAACAAAGCGAACTACAAAGTGTGGTGCATGTAGGGTGCCTGGGCATAATAAACGAAATTGTCCATTACTTTTATGAAGTGAACATCAAGACCATGTATTTGGCAATGACAATTTTTTTGCTGCAAATTGATGTAACACTTGAAACATGTATTGTCTTGTTTGTGATTGGTATTAAAACATAGTATGTTCTGCAATGCAGGGAAGCCTATAATTGGTTGATGCAGTTGTCTTTGTTACCATGGTTGATGTGCCTGTTGCAAATGGCTGTCGTTGGTGTTTCGATGAGTCTGATGATGGTTATTGTGATATCTGTCATGGGTATTTGATAGGTGTGCAATGCAGTGGTCATAATGGACAATACAATATGTTTGTTGTTAAGTACTGGATGTGTTTTAAAAGTCAGGGTTTTAATGTAATAATGTAGATTGTTTTAATGTAATGTACTGGATGTGTTTTACAAGTCAGGGTTTTATTGGATGTGTTACAGCTACCGTTATTAACTAATGTAATGAGCCTTATATTTTGTTATTAACAAATTATAAAATTGTTTGTAAGAGTTTTAAACTATGATTGGATATGTGTAATGTGTGTAACATATTTATAAATTTGTTTGCGGTATTTTTTTTTTCACCAATGTTAAGCGTGTGGTAGACAACATGATGTGTACATAACAGAACATATTGTAAAATTATAAATTTTGATTAAGGTGTTCGTAAAGCAACACATAAGTCAAGAACAGCCGTTTAATAGTTATATCATACCGACGTGTTTCAACTTTGCAATCCAGTAAAGGGATCTTCACGGCCTACAATTAAAAATTTTATTTTGAAACACTACAAAATGATATATTTAAATTAAAAAATGTATATGGTGTTTAATATGAAAGAAAATTTGACCTTATGAAAATACGACCATTAAAGATAATGGAACCCATATAAAGGGTAATACACAATTCCATATATGGTGTACGTGTTGACAATTATGCATTATTAAAATATACAAATTTTTCCAACGCGTAAATAAATACTAATAATCCATCCATTAAACACATATGCAATAAACACATATGCTAAGTGTTTTCAGGTTGCCATTGCAAAAGATAGTTGTAATAACTTTTAGTTTTAAAAATTGTTGTATGTACTTGTAGCCATTTGCAGAGGTTAGTCCAACCTTTGCTCTAAAGTGGAAGGATCATTTAGACGATAGGTGGGATCTAATTGACGCTAATGGCAAACATCATGTGGTCACTTATAACAATTCCGGCCAACATCCTCAAATTACCGACGGTTGGGCGGCCTTTGGAGAATATTACAGTCTGCAAACCCATCAGCAAATCGCATTCACCCATTTTGGACTTTCGGTGTTTTTAATTACCGTATAAAAAATTCCTTCTCAGCCGCAAGCCTTTCAAAAATGGCATTCTTTGTATAGAATGAACCCAACCTCCATGGTATTCCGCTTCCACCTCACTAAACACAAGGTCTCCTGCAGTAGCGTTGTGAGTAGTTAAACACAGTGTTTTATATATGACACAATTAATTGTATAATTGCTTTCCATTCACCAACGGCTGATAACAAATATCTGATTTCAGGATGTGCCAAGTAGCTTTTACTACTTCGTAAGGGATGCACAGTTCAGCCACATATACTTTGACGGGATAACCCGGTGCAAGATTGTGGTCAACAAGTGGAGGAAGAGTGCAAAAATTGGAGCTGGGTGGAGGCAATTTGCGAAAGACAAAAATTTAAGGGAGGGTCAAATCTTTGTAATGGAATTCCCGGATCCAACCATGAACATTGCTCTTTGGGACGTCTGTTGAAACTAGTGTTTAACTTCATTTCGTTCTGTACCGAAATCATGCAGTAGTAGTATTTTATTATGTTTATTACTCTGAACAATTGACTTCGTTGACATTTATAATTTACAATTTATGCCGTACATTGATATATTGACATTCAACTTATATAAAATGTGTTGGTCTGATCCCTTTTGTTACCACCCATATACACGTAGAATATTTTTGCATGGAACATTTAATATGTATATATACAAAATTTGCTTACTGATTATTTTCAAATAAATAAGAATATTAATTACTAAAATATTCGTTATCTAAAATGTCATACAGTTATACGATTTATTTTTATAAAAGTTGATGGCACTTCATGCAAATGATGTGGGATTAGCAAGTTTGTTATTGAAAATTTGGAGTGCATTTATTAATAAGGGGTGCAATTAGAAAATTAATGGCCAATTACGATATTTATCAATATTTTTTTTCGCAAGTCATTTTGATTTATAATAATTACTATTTTTGATACGTTAACGTGTCTCGTAATCCATGATATGCCCAAGCCCAAATCATATTTCTATGATAGTACCACTTTTACCACTTCAATTCTTGTGTATATAACATACATCACTTAAAATGTTTATTAAGGATGAATTTTATTTATTAAGTAAATGGTTTCTAGTATTTAGTGTCCGTCCAGTTTATAGGTAAAGTCAATTTGGCATGTTATGCCATACATTATATTAATGTCAAAAAAATTGAAAGTCAAAATAATTAAAACATGTCAATTTTAATCATATTTAATGACTCAAAATTTTCTCTTTTTTGAGTACATACTTAAAATTTACATTTAAAATGTTTGAAAGAATAGAGTCATACTGTTGTGAAAATATTTTATTATTATAGTAAATAAAAATTATAAATTTATATTATAAAATTCTACTTTTGCTATAATTTATTTTTATATACAAAGTGGCTAAACGATGAAAGTAAAAGTCACGAAATCTTTTATATATAATGTGTAAGTATCTTAATGTAAACATAGTTGATAATGTTTTTTTGAATGCCATATGTTGTTTTAAAAATTCTACATATTTGTATTATTATCAATTTGATCTTTGTATTTTTAATAGGTTTAATGTCGAAGATTAGGTGAGATAGTTTTGAATATAAATTAAATTTGTAGAATTTCTATATTTATTTAAATAAACAAATTAAAAAACTTTTTAATTTGAAGAGTTTATTTTGATGGTCTTAGGTTTATACAATTTATGAATTTGATTTGAAAAAAAAAAAAATCATTCCATTCCCGGTCTTACAAATATTATAGCATTATAAAATATCAGTACATTCCAGTTTCAGTCCAAAAAAAAATCATTCTATTTACATAAAAAAAATTCATTAAATTCTATGAACAACTATAATATTTAATCCCGGCCCAATTAAAACTCCATTGAAATAGCAGAAATTAATATCATACTATAAGTTATTGCATGACACATTATATCGATGACCTCTACAATAAAATTGATTGAGTATGAAGTTAGAAAAGTGATATATTTCAAATGTTAGTTATACATTTAAAATTTAAAGTAAATAATAACAGGAAAAATAATATTTACACATGTTGATTAATTATGTAAAAAATATTTTTCTTCTGGAAAAATGCGATAATAAATTTTAATAAATTTTGTATCACAGATTGTTCTGAAATTTGATACTAGTAATTAAGTTAATTAAGTTTTTATTTAAAAGTCAGAAAAAATTTTATATTTAGTAACAATTAATTGTTGTCAATATTAAATGATGAAAAAAAATATGATTTGATGAAATAAAACTGTTTTTGTTTTTATATGAATATATAAAATTATATAATACTAATAAACATGAAATAAAATATTGTCTTAGGCCTACGGGCCTTTAAACCAAAGCCAACAAAACGAAACCAACATTAACAACAAAAAAATTATTGTATCAGTATGTAAGTTGACATCAATCGTCTAAAACAAAAGGATCGGCACCGCATTTGCCATTCTTAGACACCTTCAACATGGCCAGTTTTAACTTAAGTTTGACATTCTCATCTTTCAACCCTTCCACTGTAGCCTGCAGCCGCTGAACACTGTAAAAGTTGAAATCCCTTATTTTTTTGCCACTTCGGTCACATAGTTCCTCCGCCAACAGGATGGCAGCATCTTCTCGGGCACCATAGTCATCTTTGCCAAAGTGACCCAATGAAACTAAGGGGTCGCCCCGCGTCCCAATATCCACGCATGCAGAATACCTCCTGTATTGGACGCTGTCAACAGAATTGCATCGTGCAACATAAACACTGGATGTCCAACCTTGAGCATCAAACATAGTTCGTTCAGTAATTTTTCCATGCTTTGTTGTGAAATGAATATCACTGCCGGCGTATCCACCGCCAAGGTTGTAGGCAAAGTCGCTGTACATAACACACATTAAAAGCACCAAACAATGTCTTACACATGTACTTTAAACGACTACGTGACCGCAATCAACAATAAACGACGACAATCATTATTAACTTGAACAACAAAGAAACAATTTTTGAACAAACCGGTATGCCTTGAAACTAAATGTACAAACAAACAACAAAAGCTATGTCACAAATTAAGAATGGAAGCATGACTGACCAATCCGTTTTCCGTAATCGGCCATTTTCAAATGGCCATGTAGTGGGTTCCAACTAAACCAGGGTCTGTGCCCTTAAAAAAGAAGTACTCGATATACGCCTCTTCAACATCGTCATAACAATCATAACACTTGTGAAAGCTTCCTTTGAAGTTGTCAACCTGCTCACAAGTCTCCGCGACAAGTAAATCCCTGGCTTTCGCCTGACGAAAACAACATGGACCTTGTTGTCACCAGTGTTCGACATAGTTTCTTGCAATACTGGTACAGGTTAGCCAGTAATTGGGATTCAATAATAACGAAAAGATTAAAATGAATAATGAATAATACAATGAATAATCAATAATACACAAACTTGGGTAAGAAGTAATTCCGATGTGGACGTTAAAACCAATACAAATATGAAAACCTTCCATCGTACAGGAGTGAAAATATGTACGTTTTCATTAGTTCCGAACCAATGGTTTCCATATGACACGCGTCGGCAAATCTAACATCGGTTTTTGGGTGGTCAATTTTCCATGTACTCTAGTAACAAACTAAAGGTTGTTCTGAAATTATGTAATACGCCTGAACCCATACAATAATTAACATGGCTTGCATTTGAAAATATATTTACTATGTCATCATTTAACCTGTGACTAATATTTCAAGACAAATTATGAATTTGTAAATGAATATGATGTTTGCATGCGAGAACAAACAAAAGGTTAAAATAAATTTGTTTGCCAAATCAACTCACAGATGATTTACAACACATTCTAAAAAGCATTCAAAATGTGATTTTTTTATACAATAACGTTAAATAAAACAAAACGAACGACACAAAGGCCAACGAAGCACACGTTTAAAATCAAACCACTTTGCAGATCAAAGGCAATATCAACAATGCAAAAACAATAACCCCATAACATTAACGCGTCAATAGTGAAGAAGAACAGCAGTAGTCCGCTTACCACGTGCGTTGTCAGAGACATGTTCATTCCCGCCAACGTCGCCTCCCATGGCCCCAGGGTAAGGGTCGACCCCATCAAAGAAGTAGTCCACATAAGCCTGCCTGGCTTCCTCATAAGAAGCATAAGAACCATGAAAACTTTTAGTGAAGTGGTTCACTTGCTGAAAAGCTTCTTTGTAGTTGAAGTAAATCCCTGGTTTTCGACCAACGAAAACCACATGCACTTTATCATCAACGTTATCGGCCATACGTGCACTGTCTCCTATGTTTAAAGTTTACCGGGTTGGCAAAACACGTTTTGACACTGTTTTTGTTGGACGAGATGGAGAACGGTAATAGTCACCAAGGATAGGTTAAGTGTAGATTTGAAAATCTTGAGTTAAAACAATCTCCAGAAACAGTGAAGACAAAACCTGTCATGAGTCATGACAACCAACGGACGGAGTCTTTACCGTAATCTGTGTAGAATTAAATGGACGTCCATTATTGTTTGAGCGACGGGTCGTCTTTCCGTGTGGGAAATTGCCAAAAAATTTTGATTCCACTCTCCCAAACAAATAGGAAGTTACCAAAAAACGTGGGAAATTGCATTTAAAATGTTAACATTCAATAAATACTGCTGGAAACGGGCCACTTGGCCTAGCAGGGACCTTTGGGCTGCCTTGTTAAATGGAAGATATGGCCTGGGTTGTACATTATGAACTCGCATGGTTAAAGCCTTTTAAAAAGTCCATTTCCAAATAAAATATTAGTTTGTTATGCTTATTTGGATGATGTATTAATATATATATATATATATATATATATATATATATATATAAATTTTTAATGTTTTTAGCAAAACATACATATTCGGTAGTCCCAGTATAATATATCATACTAACAACCTCAAAAAGGAACAACATGGTTACCAAATAGTTTTTAAACATTTTTCGGATTGCAAATACGACTTCCAATTCGGGGTGGCTTGACAATGACATGTTTAATTGATTTACATGCGCCACACGTAGGGTATGCGGCACAACTTTGCAGGGTATATGAAGGCTGTCATTTGATGCGACATCCGGTGTGACCTTTATGCACGGTACGGGACCATGCCTAGCGTGCGAGACAAATTATAACCATCGGATATGGACTTCAATAATTGATTGTATGGGCATTCTGGGAATTACAAAATACGAGTGATGTACGTCAGCATCTCCGATCGTACGGCACCATCGACCGGCTCCCTTCTTTTTTCTTCTCCGAGCCCCACCGGAACAAGACAACCATCGCCGCCGCATCTCAGCCTCAATAACAGCGTCCACCATTTATGTTGTGGTTTCACCACCCTCACAAACGAGGCCCTTTTGTCATGATGAAATTTTGTTGGTTTTGTATTTTCTCTGCTTCATGTAGTTGGGGGTGTTTGTCAGAGCAACATGTAAAGTTGACATTTTTTCAACTGTCTTCAATTTACCAAGTTTAATTTTGTTCCATCAAATTTTCCCTTACCTTCCAGTTTTGGATCTCTCCACCCCTTTCACAAAGATGCTTCCTTTTACTGGTTATGCAGACAATATTTAATTTTGAACTATTGATTCACATACACAATTACATTACTGAGAAAATTGTTACATTAGTGGATGATAAGAACACAAAATATGATATTAGTCATTGACATTGGCAATGACTTAAGTCAACTGTATGGTGCCCATGATAACAACAATGATAAACAACGCCAAAAGACTGTGTTTCACCCAATTATAGTAAGTTGCTAACTCTTTCATGTTGTTCTTTAGTCTTCCAATTTTCGTCTTCATGTCGTCTAACTCCATCATCATGTTACAGTAGTCAGGTTCAACTTCTTTCTGAAGCCAATCAAAAAATGCACAAGAACCCGTCCGACAAGTATAAAACAACCTATTCGGGTTATCTTTTATTCGACTACATTTGATTTCTGCAGGTTGTCCACATTTACAGTACATTTTGTGGTTTCGCACTCGAACTACAGCAACCCGAACGGAGCCAGACGATGAACTCCTTGATTCAGACATGCAATGGAATAGCTACAACATACACACGGAAAATAGATTTCACACTTTCCACATGTTTAGCAGTGTTAATTGGAACAAATAACAGTAGAACAAAAGTTAATTCATTAAAAGTGATATACATATTATAGATGGTTAACAAAGGTATCCATGATGGGATGCAAAAAATAGAAAAAAAAATAAGATGTTGTTAATGACGATATATTATCGTCGTCAATGCAAATCACCATACGATAAAGGAGACCAATTAATAGAAAGGTTGTGGCCAAAAACTAATTTTCAATTAATAACTGACCTTAAGGGTTTTTGGATGCTGAAGTGAGACGGCCCACGGTGAAATGAGGATGCTTTAACCCCGTCGACTATGACAACCATAAACTGAAACGAGACAAAATACCTATTTCAAGACAATACATTTTCAGGACGAGAGATGACTCAGTACAAGCCGGATTGTCATATCATGTGTCGGGTTGAATTGTCTTGTCAACATAATGCTACTGTGTACATACACCTAATGTTTTATTAGTTAGACTACTAACTGGAGTCTTTAAATACAACATGAATTTTTTGTTTACTCCTTCCAAGGCACCAGTTCAAGTTACGTAAACAGCCAACAACTTAATGTTACTGTCCTTATTTTGAAACATTGAAAGCATTCCCAATTACACCAATGGTATCAAATGTGGTCACTTGATAGATATATTTGTCTAAGTAACACTTTGTGAAATATAACTATATTGCAGTATTAAATTTAAACAGTTAAATTGAATATGGGCTTATGTTTGTTTGCACCATAACATTGCATCATGTGTAATGCCATGTCCTTAAGATTGCAGGTACTTCCAGACATGGTCGATGGAAAAACTACACCCAACAACAAATGTAACATTATACACTATGTTGCCCAATTATTATACCATAAACTTCGAATGCAAATAGCGTTACCAGGAGCAGTGGAGGTTGGTGTTTTGTGGATGACATGGTTACCGTTGTTGGTCGGCTTCGTTTTGAACATGCTCCCAATACCAGGTATCGTGGACGTTGTAGACGATTGGAACAACATCAAAACAGCGTTGTTGTCAAATATTATTGATGGAATGAATGGCATGTGAAGAAATGAAGAATGCAAAGACTTAGTTATTTTAATGTAGCCATGGTTGTTTCAAATAAATATGATGGCGGAATCGTGATGATGACGTACTTAATGCCTTGCTTGCAGGTCGAACAAGGCGTTGTGTGTGTCGAAATGGTCAACATAATGATTTGTAATGATCGTACAGAAGGTGATTTGGGATGAAGTCCACGTGTAATTTTTTTCCTTTCAAAGACATTCTGTTTGAATGTGTGAAAAAACAGCTTCAATTTATGAATTCCATTATTAGACCATTGCAACATGTTCTAACTTATTTCAGATATGACTACCTTATGGAACAAATAATTTGGTTATATTAAAGAGAATTTTAAAAAATAAACGTATACGACCTAATAAAATAGCATTGGTTATTGAGTACATGTATCAAATCATAGAAGAAATTTAGTATAACATGGTCAAATGAAGTGCTTTAATAAAATTGTTGTAATGCCAATTAAGCATTACTAATGTCCTAGGTACAAAAATTATACTTAAACACATTAAGTGAAACATATTAAGAATCAAAAGCAACTTAAAATTTCATAACATTTAAATCAAATTAACATTTATGTAAATCTGTCTAACTAACTGACCATATCCGCTGAATCAAATCTATTAACATGTACGGTCTGATAGTTGAAATTTTCCAAAGGCGACATACTGGTACTTTGTAAATCCCATAATGAAGAACACCCCAAAAAACAACGTGTTTGGTAACGGTGGGTCGAAGTAGCCTAACCATTGAACCATATATGTGTTCATGGTACATAATAATTGTGTAGGGGCAACAAAAAACGGGTTGGTAATTGTACATTACCTTAAGCCTAAACAATAATTGATTGTAAGTTCCACATAAGGAAAAAACAATTGTTGACCTACATTTAACCATGCGTATGGATGGTATATTTCATGCACAAAATGGTCAACGGTTAGCATAATCGTGTTATGGATTGTAATGTTTAGTCGATGAACAAAACACTGATTAGGAACTCGCATTGGTTGGGGAGTAAGACATTAAAAATGAACACCCCCTTCGTTGTGAATGTTTAATCTGTAGAAAATGATGAACACCAATAATTCCACTGTCGCTTAATTGTCATGTTCTACTAAGTGCTTTGCTAAAGGTTGTATTCACTCCTTCATAGTTATTTAAATAGTTGCCCCGTTGATGACATACATATTCAATGTCATATACTTCAGACATTGTCTTTTAAATTTATATTTATATGGAATCTAATGTTGATTGCGATGAATGACTAATGAAATGTGACTTTTATGGATGTAGTGCATGGTGTTGTAAATTTGAACAATCATTGTTACCCATTTTTATTAAGTTTGTCACACCATTTTTCGGCCCGCACGACTTGGCTGACTTTAATAGTGGGTTACTTTTCTACCAACCCGGCTCAAACCACCGCACCTTCCTGGGTAAGTGAAACATATTGTTGGCCTGTAATCTGCTGCATGACCTGCCTCTGCGGGTTGGCTCGCGGGTTGAGTTTGGTCACTTTAAATTTAAATAAAAAAAATACTTTACAACTTATACGTAAATAATAACAAAATGAAAATGAAGGCAACTTAAATAACGGTCTAATATGACAAATTGCATAAAAGTTAAGCTCAAAGTAAATGTACATGAAAGTCAAACAAATATAAATATGATTAACAATATTAAGCTTGTTAGTAAAACACCAATCTAACACCTGAAACGAGAAATTCTCATATGTAAATCATCAATATTAACTTGTCTAGCAAGAGTATTACAGTCATCATTTGACAAATCAATTTCATCTTTATCATCTTATTTTAAATATAGGCTTATATTGAATTGGTTTTTTTGGTGCAACCCACCACCCAACCCGTGTCAACAGGGTGGGTTGCGGGTTCAGTGCGTCGGGTAAAAATGAGCACGGCGATTGGGCAACCAACTTTTTTGTAACCAAACCTACCAATTTATACGTAATAAAACGGGTTGACCCACATGTTGCCAATATTCACACGTCTATTGGACAATAATTTCATACATACTATAACATGTCCACTAATTGTGCTGCCTACTACACCAAAGAAATATACATGTCCTTCGCGTCCCTCCAATTATACTATCATGTAATCTTGAATCTTTGTTTATTCGTTATGTTATAAACTTATATATTTTAATTTAATATTCATTTTATGCATTAGTTCAATTAATTAAACGGGTTGATCATTTAAATTTTTTGTTATATTATTATAAATATATTTCATAATAAGTCATCAATCGTTAAAATCGAAAGTCCTATCATTGTATTTATTATACGTTCAATATATTACATTTTCATAATACAATGAATATTTTTACCACACTTCAGCATAATTATCGATCGTTTTAGTCAAACAAAAACAAAGGTTTTCAGCACAAATTCCAAAGAATTGCCGGACTGGACTACTCTCCCAAACTGAGATGTAAATTTGCAATTGTAACGTTGTATATTGCGTTTCCCCAGCGATAGGACTTTTACTTTATGGGCACCATCATTATCTACCACCGCAGTACTAAGATGGGACATTACCCTCTTTTGGAGCTGGCCAACCCATTTTGATGTTTGACGGGATTTTATTGGAATTAGGGTAAAGGAATGACATCCATCAAGGGTTGAGAAACATGACGAAAACAGTAATTGAATTCGAAATCGCGTGCAAAGATTTTTGCTTATTTTCTCAGAACCGATATTGGCAGCGTTCCTGGGAAGAGAAATTTTGAGGTGCACATGGAGCAAGACATTTTTGTTATTCTGATCTATTCATTATTCGCCATATCTTGCTCTAGGTGCACTTAAGAATTTATCTCCTGGGAAATATAATAATAATAATATAATAATAATAATAATAATAACTGAAACATTATTATTAATTATTAATAATATTAATTAATAATATTAGTATGACAATAACATATAAATATTTTTTAAATTATCATTTGTACAGTGTCACTATTAAAATAACGTATTGTTATTATTATTATTAATTATTATTGTTATTATTATTAACAACTTAAAATTTAAATAGTTTATTATTATTGTTAATATTATTAACAACTTAAAATAGTAGATGTTATTATGCTTTGTGAAGTAACATAGTTTGAGACCTGCACTGTCTACTATCACAATGGCGGAACCTGATATATTACTGACGGATGAATTTTCTCAGGTGATGCCTACGATTGGAGGCAAAAGTTTATGTAATACACAACCTGTTCAGACGTATAGTTGCACATTGGACGAAAAAAGGTTAGAAGTAAACATTTCATGTGTAAAAATGACTGGCAAATTTATGTCGTTTGAACTGATTCAATTTGCTAATTGATATAGGTGTGCTGGAGAAAAACCTGACGCTAATGTCGGGGTTACTGGTGTGTTTGATTTCGTGGTTGGCTTCGACGACACCATACTATTTACAGATAAAGTTAATTTGTTAAACTCATCTTACTACATACCTATCATGAACCTTCGTATATCATTAATGTAATTATCATTGTCTGCAATTTGAACTGTAGGAAAGTGAAACCAACGATGGTAAAGTTTAGCTACAACATTTAAACACTAGCATTGCAAAAGTCAGTCAACAGTTGCAGGTAAAATTCGCAGATGGAACATTAAAGATAAATAGTTCTATGTACACTCGAAATACGTACGTTGTATATGGTTTAAAAATCCCTTGTGAATGTTGTAGACTATGGATGCACGATTACAGCGGATGGAAACACATTACCAACACCTTTCTCGTCAATATGCACGGATTACTTTGTTGTTGGAATCAACAACATGGAAGGACAGTCAGCAACTCCGGAACGTACAATCTGACACCAGAGGTGTTCAAATGAATAGGGGACGTTCTAATGCTGGAGTTTCTACTTGTCATCACTTTGTTAAAACTGAACCGGGAACACTCCTTAATGGGGACGATGTAGGCCTCCCATAGACGTTGACTATCATGCTTCAAGTATCTTCGGATGAGGATGAAATGGAAGGCGACAATGTTTCTATTGATTATAGTGTCAAAGGCAACCATTTCTTAAAAGGAAACCATAATATGTGCAATGCAAGGTTGAACATGAAGACCCCATTGCGGATGTCTCCAACTCTAATTCAAAAGAAGTCAATATTTGGCCCACAACGGGTAACAACTGTACTACCCAAAAAGTTGCAATTTGTTATACATACCTGCACATTGTGACAATGGTAATCATACATTAGCATTTTGAAAACTGTTTATTTTTTCCCATTCCATTGCTGTAGGAAAAAAAACTCGTCATCATCAACCACCATTGCTGGGAGAAAATTAAAATATCCATCATCTATGTCACCACAATCACCGAAGGTGAATAAATCCGATACCTGTTCTAACCACAGCGTCAGCAAGCGAAAAATGTTTCACATTGGTTCTTCAAAGAAAATGAAAACACACCATAATGATGACAAATTTGGTCGTTTGACCAAACAAATAAAACACCTTCCGAATTACATAAAACGAGTGCAAATATGGAGGGGGAACATTTCTACATCAGCAACGCAATCAACTATACTTTGCCCTCAGTAAGTGGATATACAGCTAAATTTTGAAAACTCATATATTTGCTTAACATGGATATCAGTATTGAGTGACATACACCAATGGTTGTTGACGCAGCACGTTAAATGCAAATTTAGGCCAACAACGGACATGGGTCTAACCCAAAAGCAAGTCAAAATTTGTGCTTATTTGTGGCATCCCGATGCTGATCCAAAGTAAGACAATAAATTTTGGTGTGTTTTCATGTCATTATGCATGCATTTAATTAATGGTGTTACTGCAGTGAGACCCTTTTTAAAATTGATGACACAATTGGAAAGCAAAAGGACTTCAGTTGCATGTGCCCTGGAAAGAACGTCACACAGGAGGTACTTTTGTGGATTTGTTTAAATGCTAATGAGATACATTGGACGGTGATGTTATTAAACTGCATTTGGGTATTATTATATATTCTATCGACTTCATTTAATACAATTATATTTTGTCAAAATTTTGGTAATAAGGTTATCAAATGGATGGCAACCAAGGCATGTTGGTTGGAAAAACATGTCAGTCATCAGACAGTGTGGAGTCTTCCTCCACAATTTGCAGTAAGGTCATTGTATGTTTAAATATTGCTATGGAATAAAGTGTTTTTTAGGCTACATTGGTTAATTAAACTTGTTTTCTTAGAGGGACATAAATGAAGGCGAAACGATTAGTAATCTTGTGGACACATACTGCAAATCATGGATGGAGCCTTATGAAGAACTTCAATATGTAAGTGTGTGGCAATGCATTGGTGAATGTAATTATTGTATGTTACACAAAATTATGTGTCATACTATAACGTATTACTTTGGTGTCAGATATACTTACCTGTGCAAGAGCAAAATTCTGACCATTGGTATCTTGGTGTCATGTCCATTTATGAAAAAATCATATATTACTTTGATTCTTTCATGGATCCCCATGTCATCGATAGTAGGACAGACGTCTTGAGGAACGTGGTATGCGTTAAACGGGGATGAGTTATTATTTTTTTAAAAAAATTACGACTACATATTTTTATTCCTTTACATTTTGAAAACTACTTGTTTGGATTATAGTGTGAAGTAATAGCCCAAATTATCGACACCGACGCTTACCCGGGTAATTATTTGAAAAGTACATTTCATGAAGCTACTTGAGAGCTGAAAGAGGCAACGAGGATTCCTAATTATGGTCATAGGTAAATACACAATGTTATATGTACTAACTTCGAAATCGAGATTTGTTGAATGTCATTCCGCAAATCGAACATTGAACTGTTATCCTTTTCAGCAACAACTCGGGTTTATGGGTAATGAAATGGATGGACATGGAGTACTGCTTCACGCCATATGTAGTATGTGAGGTCAGTCATTGCGATCATTAACGGTTATTTTATATAATATGTTAGCTATAGTAATCGACCGGACATTAATACGGTTATATTTTTTCTATCATCAGGTAAATGAAACAGTTGTCCGCATGAAATTAGCAATTGATTTGTTATCCTCTGCACACAATGAATTGTGGAAGGAAATGCAAAAGAGGGTGAAAGTGTTCTGGAAGACAGTTGCTCAACAACCCGTAGTAAATTGAAAGGACAGTTTATGTGTTTTTTGACATGTTGCATTGCATTGGTTTTGAATTTCTTTTGGTGTCATGGTAGACCCTAATTCCATGACATGGAGATTATGGTAGACCATAACATATTTAGCATGTCCATATGTTTATAACTTTTTTAAATGGTTCATTTTGAATATCACCGTCCTTTGTCAATTATTTGGCCAGGGGCTGTTAAGCACAATATGGTTCATTAAGAAATTGTAGAAAATGACATGGATGTCATTTCATTATGTCAACAATGCATAAAATATTCTGTCGACTTATTAGTTTTATTTTGCATAAAATATGAATAAGCACAATATTAGTTTTATTTTGCATAAAATATGGAAAATAATTTTAAATTAAATCGACCTAACAAGCTTAATCGAATTGTTCAAAAGCTTGCATTAAGCTTGAGCTAAAAAAAGGTTCATATTGAACTCTAATTATCGGTCAAGGCAATTTTTAAGAAGTCAAAATTAATTTAACCAACTTTAGTGATTTGTCATAAATATGACAAAACTAACTTGAAAACACCCATCAAACAATCTTCAAATCTTCACATGTCAAATAAATAAAAAAATTCATTAAATATCATTTTCCAATAGTACAAATGATTATTATTTTTAACAATTAACAAAATTATTTTGACTTACTTAAAAAATATAAAACGTTAAAATGATTTTTTTTAAAATAGAAATAAGAGATCAAACTAAATAAAATTAGATATCAAAATATTAAATAAATAAAGAGTAAAATTGAAATATTTGTATTGTTCACTATTAGTTAAAAAAGAATGAATGATTTTGGTGTTAGGACGTAAAAAAAATAACATGATAATTTCCACGAGGAATTCTGGTGGTGCCATACTCTAAATAGAGCTTACAATTAAATTTGTAGAAAATAAATATGAAAAATGGAAATAAAAAAAAAGTGAACGTATTTGCTTATGTAAATAGAAATAATAAAGTAGAAAATTGAGTATAAATATTGTTATTCAAAAAACATATAAATATTGTAATTTTTTCATAACTTTGTAAGAGAGAATTGTTTTACCATACAGAAATAAGTAATTTTTTTTAGTGCTTGTTGGAATAGATGACTTGTTTTGATATGTACTTTTGGTTGGTCTGAAGAACGCATAAATGCTGCTATATATCCTGACGGAAGGGGTGCAAAATGAAAAACCAAAAAGTAAATTTGTATAACCGATAGTAACCAGTAAAATTACAATATCAAAAAGTGTGAAATTAACATCCAACGATCCACGTATCTGTGAATCATGCGTATGCTACACTCCGTCATATAGTAGTCACCAAAATTGGTTTGTTCAACGAAATACTACACAAAGGTTATATGGGCAACTTTTAGTTGTAATTTTACCCAAAAAACAATTATGGCTTTTGGCTTTTACCGAAAAACAATGGACATGGTCTGAACTGTAATCATTGCGGATGAACTTAAAGTTTGTATTTGTATTTAATATGATAAAAAAATATGGGCATTTGGCGGCAAAAATGACAACACTCAGTAGTCAGTACACATCTATCTGTTCGTCTGCCACCCACTACACACATCCATATGCAATAACTGCATTATAGGGTGCTGCAGCTTCTGACCGAATATATTGAAAATTGGGAACCGCTAATGCAGTACAAAGCGAATCAACAGGCGGCCAAATGCAAATTTCATTGATTCCCAGATTGATTGGTTCGCCATTTGCAGATGCCCAGTACAGAAATGCACGAACATTGCATCTCATACTAAATGGACAAATATAACATATAAAAATAGCTATACAATTGACTTCATTATCACAAACCAAAATTGTCACAAGAACCAACATGGATAAAGGTGGTAAAGCTACAACTAATTGCCATGCACAGACGTTTTCCTGTGCTACGACTGGGTAAGATTAGTAGCAATGAGTATCAGTTGTTCATTGAGCCATTGCCAAAACAATGAAACTTATGATTTCAATATGTTTCGAATGTTATACACAGTGTAGGTGAAGATGTTGGTGAACATACACTGAAAGACACGGGAGCACATGAGAAGATTGTTTTAACACCGTCAACTGCCAGTATTTATATTTTTTTCCTTCACGGTTTCTGACAGTACATATATAACATGTTGATGGTAACCCTTAAATTTTCATGTAACGTGTGTAGTCTTGCCTCACATCCAACAGTGAAAAATGTTTAATGTGTTCAAACACAGCCGTAGCAACTCAGCAGACAGTGACAAATATGATAAAAACCATTGAGGTTGTTTCATGTACTTCATCGTTGTTATTGGCTTGTGGGTTACTTTAATGGTTGTCAAATGTGTGATGCCCATGTTTAACCTTCTGTCTTGACTTTGATCAGGCTCTACAGGTTGAGGTTGTCAAACTGAAAAAACTTAAGACTGAAGTAAATAAATTAGATGAAAGCAATACTGCAATGCTGAAGTTCATGACAGGATTTGTGATTAACGATTTGCGGTCATGGAGCACAACACCGTATGACAACATTACTTCCACAACACAACATTTGGTGATTGCAAACATGGGTTCGGTAACCCAACACAACATTACCACGTCTACGACTGATAAATCATCAAATGCGGTTTCAATTTCAAACCATGGGGTACGTGAATTTGTAGTAAACTATGACATGGCGTACTTGTTTTTTTTTCACACAACAGAATCGCAAAGACAACCATTAACTCATTCAGATGAATCATTTAGGATGTAATGGGTGTAATGGGTATGTGGGACATTACAAAAATGAGGAACCTGAGAAGAAAACTTTCTTTCCAATCACCTTTTACTGAAACCAACCACGAAACTGAAAAGGACCAATGTTCGACCACTGTGGGGCAAACCAACAACAAAACATTGAAAAGGAAGTCACCAATGGAGACAATGGACAACAAGAGGGATTGGATTCGGTCAGAGCCAGTACTGCAATACGTTGAATACGTCCCAGGGGTTAGTAGATAACATGACTGTGTTGTATTACACTACTCATACTCATAGTTGGAAAAGCAGAAAACTTAATTTTTCTGTTCTATATTAGGATATCATGTCTGTTTTTTATCCCACAAAGGACATGCAGCTGACAAAAGAAGGCATTCGTGTGTGTGCATATGTGTTTACTGCATCATTGCCAAAATAGTAAGCTACATTATCCTTGTAACCTATATCACCTTGTGTTATTAACAGTATGAAAATATTAATGTCATGTTACAACTGCCAGTTTACTTGCCAAATAACCATTTAACATGCCAATGCTAGAACTGACATATTACTTTTTATTTTGGACAATGTCATGCCACAACCATATCCTTTTCTCTATAGACTTCGACATTTTATGCAGGGTTGATTTTCATAGTCTATCTCCATTGAAGGCAATAAGCCCGTCAGTATGTAGTAGCCGACCAACCACAAACTATTTTTCTTTTACACGTTCGATAAACGGTGACATCATCATGCTTTTCAAATAGATAGTGCATATTATGTCCTTGGTCATTACCAAAAACCACTCATTCAAGACAAACGGCACAGTATGGTGCATGACTCCATTTTTTGCAGTATATTACTTGAAACCTTTGTGCTTAATTGAAAAAATATTATGGTATATCCAGAAGTAGAATTTGTCGAACCTAACGAATGACATTAACAGAAGGACATCTTGGATGGAATGCCCATGTGTCAAGTATTGGTTAAGTATACGGACCAATGGATGCCCGTATATGACAAACTATCACTGGTATTGGCATATAACTGCTTCATTAATTACATCATCATCATATTTTTTGCTATATAAGTGGTTAATTGTTGTTGTATTGTAGATTTATGTCCCATTGGTGGACTTGAAAAACCAATTCTCATTGATGGTTGTATCTATAAAGACACACACGGTATACCATCTGCGTCCCAATGTAAAGGAAGATGAATATCAAAAAACAAAGGCCAACATGCATGTTGTGGTAAGCTAAAGCTAAATACGCAAAACATACTTCACAGTTTGCTAAAATGTGTCAAACAATGACATAATCATGTATTTTTAAAAAAAAACATTCATTTCATCCTTTAGTGTGAAGCGTTATCTACAATTATGGGAATTATGTACCCTGACAAAAACTCCTTCAACATCCGCCCAAATATTGAACTATGGGAAGTTGATCACCCAATTCGGATACCATCTGATGCAATACAGTACGTCAACCACTTTGTTGTCCTAATGTATCCGTTCACAACATACTATTGTGCACAAATAACTCATTCTACTTTTAATAAATTGCAGGCACAACTCGGCAACATGGGTAATGCATTGGATGATGATGGAAAATGATATCAATTTCAATATCACCCCACAGGTTAACACACGAACAAGTTTCAAGGAATTTTTTCCATATTTCCATTGCCCTAAATGTAACATGAAGTGAAAATGCTATTTTTTCACAGATCGATCCTAGGCTACTGCGTATGAAGATTGCCATGCACTTGCTTATGGGACAACATAACGACAGAAAACAAAAGCTGATGGCTGATGCAAATACCTACTGGAACCAGCTTGGCAGTCCATCCACACTCACAACATAATGTTTACTGATGATTTCACTTTTTGGATTAAATTTATGTGACTTGGTTTTACATAATGTGGTGTTCGACTACATTTGCACTGCTTCTCCAACTTCCACGTGTTGGACCTTTTGGGATATTTTGATTCATCAAAGTGGGACCGTTTGGGATGATAATTATAACACTTGCATGTGTTGGACCTTTTGGGATCACATCTACTTATGATGATAGTGCTTCCTTACTTTTCATGATAATTATAACTATATGCCTTTGTTGTGGACTTTATTCTTTAATGTTTAATGTTCATCAGAATTTATCAATTTTTGCTAAATGTTTTCAAATGCCTATTAAGATAATTATGGACGCATATTAATAACCAACGCAAATGAATAACTCACTGTCATGGCAAAAACATAGCTTCTACATAATATTAACCGTCTAGATATATTAACATAGTGAAAAATACAATTGTTACAGTTTTAGCGCACAATGAAAAACGAAATTAACAACCGGAAGCAGAAATTCATACACAAACAAATAAATTAATATTTTACTTGATTCACTAACTAGGATAAACTACTTGTTATCTACACCCAAGGCCAAAAAACATGCATACACACCCTTTATTACTTATGCTAATATTATCAGAATATTACAACAACATGTTCCTTTTGCTTACAAAGCTAAACTTACAACAACAAAATGCATCAATATCACACGTAAAAATTAATTAAATAAGCTTACAAAGTACAACAGATAACCAGTCTTCACCACTGTTAAATCCAGACAGCAGTCAACCTTCAACATCCTTCTCCTTGCCAGCTTTGCTTCCTTTCAGAGGAAACACCCCAACAACACAAAATCACAACACAACTGAGACAAACAAATAACCATTACTTGCAACACCATTACACCAAACAGCAATAACGAAATAACACAGAACACAGACACACACTACTTCATGTTCACTCTGACTGATTTCAACAACCAACACTCAAGGTTTGTGCAGAACAACCAGACCTGGGTTAAAGACAAAAGAAGAAGATGAAAATACAGACAACAACAAGCTACTGGAATGTTTATGAAAAACAAAGCATAAAAGCCCAAAAGTCACGTACAACACTTTAGTGAAATGATTAACAATTTATATATGCTAGGTGCTTAGGTTACTAAGCCAAAACGCACAGCATCACTGCTACTTCACTTAAGCATGCGTTAAAGGTTTTTTGGGCTTCACAAGGCTCAACAACAATGCTACAAAAAAATACAATAATTTGGCAGACTTAATACATATTCATCGCCTAAACAATTACATTATTGCTTGTTGAATCAGGGCTCCTGCGCCAATCAGGCCAGCCTCCTTTACGAAGTAATACTTCCGACGTCCTACAACAAACTTACCACAACACTACAGTTGACCTTCCACTCATTTACATGCAGGCGGAAAACAACTTACTTTTGGTTGCACTTGTACACAAATCGGCATTCCGAAAATTCCTTGGGTAGACAAAGCTTCTAAACACAGTCAGTAGGAATCCAACCACTGCCATTCTCGTCCATCTCACTTTTGTACCCATTAATTGTTGTTAATCACTGCTTCACCAGTGTACGCCAAATCTAATGAAGTCATTACAACACATTATGTATTGTTTTTTGTGGCAACTGAATATTTGCAGACAAATAAACGGTCGTATTACACAATGGTAAGCAGAAATCGCATACCTCATACTACAATCATCAATTAATATGCTCCACGACGATACAAAACAAGTGTACAATTCCTGTCCCATTTTCTTATAGGAAATTGTTTTGACTGTATTTACAAAACACAATTAAAGACTTTCTAACGTAAATATCTTCCAATACAAAACTTGCCTCAACAACTCAACATAAAAGTTTCTCAGCACACACTTCCAACTGTTGCATTAAAATTTCTTACAAATCATCAATTTCAAATACACGTGTGCAACACGGCTTTCGCTTGTAAAACCAAAGGCTCGGTCATGCCCAGGTCCAACACTTCCATTTCAACTGAAAAAGCCCCATACCAAATGCCACTGCACTATCATATGCCACCTATTTCCCCATAAGAACACATGTCTCAGGTTAAATATATTTCAATTTCCCTCTTCAACTTCTGTCTTTCATTATCTATATAAATTTGAATTCCTTTCTTTGTTTACCTCTACATATATCAAAATAAGTAAAACTTCCAAAAACTATTAAATATGTAAAAAATCAAAAATACAAACCCACGTCTAAAGGAAGCTCAATTAATTTAGTGACTTATTAGCTCAATGACTAAACCAACCAAATAAATAATTAAATTCAATAGAATCATGTTGCTGGCCTTCAGCCACAAAAGTCATACATCAAAACTCAACTATATATTCCTACAACAAATTTCATCCATCAACTACAATTCAAAACCTGTTTACCCCACTCAGTCGAACACGCATATATTACTATCCAAATATAAACCATATTGAAGTGCCTCATTTTCAATATCCCCAAGTCACCTTCAAACAATTACCAATATTGTGCTAACTATAATTAAACATTCTACATAATAATCACAGCACCAACACTTCATAACATATTAACAATTGTCATTTTACTTAACTAATGTCTTTAGCAACAAATAAAACCCAACTCACCACTTTCACTTTCACATTAACCGATTCGTACAATAAACGCAATGTCGCAGTCAACAATCACCACCACAGTCTCCACCTATGCCATTGTCGGCACCAATTGACTTACCCACTTGTCAAACAACACCAGACCTCTTCCAAAACCCAACAACTTTCGATGCATTCCATATTACGGAGGTACCCAGCAGGTACCGGAACAAACACTTCGGAGTATTATGGTTCCACCACAAATAACTGGATGTCGGATTTTCATCTATGTTAATCGTCACCACGCCAGATCCATCACCGCAACAACTGAACGACATCAACGGAATAAACCCAGCAACCCATTCAGAGCTTCTTTTTTTCTGTCAATATTTTCTTTTTCTTTTTTTCAAACGATTTTTTAACATTATTTATAAATCGAAAATACATTCCCAAAAAATTACCGGCTCAATTGGTAACCGGTAATTAATCCGATCTAATCTCCACCGTCTATTATTTTATTATTATATCGTGTGGTGTCAGTCCTTGGTCCACCGGTGAAGCCCAAAGTTGGGACTTCCATATTAGACTTGGCCAAATACAATCTCGTTTTGGAAGTTTGCAGAACTGTTGTAATTGTATTTGAAACGTTCTAGTTTAATTAGTTTTGCATGCAACATAATTATACATAGTTGATGCAAACTTATGAAGAATTAAAGTTTTTCCGAACAAGATAATTCTTTTCCCAAGGCAGCTTTTAAATCCCTGCCACTGCTTAAAGCCACAGAAATAGCATTATTAGCTGGAGGAGTAAAATCAGAAAGTAAACAGGGAAAAACAGAAAGAAAAGAGGCAAAACGAAGTCAGTGATGTAGAGAGAACGAGAAATGTTAATAAATATTTTTATTAATAGTTCTTAATTGAAATTTATTAATAACTTATTAATGAATGTTTGAAAAGTGATGCGTGATTTCAATTTAAATAAGATATTTCTAATGAAATACTTACAATTTTGGGAAAATATTATAAATCTTACTTTTTGAATTTGGCGAGTCGTCTAAATTTTTATTTAACTGCAGTCTCAATCAAATTTATTTAGCAATAAAGATTATGATAAAATAATATTGTTGAAAATTTAGACTTTTCAGTCCATCTGTAAGTAAGTCAAGCTAAGCATCAGCAAAACTCTTTTTTAAAAGAATCAGAAAAGTTCTTTGTATCGTTCTGCCTGCATTATAAGAGTGTCTGCTCAGCATATGTTTACTGTGTCTAGTGTCCACTGTACTGTTACTTTTACCATTGTCATTAGCTAAGTCAAATCTCTGTGCCTACGCATTCTTGCACACTTGCACTTGATCCAATATTCATAGGTCCTGTCTCCATTATGCATAAATGTACTTGTTTCATTATAATTAGTTATTATTTGTTTTGTTTGGTTATAATTATTGTGTAAGAAAAAATTATTATTTTAATTTTTTAATATAATATTAATTATTTTTTCATTTATATATAATATCTTTTATAGTATTAATGATAGACAATCAAATTTATAAATAAATTAATGATAATATAAAATTAATATTCCATTTCATTTATTTATTATTATTTTGTGTAAAATAATTTGGGATGAAAATTATTTTGGAAGGAGTAGTTTTTAGTTGAGAGGAAAGCAAATAAAATAAAAGGACATTAATAATAATATTTTTTAATTAATAAAATAAGAAAATAATTTAATTTTAAAAAATATTTTCTTCAATTAAGTTTTAAAAACTTTTTTATGTCATATTTTCCTTGAAATTACTAATGGGATTTTGAGAAACAAAGAGAAAAAAGAAAGCATAAATAATGATACATTCCTTATTTGGTTAGGCAGAGCAATCTACTACAAAATGCATATACGATCTTAAGGTGGCACTGACTTGATATGTATTTACTCACACACATGTTTTATAGTGTTGAATATCTTTATAATTTGTCATATTTTTGTACTAATTAATATATTGTTGCATTTTTGTTTGTAAGACCGTAACAATTGGGCAAGATGTGGACCTTAATGAGATCTTCTTGTATATCTACAAGAATAAGTTAGTCAATTGGGTTAATAGTCATTTAGAGTAAGTGTGTAAGTTGTCAATCATATAAAGTAGCAACCATGATTGTGGCAAGAAGACGACAATAATTAAGAAAGAACAGGAAGTCACTACCATGGTTTATCAAGGGAAAACCTTTGGTAAAACACTAATTGTTTGTTTAGTAGGTGTATAAGCAAATAACATAGAAGAGGGGTTGAATTGTGTTTTCAAAAATTTTAATTTTTTTCTAAGACCGAAAATGTTTATGTTTGATGTAAATGAATTTAAAAACAGTTAGAGAAGTAAAGATTCAAACTTTATCAGACAATGAAAAAATAATTTTTTTTAGAACAAAACAAAATATTCTAAAAACAAATCCCTGATGAGGATAAATGTCTTTTAAATTGTGTATTTTATTTATTTTTTATAGGACTTTGACAGATATTAAGAGAATATTATCTGCATGAAAGAATCTCAAACACAAAATATTAAATAAATGTATTAAACATACTACTTAAAATGTCATGTCAGATTATCTTATGAATGTATCGTTTGAAAATATAAACGCGCATATATATATATATATATATATATATATATATATATATCATAATCTGATAACATATTAGACACAACTTTTATCATTTGTATTTATTTACATCTAATTAAAATAATTAGAAATCTTGATTCATCTTTAAGACATAAATGTTTTTTGACTTAAGAGTTTGGGTGAAAAGGAGTGGATAAAAATTATTTATCTGGCTTGGTAGAGAAGATTTCGAGGAAAATTACTTTTAAAATTGGTGAAATTCATAATATAATACTATATTTTACTTATTTCTACTCATTTCTTTACCTCTCTCTTCATCTTTATTTTATTTCTCTTCAACCAAATACATTTAAGGACCTTATGATATCCTTTTTACCATGGTTACCTTGTAACTTAATGTGTAAGATAAAAAATTTTCTCTCTCTTGCTTATTAAGGTATTAACAAAATATTTTTTGCTATTTTTATTTATTTGATTTTTATTAGTTATGATTTTTAGAAAAATATATTTTTTCTAATTTTTGATAGCATTTATTTTATAAAATATATTTTTTAAAAAAAGATAAATAAATCTATTTTCTCTTCTTAATAAAAACATATTTTACAAAATAGGCTTAAATAATACATTTTTTATCCTTGCAATTTAACTTTTTATTATATTTTATTTTCATTCTTGCAATTTTTTTGTTTTAGTTTTTATAAAACGTGTTTGTTTTATTTTTCATTCTTAAAGTATTCTAGAGGCATTTGAACAGTAAAAAGTGCTTTAAGGAGTGAAAAAAGTGTTATCTTAAATGCTTTATTAATGAAAAATAAAAAAACATATTTTGCAAGAACTAAAACGAAAAAAATATTTTGTATGACAAAAAGGAAAAAATGCTAAATTACAAAGACAAAATATATTTAAGCCTATAAAATAAATACCACCAAAATTTAGAAAAATGTATTTTCTCCAGAAATAATAAAGACTAAAATATATTTTTTATTCTTGTAAAATTGTCAAAATTTGAATTTTGTCCTTACAAAAATTTTCATTCTCATAAAATTATAATGTATCATTTTTTTTATCTTAAGAACAATTTGAATCTAATATAAAATTTTCTTAAATCAATTATACACTGATGTAAAAAAATCATAATCATTTTAAAAGTATGTAATATATGCCTTATATTCAAAGAAAAAATATCATAAAAATATTTGTTTTTTTAAATATATTATTAAATGTATTATTTAAAACAACAAATATAATTGTATATATAAGAGTGAATTTATGATTATTTTAGTTATATTGAGATAGGTGTACATCTTTGCTTGTTTTTTTATCGGTACTGTATAATTCTCTACTCGCTCAAGCAAATATGATGAGATGCTTAAGCAATACGGAAATATACATTAGAATGAGCCGACAAAACAAAAGAGCATGCGCACGCCTACGACAAAGAAGTGCATTGACGACAAAAACTTTAGAAATCACACATATTCCAATGAAGCACGTTATGTTATCCAATTTATTTATTTATTTTTAACTAAGATTGTACTATTACATTCCAAATTTCATTAAGCATGTTATGTTTTATCCAATTTATTTATTTATTTATTTTTAACTTCAATTTTACTATTACATTCCAAATTTCATTTTAGCTAATTATATTATCTTCCCTTAAAGATATATTGTAATATTGATATATTGTAATATTTTTTTTGGTCTAGATAAAAATTAAATCATTTTAATTTCTATATGTAATATTTAAAACTAAAACATAATTTTTATAATTCTTAAGAATTAAAATGAATATTATAAAATTAAAGAATTATATTTTTAGACCGCTAAACTATGTTAAAATATTTTATTATTTCGTTGCACATGGTGAGTTAATACTACTTTTATTTATTATGACACTTATCATATCATATGTGTAAAGTATTTATCGTTTTATCAATTATTAATTTTAATCAAAGAATTTAATTGCCATTCTTTAATAGAGTATTAATTTTTAGTCATATTTTATTTTATTTATGAGACTCATATTTGATATCTTATTTAAAAAAGTTGAGTTCAGTTTTATTTGGACAAATATAATTAATGTTAGTATTTATTTTAATTCATTATTAATTTAAAATTATATAAATTAAATTGTGGCTCATTTCTCTAATTTCTCAAATGTTATACTCCTAGTTTCTTATCTATTGTATATTTTTTTGTGCCTCATATTTTTAATTTAAAAATTGACACATAAATGAAAAATTTAAGATTGAAATTTCATGTTTCGCTTTTATCTTTCTATTATATATTTTATTTGATAGATGCTCTTGCAATAACTCGAGTTCAACGTTTCTTTTGGATTTGAATTGTTGCGGTCCGAAGTGGACTGCGTGAGCGTGACATGCAGCTCCTCATCCTAAACTTCATACTTCAAAAATTTGTGTTTTTATGATAGTATTTTATTGTAGAAAAAAAAACTATCGTAGAAATTGTAAACAGTTGTAGATAAGACAAATCAAATCCTTTTCTTAGGTATCGACCATACAATTATATGATGAATAAAAATAGATGAAAAATATAAATTAAAAGTCTTGAGTAAAATGGAGTTGTTTGAATTTTTGCTGGCTATACATAAGATAAATTTGTTGAAGTACAAGTGTGAGGTAAAATCTCACATTAGATAAAAATGAAAAAGTTAAACACTATATAAGTGAGGAGAATACTCATAAATCTGAACCTTAAGATTTTGGGTTAAGGTGTAATGTCTAATTTACTTATATAATTACTAAGCCTCTCAATTTTCCAATAACTGGTATGAGAGCTAATAGTTTGACCTGGTGACCGGTTCGGACAAGTAAGAAGGCGTTTTGTGGATTCATGAACTTGAAAAAATATTAAAATTTTTACATGCAAGGAAATTATAAAAAAATAATATATAAATAATATTTTCTTATGATAAAAAAAATATATAAATTGTATTGATCATAAAAAATAGTAATTAACAAATGTAATTCTAAAAAAATAACAAGTGCAACTAATACATAAGAGTTCAAAGACCAATAATAAAAGGAGAAGAAAGTAGAAAAGTTTCATTTAAGTTAACTGAAAAGAATTATAATTGTTATTTAAAATATTTAAAAAATAGTTACTTGATCAACACATGAAAAATTCTCATAAAATACTTGATTAAATAAATAAGACATAATAAATGCTTAGATAAATTGATTAAGCTTAGATATATCATTAATGAAATAGAAACTACAAATCTAATAAAATATTATTTAAAGAAACCAATTTTTTTATTTGTTCAAAGATGTGGAGCTATTTTAAATACTTTATTAGTCTTTCTATTCTTATTTATAAGATCGAATTAAAAAAATAGAATGAAAAATGTTAAAAGTCATAGCACAAATTAAAAATAACAACAACAATAGAAAAAGTTTGTGATCATGTGGAAGCCAGAAGAATATATATAAAAAAACAAAATATAATTATTAAATAAAGAAAAGTAAAAAAAATGAAAAAATTAACTTTTAGATAAAATATTGTTAGTAAAAAAAAATGTTAAAGAGAACATAGAGAAATAAAAAGAGGAGGCCATAACATAATTTTATACATAATACTAATACTATGAGAGTTAAAAAACCTATCATGGCGCTGTAGAAACCCCACCCCTCCTCCGCCTTTGTTTATAAGCTCCTTAAAATTTTAATAATTTATTGATTTCATTAATCCAAATAACACATTTTCTACTTAAAATCCTTTTAATTTTTTTATTTCTGTCCTCTCAACTATATCTTCTATTAAATGAAGTGTTATTTGATCTAGCCACAAAGAGTACAGTTATGCTCGTGATGATGATGAGGGTGAACGTCCCATTCATGATTCTATTCACATTCTAATTAACGAATAACAAATATAATTAAATAATTAGCTTAAATCTGTTCAATAAAAAATGGTTTTAAAAAATAAGTAACAATATTTAGTAAAGTAGAGAATCTTATAAATGAATGCTAGTTTTAAGTACAAATCATCCATGAAATTATAGCACCTTTTTCCACAACAGATATGGATAGATCTAGGAATATATAAGGGAGAAAACAAAAATAAATTAACTGTGATATATATTAATATAACAGTAAAATATGATGAAAAGGAAAAAATGTTAGGCAATAAGCTTGTTTTTATTAGTATAGTATTTTGTTTTACAAAATTTAATTAAACTATTAATATAAACACTATACGTGAACGGATACCAATATAATGCATTTTTTATTACATATATTTCTTTATTGATTAGATTTTTTTTACTATATTATAGGTGCAAAAGTACTATTTACCACTTTTATCAATAATTATATTTAATGAAAAACCTGACTTAGAGAATCCGAGCTCAATTCCAATTATATCAACACAGTAATGGTATATTTGCTTTTTTAGTGTTTTTCATCTTAATTTGTTGCATATATTTCTTAATTAATTTGATACCATTGAATTACTTTTTTTGTATTTTCTATTATATTCTGCATTTATAATAGTTTAGAATGGATAATGACATTTACTATTTTAACTTATTCTACTACTGGTACTATTTATTCTTAAAAAAGTTCAAACTAAATTTTGTTGTCAAAATTTTCCAAGGACAGAATGATGATTGGATAATGTCAAGGGTGTGCCTGTGTCCGAGGGCTTGACCAGTTAGGTAAATGTTAGCTCATGGCGGTAGATATAGATAAATCTAAGTTGAATTACGGTGGAATCACTTGATTATGTATTTGTTAATTGGTGTTGATTAATTGAAAAACACTCGAGTATTTGAGAATTTCTTTTCCTTATTAAGTACTCATTGAACATCTCATACTACTCAATGTATGACTTAGGCATCCCATAATATAAGACCCTTAAATAGTATCACTTTTGAGAGTCCATAATCCAGTAACTGATATTGTATGACACTTTACTGAGTTTTTTTTTTATCGATTTGATATGATCCTTTCTAAAACATCAATATTGATAAGTAATTATTAAGAAAATTTAATTCAATTAGTTCAATAAAAACATATGAGTTATTATAAATTTTTTATACTCTCTCTTCGATTATAAGACATAAAAGAAAAATTGATAAGCAATCAAATACATGAGAAAACCCTCCATTAAAAGTCAACTATCAATATAATGGAGAACCAAGCTGGTTATTTATTTGTAATACCTTTTACTTTAGTTAATTTATCATGATAATACTGAAAAAAATTATTATCATCATGAAATTTATAATTAAAACACCAGCGTAAATGCTATTTGATAAAATATAATATTACACACTAAGAGTTTAATTAATCATTAATCAAGATGACCAATATTTACAATCTCAAAGCCGAAGTTCTTTTCTTGCAGTCTCACCCTCACCAAACCCTATAATCTGACTGAATACCTAAAAAGGGTCTTTAAATAAACATCATAATAAGCTGCTCCGATCCTTCCTTCTGTCCAGCTGAAGCTTCTGCGCCTTGTGACTTTGAATTACTATTAAATTAAAATTCAGCTCATTCATATAAATAGTTAACTAACTATAAGATATAATAACAATATATAGCTAGTCGATGAAAATTCATTTAACTTATTGTTATTGATCAGCTCATAATTAAAAAGTTAATTAATCTTTCTGCAGTGTTTTCAGTTTTCATTTACTACCTATGAAGTTGCAGCTGCCAAGTGCTAGAGCCTACAGACACTGCTGCATTCTGGCTACTCAGAAAGGTGAGAGCGATTAGTCATGAGCTATGACCAAGGGCTTCTGTTATGAATCTCTGGATCATTTATTGGACCATCATTGTACTCTTTTCAGTGACTCAGTTATTGGTCATCACCCCCTCTTGAGGTGCTTCTCACTACTACTACTACTTGTTAATTTAGAGTCTCTCTTACTCTTAACATATCCAAGCCATACTCATTTTTCCTTTAGGTTTTTCTCTGTGTCTCTCTCTTTATGTGTGTGTCTATATATCACTATCTCTGGTCTGGTACAGGAGTGCTCCTACATGCATGAATAACAACACTGGAAGTGGGATTCTCTCTCAGGAACATCTCCAACAGTTAAATGAATAATCTTTTACTTTCTCCTTTTAAGAAAGGAGTAGGCGAAGAACTTGGTTTTTGTCTTGCTTCTTCTTCTTCTTTCTCCTTATATTCCCTTTTCCACTCTTAAACTTCTTATCCTCCTTAACTTTTTTTTATGTTTAATTTATTTGTCGTTAATAAAGTAGATATAGCATATTGTAATGTAGAACTGGATGGCCTTTTTTCACTCACTTCAGTAGTAGCTAGATGAGTAGATCATTGCACTTCATTAATTTATTTTTTGAACTTCTTTCACGACTCAATAAGAAATAATTAATATATTATTATTATTATTATTATTATTATTTACCAACATATTTACCCATAGTTTTGTTTTTAGGAAAACAAAAAAGAGACAAAACATTTAGCTAGCCTTCAACGATGAAATTGACTATAACTGTTTTAAAAAATTCAGCCAATTTGACAGGAAATAAGTCTTGTAACTAGTTTATTAACTTTAAAAAAATCGGTTAATCTCAAACTATGAGAACCCGTCAAACCAATCTAAAATCGGTGAAAGACGGGAACGTGAATGCAGTGCAAAAAACAGGTTTAATCCAGTAAATTGTTTCTTCATTTTTAAACTTTTTTTCCATATAAATATTTTAAAAATAAATAATAACACATTTAAAGATCATTTATAAGTACAAATTATTTTTCCAATTATTATTAGTTTTTATATTATTAAATACGTAATTTAAGCATTTATATTAGTCGATCAATTTTTATATTTTAATTTTCATAATTTTATATTATTTTATTACTTAAAATTTAATATAATATTAAATATATAAGTTTAATTAATACCGGTTTAATTAATTAAAATTCAACTACAATTAAACTAATAAATCGTATACCAAGACTTCAATCAATTCAATAATTACTGATCCAATTTTAAAAATATTACTAATTAATAGTCTGTTTGGCATTACATTTTGGATGTGATTTTTAAAAAATTAATAGTTATCACTTTCCTATCTTAAATGTGATAAATGTGATTCTTCTTTTCTCAAAGTTCTTGAAACATGCTATAAGTAGATACTGAAGTTTCTATATCTGCAATTCTTTGGCTGATGTATAGTTATTTATAGTTTTTGGTCTCTTGCCTAACTGACCATGTAGTAGGAAACCAAACATGTCTTAGGGTTTCATGTCGTATATTTTTTATGTGGAATTGAAGCAACAGAATTAATGCGTGATTTATATTATTTATACATTATTTTTTATTTTTTATAATATACAAAATCGAGTAAATTAACAATATTAACAAAGATCTGCAGTAACAAAAAAACAATTAACAAAGATCTGGTTTGGTGTATGCAGTAGTCTATGACTCCTTAAGTTCCCTCTCTTTCTCTCTTAAACCAATAATTGAGTTTGATTAAAAAAATTTATATAAACGTGAAGAGGTCAGTTCTCATTTTCTGCATGTTTCAGGGTTTGTCCATGTTTTAGAATCAATGAAGGAAAAAAGAAAGTGAAAATTTTCTCCATTTACGCTCGTGGGGATTTTAGGGTTTGGAAGTTGGTATATATCTACCTCCTCCAGTTCCTTGCATTGGTGAAGATCAATAATCCAATTCCAAATTGTCTTTGACAAATAAAGAAGAGAAGAAAACTCGCGTACGTTTCTGTATCTTCTCATTAATTGATCACTTTCTTTTGAAGAAAGGCATGCGATTAATTAATCCACTTGTGGGGGTGTCAGATGTTAGCTTCGAAGTTAAAAATTATCACAAGTTGCCCTCCATGCATATCTCTCTCTGCAATAGTTAGTATTGTGTGGTCCTAAGTGAGTGTCGTAAAAGATAACATCATATGTTGGTCCCTCACCTATATATGTAGCTTTACATTGTACGAAGTAGTTATCATACACAAAGACATGACAATTCTCTCGGACTAGACACCACAACTTTTGAATCTTACTAGCTAAAAATTACTTATCTAAAGTGGGTTTCTTCTGTTTCCTCTCCATGTGATGCCTTCCCGTATTTTTGTTCTCTCTCTCCATTTTCTTTTATCTCTTATTCCGTTCACTTCCTTTTATCTTTTCATTGTCTCATTCCAAAGGGTGTGTGAGGAGGGATATGTAAAATGTGGAAATTTAGTTTTCCTAAAATAGTATTAAGAAAAAAAAATCAAAATTTTCGTGTATTAATAGATAGATGTTAGATTTGCTTTGTTGATATAACCCTGTCTAATCAAAATTAATGTAATAATTTCAGTGATGTATATCATTGATAAATACATCTTTTTATATTAGTATATATATTACATCATATTGCAGTATATAAACTAACAATTTAATTTTCATCACTATTAATTTCTTTTACTAATAGAGATATAGTGATAACTTAACATTTTCTTAACATTCATTTCTTTTAAAAGTTTTTCAAGATCAATGTATATAGCTAAAAACATTTAGAAAATATCTCAGAGACTGTAGTAATAAACAGAAAGCATGCAGCAATTTATAAGGCTTTTTTTAAAGGAAAATTTATGTATTTAATTTATAAGGCTTTGCTGTTACTAAGAACGACATTTTTCTTTGATGCTATTTTGTCTTGCTACTATGGCCCCCCATGTGATGCGTTTCAGTAACCAAATCTTTTGTAGTTGTCGATAAAGTGTGACTAGCCGCTTTTTGAAGCGTGTAGCAAATGGTCCATTGAGGTTATTAATTGTGTTCCTTTGTTGTGAGAGAAACAACTTAATTTCCCATCATCAAACATTTTTCTTACACTTTTTCCTTCACATTTACAATCTTATGCATCTCTACCTTTAGCATAGCTAGATAATTACTTTTATACAAACCACACACAATAAGGAGAAGAGCAGCTTAATTATATATTTTTTTTCTTATCCAAATTAAAGACACATAAATGGGTTTAACTCACTCTATTCAATTAATTGAGTTAAATTTTTTTAGAAATCAAGACAACAAAATAATTAACTTTTTTTATAGTAATCAAGTCATACCAAGAAATACCCTATTCCCCTCCTAACTACCATCATCAATGATGAAATCATTGTCCATCATGCCTGACCATAAAATGATAAGATTTAGACTTCCAAATTTATTTGACCAATAGGGTAATATCTCACGTGGCCACCTATGTGCCATTGCTTTATCTTTCAGTGGGACGTGGTCGGTTCCATTCCGGCATCTTCCTTTTCTCCAAGCTGCGGACTCAACTTATTCACCAATTTATTCTATATGCAATCAAATTTCCAAAACCCAAATTTGAAACCTTGATAAATAGTTGTTCCAGATTGGCATCAAAAGTAAGAAGGTGCACAATTCGACCTTCTCCACTATAATTTGCAATGACATATATCAAACAGTGGTAGGTATTCGTGTGTGCTTTTGTTACATCTCTTATCATCCACATCTAGGGTTTATATCTAAGCATCTTCAATTATGCACGTTTTCGATGTGAAACTTGTCCTAATACTGCGTGTTTGTGTTGAACAATCACATAGTAGTGTTTGCACCCCACTAATTGCTTTGACTTTGTCTTTGCCTGACCTTTCTTTTACTTGGACTATATTTTGCAACAAACATTTTAACGATGATTCAAGAGTTATTGCTTATTTGCATTTGTTATTCTTAATTTTTTTTTCTTCGTTAATTGTTTTAGCCTCTCTAATCTCCTCAAAATCACCATAGAATATGATATATTATGTCTAACAGTTGCTGCCAGTAAGATATCTATTTGTCATGTGTTCTTCTCATAGTTGATCCATATGAGAAATTCTAACTTAGATTGTTATATTTAATTAAGATGGATTTCGTTCTTCTAAATTGAAAATCTTATTTTGTTTTAAAGAAAAACGCAATGAATATAATTTCAACCCTTTGATAATGAAATCAGTTATGAATTACAGTAAAAATTTGATATTCTTAGACATGCATGCTAATAGGATTATTCAGTTTTTTATTCATGAAGTTAACATATCATCTTCAGTTAAGTTAAATATTTCTTTAAGAAAGGATACTTTGATCTGAATTGATATGTACCTCATAACCTCGTCTAGACTGATTTTTCAATAATTATCATGAAGAAACAGTCTAATTTCAATTTCCATCTATTATTTTTCTCAATCTTAATTTCGTAGTTTTCTGAAGCAGATACCAGATAGGAGTGACATGCAGCAAATTCACAATTAGGATTTTCATTGTTGAAGGTGGAAGAGAATTTCCATGAAGAAAAACCAACAACAACAATGAAAGAAATACTACAATGATCAACAGCACGAAAGAAGCTGATTTTCCACTAAAACAAGAAGGTCTTTCTTTAAGTGATCATGAGAAGGCAAAGGCTCCATCGAGCTCATCGTCATCACAATGGCTAAAACTGAAAGATCCAAGGATTGTTCGAGTATCAAGAGCCTTTGGAGGGAAAGACAGGCATAGCAAGGTATGCACAATAAGAGGACTAAGAGATAGAAGAGTGAGGCTTTCAGTCCCTACAGCAATTCACCTCTATGATCTCCAAGATAGGCTTGGACTCAACCAACCAAGCAAGGTTGTTGATTGGTTGCTCAATGCAGCAAAACATGAAATTGATGAATTGCCACCACTTCCAATTCCTCCAGGTAAATTCACCCTTGGTTATCCTTCTCTTGTTTCTTGTAATGAAGTTAGCACCTCTCGTGAAGGTTCAGGCCAAAACACTTTATTATGGAAACCAAAGCCAGGAGAAATAATGGTGAGTGATCATGATAAGGCAAATTGGATGAATAGAAGTGAAGGAGATGATGATGATGATAATAATCATAATAATAATAATGGTGATAAACAAGGAAGCAATAATAATTTTCATGGTGGTGCACTTGCTTTGCCAAATAATCTCTTGCCAACAAGACCTAACCATACTTCTTTTTTGGGTTTGATGAACACTATGCCATCACTTGGTTACCAATGGGAGCCTAATTCTTCAGCTGCTGATGTTAATGTTCAATGGAAAAACCATGGATTTGTTAACCAAACAGATGTACACAGCATCGATGTGGTTCCATTTCCATCAACATTGGCTCTATCAACTGGGAATAGTACTAGTACTACTACTTCTTCTCAGATTTTGGTGTGTCCTCCTCCGGGAGCAACAACACAGCCATATTTTCCTTCTTCACATTTTGCAGCAATGGAGATGAATGCAAGACAAATCAACCACTATCAAATGCTGAGTTCAAGTTCTCATCAAAATCTCTTGGCAAATTCTCTCAATCATCCATCATCACAGCAACTCATGAGCCAATCCGGGAAAGTACCATTCAGCTTGCGAATTAGGCCTAAACTTTTCCATTCTCCTAATAGCAGTGAAAGCCATTCCCAAAAAGACCAGGATTTCCCTTCCAAGTGATGCACAAATAGAGCAAAATAAAGTTGTCAAGATTCTTCTTCTCCTCACAAATTATGCATGGATTGATATCATGAGGGCTGTGTGGGAAGTTTATTAGTTGCAAGACATATTATTCAACGTTTTGGGGTTTGAATAAACATTCCGTTTTTGTCAAAGTTATGTTTGGTTTTATGATTTTCCATTCAGTTTGATCTATATGGATATGCCATGCAAAGGTCTACAAAAGAATGGCTTTCTTTTCAAGGCTAAGAGCTTTTTCCTGAAGTGATGATGTGATTGCTACACTAAAGAGAACGCATGCTCAGATAAGTTCACACTCTCTTCTATGCATTGAGAGAGGTTGGAAGGTGGAATAATAATATTATCATTTTGATAGTGCGTTTTGGATTTGTTTTTGTTTTGGTTAATTAAACATCTTATGTGTTTGAATGAGACAGGATTTGTCAGAGTCCTATGTTATATACTATGTGTTAGTTATTAATTACTTTTTTTATTAAAGAATTCATGTTTTATTCTTTAATTGTGTTTGTATATATTCCATGCATGAGATGAAACATGGAGAAAAAAAAAGGTATATCTGATTTCTCCCTCATGTACACTCACCAGCACATGAAAAATGATGCATAAAAACCTAAATGCAAATAGATACTCATAAGAGATAAAAAAGAAATGTAGATATATAATTAACATGCAAAATTATGTAATAAGCTAAAAAGGAAATTTAAAGAAAAATAATAATGAATGTGAATATGACATATTTACACTATTAGAATATCCTAATATAATTACTATAATGCATTAATTGGTCATGAATTCACCTATTAAGAATGTGGCAACCCCTAACATTATCTAAATCTAAAACAATTTTTGTGTCAGCACAACACTTTACTAACACAGGATCAATCAAAGGTTTAATTAGAATAACTTCAAAATGATTCCACCACAGATTAATTTTGATGCAAATTTGATTAGAGTTTAATCACTTTTCATGCATTGCAAAGATTTGACTACTGTCAACCAATTATAACTTAATCTGGATATAATTTTTAAACTAGTTATTATATAATCATTAACATTACTATACAAAACAATTTATTATTATTTTAAGTTATCATTACTTTTTTTTATTGGTTATGTTTGTAAATAATTGATGTGCTGAAGCTAGAATTACTCCTAAAATTAAACTACTGGCCATGGGAATGAAATTAGAAGAGTGTTTTTTTTTAAAACAAAATAAAAGATATTTACTTGCTTTAGAGAAACAAGGAGTAGAAGTTCGAAGTGCTACACGTTATAGTCTCTGAATAAAGCAGAGTATGCTAAAATATGAGCTAGCCCTTTAAAATATCAATTAGGAGACAGTTAAAAAGAGGATGAAAAGCGCAGAAGTATTCCACTTCACGTATGTTAATTAATTTAAACAGATAGTGTGCTTTTTTTCTTCCCTCAAGGTTAATGGAACTCTAGGAAACCTTTTTCGTCTTGTTTTTGGTTTCATTCGATTATGATATTTAATTACTAGGCTATATATATTGTGTATAATACACTCAATTAGGTTCTAGTCTATATATAGATAACACATTTTTTATCGTGATGTTTTGATGTTAGAAGACCTTCATCATCAGTTATTACCCCCTATTGGGTGGTGACTTGAGTTTCATTCCACGGTTTATCATTTTGTTGGTTATATCTATGACTTGTTAGATGAATAAAATTCTGCCTCTAGGATATATTAATTAAATTACGTAATTCACTTTTCACTTACAACAAATACTCCACCACAACAAAGAATTTCATTTGCTGATCGATGATAATTTGTTTAATCTGTTAACATAATTTCTTCGTGACAATAATTAAACTATTAATATAAATATTATGAATCTATAAATACAGACAGTAATTAATATCTATTTCAATGATATATATATATATATATATATATATATATATATATATATATCATATTATTAGTATAAACCTATGGTACGGTGTTTTTTTAGAATAACCCATGCAAAAACAGATTTAGAGGCAACGAGCAGGGATTCGAGCTCCCATTTTTTAGAATTTTCATCTATATTCATATATATTTTGAATTTAATTAGAATAAATTTAATTTTGTAAGCTGTTATTATAATAATGTTAATTATTTTAAAATTGTGTAAAATTAATTGTGTGTTTGTTTCTATTATAATAATCATTAATGTAATCATCATTTAATATAAAAATTAGTTTTAATTTTTTTGTGTAAAAATAGTAAAAACAATTAAAATTATTATTTATTAAAAATTAGACATCTAAAAAATTATAAAGGAAGAAAAAAGAGTTTCTAACCCCTCCCGTTATAGGGTTTCTGGGTCTATCCTTGAATCTATATACGGTGTTTATACTTAAAAAAAATAATTATGTTTATATCATTATAAATGTGATATTAATAATATTTTTGTTTAATACTTAGTAAAAATGTTATTAAATTTTTTTGATAATATTTAAAAAATATCACAAAATATGAATAAATGTTATTAATATATTTATGTAATGTGTATGATTTATGTTGCTAAAATCTTTAATAATATGAGTTATAATAATATTTAATATGTTAAAAAATATATTAATAATATTTATTTATATTAATATTTTTTAAATAGTGTAAAAAAATTTAAAAGCCACATGTGTAATGTGTAGTACTGTATTAATATTTTACATTTTATTGTTAAAAATTCAAACCAATAAAGAACAAGTCTCATGATAAACCGTTAGTAAATGGTGTTCTTTTTGTAGTGACACAATCTCGTTATTTCTTTTTACTTGTCATTTAATGCTATTACATCTTCTCGTTTATATTAAAACTATTTGTAATTTCGTAGTGTATCCTTTATTACTCTTTTTTAAAATAAAGGTTTAATATATAAGTAATAACTAATGATATTTTAAAATGGCAAAAGATAGAAGCAAAAATTTCATTAAAAGTGACAGATAAAAAATGGAGGTATAGTTTTGCAGTAAAAAGCAATGGAGGTGTAGCAGTAATTACTAATAAGGTATGTGGGTAAAATATTTTTTTAGAAGTTGAAATTTATAAAATTATGTATGAGATTTATTAAATAGGAATGAATAGTAACATGATAGAATTACCTAACTATAGGTTCTTATAGTTTCTTTCGGTTTGAGTTTTGGTTTTGGTCTCCTCAAGTTGTTCTTGTTTTGTTTTTCTCTTTTTCATCAGTAATATTTTTTTCTTGGTATGTCTTACAGTATTTTTAATGGGAGTTCTTGAGTTGTAAGAATTTCTATCTACCAAATCTACCATTATTTTTATTTAAGAGTTTTATGTCCTGGAGATTGACTTTTAGGAGAATAACTCTTAATTTTTTTAAAAAATATTATTTTTAATGTCATTTGAAAAAAAAGAAAGACCTTTTTTTTGTGCAAGCTAAATCTTAGAATCCAAATCATGTTCTATCACTAGAGAAAAAAAAAACAAAAGTTCTTGCATCTTGAAATCCACAAAATGAGTTATTTTAGTAAAAATGCTCTTAGTATCTTTAGTGTTTGTGGTGTCAACATAATTGGGTCACTTGCATTACTATGAAGTCATCTACTACCATTTTAAAAAAAATATTAAATAGAATGATTCACAAAATTTTGTGAAATTTTCAATAAATAATAGTGTCTTGAAAAGAATGTTACCCTTTTATTACAGAAAAAGAGTATCAGTAGAATTTTTATTTGGGTCCTAAAAGGAATATTGCTGTAATTAATTATGTTTATTTTTTAGAACGTAAAAATTAAAAACATTTATACAGTATTATCACGTGTGAGTGTTATAAATTATATCATGTTTAATTTTTATAAATAAGATAAATGAATCATGTTTTGTAATTAATATATTAACTAAAAAGTTTTTAGGAACGGTCAAGTTATGATTAAGAAATTAATATGAAAATTGCTTTAATGCACTGATAATTCAAACAATAATAATTTTAACTATTAATAATAAAAATTATCTCATTTGATGCACATATTTCATTTTGATAATTTTACCCTTAAATCAATTCTTAACTTATAAATTTTTCTTCTAACTTACATTAACTCTCCATTACTTTTATATTATTAGTTTTTTTTATTCTGTCATTTTTTATTAACTATATTTAATTTCTATTTTATTATTATTTAAAAAATCTAAAGAGACACAAAGTGTCTGTATTCCCCTAATAATAATAATAATAAAATATTTTCATAAAAATATAATAAAATAAAACACTTATATAATAACTCTTCACCACGTGAAGTTTATAAATACCAGAAAGGCACATATGCCATACATAAAAATTCCCTTCTCAAAGATTTACAATTTACAGTACTATTCCTACTATTCCCTTCTCACATAGGTAAGAAACTTCTATTAATAAAAAGAAAAATTACTATAAAAGTAACATTTTTTATAACTTTTTTTACAGGTGTATTCAAGAAAAAGCAAAAATTGAATTGTATCATTTCCAGCTACACATCATTACATTTCAATAAGAAATTAATCAATAGTCGTTCAGAATCAAAGAAATAGAAGTATATAACAAAGTCTGAGTAAGACTTTCAGCAACATCAAATGAAAGCCAGCCTCTTAAAGGTACGTACGAGTTTCGTGACTATAAGACACTTAATATTAATCGGAGAAAACAAAAAATTGATTAACACGGATATGGTGTTAATTGATGAAGAGGTCTCAAATTCAATTTTTATTATTTTAAATATTACAATCATAAAAAGTATACACCATTGTGAATTTTTTGGTGTCAAAGAAAAAAGATAAATTTGTTGCAGTTGATAAAAGCATGGGTGAACCCAGTTTGAAGAGAAAGGGGGCAAGTGTCCACCCTTAAATTTTGTATCTAGTCGTCGACTATCGCATGAGCAGAGGCGCGGAGCCACATACATGAGAAGGGCTGAAGGGGGGCAAGTGCGGTGTCCACCCTTAAATGTCGAGAACGGTTACAGTCAGAGGTGGAGGATGAAGTACTACATCTCCTACGGTGCTCTTTCCGCAAATCGAATCTCGTGCCCACCTCGTTCTGGTAGATCTTACTACACACACAATTGCTACAGGGCCCGAGGCCCCGTTCACCCTTACTCCAGAGGCTGCTCTATCATCACGCGCTGCCGAAGATGAATGAATTCGGATCTCATCACACTCGCGCCTCACGCTTCAGATCCCATTGACGGAAGAGACATGTACCAGTGTCCACCCTTCTAAAATTTTTTGGATCCGTCACTGGATAAAAGTATTTCAGTCTTAGAATTTTAGGCTACAACAACTATAGAAGAAATATGTGACGATAATAAAATGTCTCGTGAATATTTTTTTATTATGTAAATTTTGAACATTACATAATCGTTCTGGCAAAGATGTTTTAACATGTTAGTAACTAATATTATTAATTTTTGGATTTTTATACTATTATTTAAGTTTTTTTCTATATAATCATATTACTATTTTTTTAAAAGATGTGATTGGAGTTATGGATAATGTGAATCCAATTAAAGAGAGGATTGATAAAGTTGACATGCTCACATTTCAACTGAGAGACACAAGGTATGACAATTCTTCCAATCTATATATCTATATAAATTTATTGATGCTAAAATATGTATAAAAAAAATTAAAATATTGGCAAGGGAAACATATTGAAAGCCACTTTGTGGGATGATTTTTTTTTTTTTTTTGCAAACATTAAAATATAATATGTTTAGTACTCTTAAACCAATTGTTACAATTTTTGCATCAACCACGGTTAAAGAATTTGAGATAAGATACCATCTTATTATAATTCAATTATAATGATTATTAAGATAAATAAAATACACCTTTGATTTTTTTAATAATTCTATATTTTTTGAGTTGTCTATTTTAATATCAAGATCAACAAAAATATATATCAATATAGACACACCCGATCCATGCAAGTGACCTCATCGAAGCATTCAATTAAGTAAAAAGATTTAAATATTATATTATCATTATGTTATTTTAGTTATCACCAACAATGGAAAATTCAATCACATCATTATGTTATATAGGGACTCAAATGATGCACATATCCTTAATATCACTAAGTCTCCACCTAATTCTAAATGGATAAAATGAAGATTATATCTGAAATTTGGCTATGGCACCATCAAAGATAATTACGGTAAATAAAATATTTTGAAAATGTTGTCTTCTTAATTTTCGGTTGAATGAAAAACACTTAATTTCTTAAAAAAAAAATCATTGATTGTTAGAACGCAACAATAGTTAACATCCTCTTTATATATAGAGAGGTGTTATCTAATGTTGCGTTGTAACAATCAATGATATTTTGGTAAAAAAAATGGTTGGTATTATGTTTCTTGTCCATTACAAGAAAAAGCGCTAGCTATTATCAATGAAATATTTCTCACGGAATATATTTCATCCGAAATTTTTGTATTATCGATGGATTTATTCAACGGAATATATTCCGTTGAGAATATTTGTATTTCAATCGGATTTTACTGATAGAATATAATTCGTCAGATATGCTTGAATTAGCAACGGAGTTTACCGATAGAATATAATTCGTCAGAAATGTTTTAATATTTACATTAAGACAAAGATTGTTGGCTTGGTAATGAAAATAAATTTAAATTACATTTATCTTTTTTTAAAGCTTAATATACAAAAATTGCTTAAATATATATTTAGATTATTTTTAAATATAACATTTTTATTCCCTAACTTTTTATTAAAAGAAAACATTTCTTATAAAAATTTAAGTAAAATATGCATGAATCGTACTTTCTCAACCAAATGAGTCTCGCTTAATTAATTGAGCTCGGTGTCAGAGTACGGTAAATATCCAATACCATATTTAATTCATACGGATTAAAAAATTCATACATGGGTCACATCCCATGTGATCATTGACATATTTGGATTGAATTAAAAAATATATATTCTAGTAATATTAAGAAAATAGTTTGATTCACTCGATTGAACTCATGATGGATAAGTTTTGTCACGATTTGTCTACGAACTAAAAAAATAATTAGGATATAAGACAATTATTCATGTCTTATAATTGTTGCTTATTAAGATTAAAAGACTTGAAATTGATCATAATTAATAATATTTGATGTTATGATTATATTTTTTTTTTATAAAATTTTGAATTTGAAATACCATAGAAGTTGAAATTTGTTTCTTTAAGAAGAAAAAATATTTTTACATTTTTTTAATATTAGGTAGGTCAATCTGTTTAATTCAATAATCCGTGGTGGTCCAGGATGAGTTAGAATTTTATAAATTTATTAAGAAATGATTAGAGTTAGATTGACCCACCTATTAAACGAGTCAAGATATGATAAATTCAATTGATCGAATTGATCCATTTTGACAGTTCTATTTATTCATTTTGAAAGACATGATTTTAAGTTTGTAGTTTGAACTTTATTCCTCCTCTTAATCGAAATAAGAAATCGAGCTTGAAACTCATGATAAGTCATTCAAAGACATCATTACGAATATGTGTGTAAGAAAATGTTAAGTAAATCTTAAACATATTATGAGCTGTCTATATTATTATAAGTAAAGTAAATTATTTGGCATGTTAGGTATAGAAATATACTAACATTATAAGAAAGGAAAAATATTTTAATTTGTAGAAAAATATAAAACTAATATTTATTTAAGTCAATGACGATTTTACTCAAAGTATATATACAAATATTAATCAACACTAGTAAAATAAAAAAAAAATATCAAAGAAAAACAGCAATGGTAATCCTTTTTTAATCATTACATTATTGAGGTCGATATTTTTTTTATACATAATTAGAGAGGATAATCAAATAGTAATGAAATTTGATCAAGATTGAGAAAAACAACTAGTGATATTACCTCTATTTTTACTATACAATTAATTCTATATGTTGTATTGATAAAACTTACATGACTAAAACAATTATAATTTTTATGCTAAATTGTAATTTTGGTCCCATTATTTATAAATTAAGACATTTAATCTTCTTATTTTTCATAATAAGTAATTTTTGTCTTTATGTCAGTTGACCATCCAAAATAAAACGTTGATTTTGATATAACATATTAGTGATGATGTGAAGCTTATGTAGATCGTTGACATGATTCTTATATGAGAAAAAAATAACATGAAAAATAAAAGGAGTCTTAATAGAAATTGAATTCATGACTCTTATTCATAGACAAGGTCATAACTACTAAACACTTATTTTATTTAGTAAAATATATTAACATTATTTTCTATATATCACAAGAAAATAAAGGTTTTTTCCCATCATGTGTCAAGAAGTAAAAAAAATATTTATGGAAAAAGTATTTGATATATAAAAAAATAAAAAAGTTATTCAATATTTATTTTGTATCATAATTTAAATATTTAATATCATATATTTAATAATTTCGCATCATGTATTATTGAAAACATAGTAAATAGTTTGTTAAATAAACACTATGTACTTTGTAAAAAAAATGTATCATTAAGTTTAATCACTACTTGCAAAGTAAATAAAAAAATAACTCTATTATTAAATAATTGAGTTCATTGCTTGATTGGACATGCTTTCAATTTTTATTGATATTTTTAATATTTTCTATAAAATAATAAAATCTATTTCAAAATCTAAAAAATTGCATGAAGATAATTGTCCAAAAGAGTTAAAAAAACCATCTAAAGAAGCTGAAACATTTAAAAACATCACAATTTTCATGCTAACAAATAACATTGTAATTACTCCCAGTCTAGCACTTCCCATTGAATGAGCCATTTAAGCATATTTCGTATTGAAAAACTTCAGAAAATTCGAGAATATATGACAGAGGCATACACAAGCCAATTAAAAAGTTAACCCTAAAATTGAAACTCACACTCAGTATCAGAGTCTCTCTCAGCCACTGTTGGGTCTCATCTCTCTCACTCACAAAACACTAAGAAGGAGCTTGCGATGCTGTCGTTGTTGCTTGGAGGCTGAATCTCCGATATACTTTCAAATGAAGCTCGCACGTACATAGTTCGTTGTCATTGAAGCTAATGGAGGCCGAAAAGCCATAGCTTTCGTGTCGTGCTTCATCTTCGTCATTTCGCGTAGGTATTTTTAAATTTTCACCTTGGAGACTTTGATTTATGCTTCTTGTCTTCTTTTAAACTGTGCTTTATTTTTTTGATTTCTTTTTCCATTTTTTGACCTTCACTTGCAGTTGTAGAACCTAGAACTATTGAAGTTTAGGACATTAGGGTTTGGATTCAAAGGATTCTTAGCTTTTATCTCACGGTATACCCATGTTTTTCCTTATTTTGGATTCCTATGCAACCTTATATGTGAGTCCAAAATTGCATCCTTATATGTTTTTGAAAAAAAAAATATGATTGCTCCTTGTTTTTACAGCCTAACTTTTGGGTATTTTAATTGATTTTTTTAAAACTTTTTCTTGTAATATTGAAGGAAATGTGGAGAAAATTTTAAAATAAGGAAATATGGGTTAAAGCAAAAACCGCTACATGTTTGTTTTAGGAAAATTTAGATTTTGGTTTTTTCCATTTTGTTCTTTCATATTTTTCCAATGTTTCTGATTGTGTGTGACTATGTGCCTGTGTGTGGTTTGGTTCCCAAATGAATTCTTCTTCCAACTACACCATTTACAAGGTAATCTTTCAAAAAATCATTGCTAATATGTTTGGGATCTTCATATAAATTAATGAACACATGAAAGTGATCTTTAGTATCTTTTGTCTGCATCTCCTTGAATGTATTAGCCTGTGATTTGTAAATATGCAGTTTTGAACCCTGTCCAGAATGCCTTTGCATAAGTTTTTTCTGAGACAACATGTACATGTCATAATTGGCTCTCTTTTGAGAATCTGAAAGAATTTGCAATGCATCATAGATATCACTATGTGGTTTGTAAGTGCAGGATGAGTTGTAATCAAACTTTGTACAAGGTATTTCAAAAGAAAAGGAAAATGAATAATGATTAGCCAAACGGAGTAGTAGTAGTGGTGACGTTAGGCACCTAGGCATAGGCAAAAGCAATAATAATGATAAGCAGGCAAAGGGTAAATAAAGTAAACTAGAATTGTGTATGACTAAATCTTATATATTTTTGAGTTGTGTTGTACTAGACCCAATTAATCCAACGATTGGTATCGATGTTTATTTACAACCTTTGATTGATGATTTGAAGAAGTTGTGGAATAGTGTTTTGACTTTTGATGTTTCAAGAAAGCAAAATTTCATGATGAGGGCAACTCTGATGTGGACTATTAATGATTTTTCTGCTTATGACATCTTGTCTAGCTGGGGGACACATGGTAGATTGGCATGTCTGTATTGCATGAAGGACACAAAGGCCTTCCAGTTGGCAAATGGGGGAAAAATTCTTGGTTTGACTGTCATCGTAGGTTCTTACCAAGTGATCATACATTTAGGAGGAACAAAAATGCCTTTAAAAAAGGGGAATTAGAAAGGGATGAGCCACTGCGTATGTTGGCACCCACACAAGTTTGGTGCAGGGTTAGGGATTTTCCAAAAGTCACAGAAACTGGTCTACCACCATCAACAATAGACGAATATGAGGAGTGACATCATTGGACATAAAGAAGTATCTTTTGGAATCTTATGTATTGGAAAGATAATTTGTTGTGACACAATCTTGATGTTATGCACATAGAGAAAGTTTTCTTTGACAACATATTCAACATTGTGATGAATGTTAGTGGTAAGACAAAAGATAATGAGAACACTATGATGGACTTAGCTTTGTATTGTATTAAGATAAACTTGGAGCTGAAGTCGAGGGCTAATAGAAAATTGTTAAAGTCAAAAGCAAATTACACTATAACTGCATACCAAACAAAGTTAGTCTATCAATGGATAAAAGAACTAAGAATGCCAGATGGTTATTCTTCCAACTTGGCGAGATGTGCCAATGTTGAAAAGGAAACCATGCATGGGATAAAAAGCCATGATTATCATGTATTCATGGAGTGTTTACTTCCTATTTCTTTTAGCTTATTGCCGTCACATGTCTTAAATCCACTTATTGAAATAAGTCATTTTCTAAGATTTGTGTTCTACAACTTTGATGGAGGATGACCTGAGTAGAATAGAACAAAATATTCCATTAATTATGTGCAAGTTGGAGAGAATAGAACCAATCCAATATAGATGGATATATCCATTTGAAAGGTAATAAAATCATCATAGTATTTTATTTAAAATTCATTTATGTAATGCTTATCATTTATCAATGATGACTTTGTTATGAAAATTTGTAGATTCATGGGCGATTCTAAACAAGCAATGAAAAATAAAGCTAGGGTTGAAGGATCCATTTGCGTGTCTTACTTACATCGTGAGACAACTCATTTTTGTTCCCATTATTTCAACAACTTTATGTTGTCGCCGTGCAATATTAGGAATCAAATTGCAATTGGAACTAAAAGGTGTCTGCCAATGTTATCAATGTTTGACCAACAAGGTCGTTCTTCTGGGAAGGAGTTCATTCACTAGTTAACTGATCAAGAGAAAGACTCAATCCATGTTCATGTGTTGATTAATTATGCCAAAGTTAAGCCATACCTTGAGTAAGTTGGTGAGCTTATGGTCTTTTGGGTTTTAATAATTGTTGTTGTCACTTGCATTATACTGCGCAATATTGATCACCCATACATTATATTTGGACAGTTCATTCTTACAATTCTAACAAATAACAGAATCAAATGGCTCAACTTTTAATCTACATGCAGATTTTCTTACTTGGTTCTTGGAACAAGTATGTATGTTATAGTTTAGTTTATTTTTCTATTTTATTCTAAATAAAATATAACTTTTCATGCTCTTTATATTCGTAGGTTATAGATGAGCCTATAAATGTGACAAACCAACACTTCAAAGATTTATCATATGGTCCTATGAGTTACATTTAAGAATGACATGCATATTATGTCAATTGGTACAAATTCCACACTCAAGCATGGACTGAGGGAAAGAAAACAATAAATAATGGAGTTCACGTAAAGGGCCTTACAGAAGGAGGAGCAGATAATTTTTATGGGGTCATCCAACATATGTATGAGCTAGAGTATATTACTACAAACTATCCTAAGCAAGTATTTTTATTTTATTGTGACTAGTTTGATCCAACGAGTAGAGGAACAAGAGTGGATTCAAAAAATGGCACTATGGAAATACAAATGGATAAAATATATAATTTGTTTGATCCATTCATCAGTGCACATCATGTAAGACAAGTGATTATGTGTCGTATCCAACAATAAGAAGGGACAAGCGTGGTTGGTGTGTTGCAATTAAATCGAAGCCAAAGGGTTACATAGAATCCAATAATGTAGCAAATGATATGCCTTACCAAGTAGAGAAAATGTCACATGTTAATGAAGTCATTGAAGTTGAAAGTATTTCTGGATTGCCAAATTTAAGAGGTGTTGACAAATGAAGGACAATCAAATAATTTGAATGGAGAATCAAATAATTTTGAAGATGACAATGAAGGAGAATTGGAAAATGACTTTGAAGTTTACAATTCTGAAGATGATTAGACATTGATGTTCATTTTCTGCATAGTCTTGACTTCTATCATACTAAAAATATTTGCTACAAATATTTCAAGTGTTTAATTTAGAAAAGAAATTTTGTAATGACAATTTACATAAGATCAATAGGCTACTTCCCTTAATGATTTACATGTCCTAAATTATTTGTTGATCATATGCATGCCTAAATGTTTTGTAATGACAGTAATGATTAATCCATACCTTGCATATTCAGTCTATATAGTTTACATCCAATATTTCAGATTGAGCGTAGAAATTATTTTGTTAAATGTTGATGGTTACTTATAGCATTTCCTGGCTAGTTCATTTGCTTAATTTGTATTATAGAAATATGTATAATGATTCTTTCTAGAAACAATAAATAATTAAAGATTGTATGGATGCTGAAAGAGTTGAAGACTCTTTAGATTTAGAGAGACTTGAAGACTCTATGGATGCGAAAAGGGTCGACGACTCTTTAGATTTAGAGATAGTTGAAGACTTTATGGATGTTGAGATAGTTGAAGACTCTTTAAATTTAGAGATAGTTGAAGACTCTATGGATGCTGAAAGAGTTGAAGACTCTGTGAATGCTGAGATAGTTGAAGACTCTTTAGATTTAGAAGACTCTATGGATGCTTAGAGAGTTGAAGACTCTATGGATGCTAAGATAGTTGAAGACTCTATGGATGTTGAGAGAGTTGAAGACTCTTTAAATTTAAAAGACTATATGGATGCTGAGAGCAAGGTTGTCAAAATCGAGAGTCTACGTAGACTTGTGGGAGCTCCATAGACTCAACTCATAGACTCGTAAGAGTCTACTTAAAACAAAAATAATAGTAAATTACCTATAAATATCATACCATTCTACTTCCACTCATTATAACAAACTAATAATAGAGAACCAAGAGGAAAGAATGATACAAAATAATAAACATATATGAATAATGTTCAATTACCTATATTGATGTGATACAAAATATAAAGCACTGACCTCTAATCCCTCCATTCATACTGCATTTTGGACAAAAAGACAGGACAACATTGAAAACCAATGAGGCAATGACAATACCAAAAAGGCAGCAAAGCTAAAAATTTATCCAGAACCTAAAAATGATAGAATAACATACACTGATACACAACAACATTGATCAAGGCATTTCAAAATTTAAAACATAAGGTAAGAGAACTTCCGCTTCGCAGTTCAAAATCTAAAACATAGGGAAAGGCAATTCAAAATCTAAACCAAGGGAAAGCCACCTTCACAGTGTGAAAGACAGAAAGAGAACTTTTGTTTCGCAGTTCGCACCGTTGTGGCATCATCGGTTTGTCGCTACCACCACGCAGATGCAAGCGCACCTTGCCTAATGGCTAAGGCCTTCACTTTCGCAGTCACACGACTCACACAGAGTGAGGAAGAACTGAGGAAGAAATAGTCGAACGTGAAGCGAGGAGAGCGAGGAGGAACGACTTGCACTGAGTGAGGAAGAACCAAGGAAGAAACAACACAATGCAAAGCGAGGAGAGTGAGGAACACGAAGTAATGAGAGCGAGGAATGAAATCGGCGTATAGCAGACACGAGATGAGGAAGATGAATGAAAAATGAGTGATACTAAGCGATGTCGTTTTGCCTTTTAACAAATTCACAAAATCAGATTAGACTCGCAATTCTACTATGAATCGCATGAGTCTACGCAGACTCGAACGAGTCCACTTTGATTTTGAGTCTACCTACGATTTCACTCATGGAGGCTTAGTAGAATTGTAAAATCGTACGATTCTATGAGTAAAAACAAAATTTTGATAACCATGGCTGAGAGAGTTAGAGACTCTTTAGATTTAGAGAAAGTTGAAGACTTTTTAGATTTAAAAGACTCTATAGATGCTGAGAAAGTTGAAGACTCTTTAGATTTAGAAGACTCTATGGATGCTAAAAGAGTTGAAGACTCTTTAGATTTAGAGAGAGTTGAAGACTCTTTGGATGAAAAAGCTAATACTCTACCTATATCTTTTAGGTCAGAGAGGGAAGTGCAGAAAGTACTTAAGGACATGTTAAACATTTATCTTCCGTATTAGTATCATCTTTGTTTTGTTGTAATGGACGAAAAATTTATTAATGTATTTTATTTTTTGTGTGAAAGGGAATTATGTTACTTTTCTAATTTAATTCATCTCATACCATTTAATTCATTACTTGTAAAATTACTTTTCTATATATGAATATGCCATCAGGTGGTGTTGATCCTCCCTGACCCCCGTGGGAAAAGGACAAGTAGGAAGAAAAAATGATATGTGGTTAGACTACTACCACCTAGAGATAGTCTGCCATCATTTACCTCATCCTTGTCTACTGTATCTATGCCAATTAGATCTTTAGATATTGTACCTACACCATCTCCATCTCCGAATGAAGGTATACCATCTCCATTTTCAATTAATGCAACTGGACCATCCCCAGTGCCTACATCTACACCATCATCATCCCCCACTGTAGGGAACATGCCTACTGATGAAGATGTTCCAAATTTGGCCATGGAAGACCCCCCCCCCCCCCGGGTCAATGATCATCCTACAATTACACTTATTAATAAAGCATAAGTATTAAAAATTTAAATAATTATCATTATATATCATACATCATTTTATCTTTAAATTTTTTATGCATTATAGTTTCTATTAAGGTTTTAACCATCTAAGGTCGCGGCAAAGGCTGTGACATTGTCCATTAGACAACAATTTGTTAACCCATGGCCAACATGGGGAGCAATTCCAAAAGATAATCAATCACTCTTTTTCCAGAGTTTTATGGTAACTTATTCACCATCATTTAGGATTTTTTTTAATTTGTAAATTAAGTAATGCTTTTTCTGTGGAAATAAAAAATATTGCATTCATTTGTGCTCTATATTTAATATCTTTCATTTGTGTTGGAAAATCAGTAATAAGTAATGTTGATTTTGTTTCATTTCATTTAATTTCGTAAAATTGGTATTTTGTAAACTGTGTGTCATTTCATAACTGTGTGATACTATAGAGAAAATTGGTATGGAGACCAGAGGAAGAACATGAAATTAAAAAAACTTTTAACTCGAAAGCCTCTCATAGACTTTCTGAGATGTTTAGGGATGCCTGAAATGAAAATAAAATGCCATATTGGATTGGAGATCGTGTGTGGAATGATTTGTTATCACATTGAAATGTACCTTAGTATCATTCCAAGTGTCAACAGGCCAAAAAAATTGGGTATCTGAAAAGAGTGGGTGTCTGCACACAGGTGATTCTATTAGTTGCAAGATCACGCCATTCGCTTGGTAAGATCATCTTAAAATTACAGTTCTTAGTAATTTTTTGTACTTGTTTCATTATTTATTTAATGTTTAATTTATTTTAGCAAACTCATTTAAGAAAGGATATTGGTCAATTTGTCAATGATAAATCTAGGCAGACACATGTTGTTGGATAGAGGGGGAACAACTTAAAGTTTGAAGCTTAGGACTTGGAAGATTGTTTTGAACTTTTCATATGCCTTGGAAGAATGTAATTCAAATGAAGTGTATAAAGAGGCCAATCTGTTGATCCTTGCATTGCATGCACTTAATCATTTATATGCTTAAATGTTTTCATCAAAGAATTAAAGCAATTTTTGAAAAAGAACTCAATAGGCAATGTTTTTGGAAAAATGCAAATATCACTGGTTTAATCGATTATCTGCTTCGTTTTTAAATATGGAAAATCTTTGAAGAACAATTTAATCGATTATCTTTGCTTGTAATTGATTATATAGTGTTAAAGGAAAATAATGCTTCACTGCTTTAATCGATTACCATTTCTTGTAATCGATTACATAAGATTCTTAGAAAAGCTTATTTCATTGATTTACTCGATTACCATTTCCTGTAATCGATTAAACAAGGCTTTTTAGAAATACATGTATCACTGCTTTAATCAATTACATATTGTTTTAATCGATTATTTTACTCGTTGTTCAAACCCAGAAATCCTATGAACACTTTAATCGATTAAGTGACAATTTAATCGATTACACAAGGCTTTTTAATCGATTATTTGACGCGTTTAATCGATTACAGTTAGTTGAAAAAGTCTGTTATAAATAGAAGTGAGACTTGGCTTATGTTTTAACTTGAATACTTCGAATTTTCTGAATACACACAAGCCTTCACAAAGTTAGAAAGTGATTTTCTGGGTTACCTAAACATCTTGTCCCACTCTTTAATCTTCATGGGTTTTGAATGATTTCTTGGGCAAGAGTTTTCAAAGAAGAATAGGAGAGCATGTTCTAAAATTCATTTTTTCATTCAACTCTGATTGGTAACTCACATGCATTCATATTCATTGGATCATCAGGTTGTTTCTCTCCATTCTCTTTGGGTGTAAACTTGTTTTGCAATTTTGTTATTTTGGTGCTATTATAAATTGTTCTTTGAAGCTTGTACTAGAGTAGTGTTCTCTAGGGAAGAACAAAGTAGTGTTCTCTGATTCTTGTTCTTTGGAAGTCTAATAGGGTTTTAGATTTCTTTTCTTTATCTAGAGTTAATAAAGAGTGTTTGTAATAAAGCTTGTAAGAACTGAAATTTATAATAGTGGAACTCTAATCTAGTGTTGATTAGAAAGCACTGGATGTAGTTTCTCTTAAGAAGTGAACCAGTATAAATTCTTGTGTTGATTTTCTACTCTTAAATCTCAATTAGTTATCTTGTTCATTTGTTCTTTGTATTCTTATCATTACTCAACAAGTTCTGTTTTGAGCTATTGATTTCTTGAGCTGAGTGAATTGATTGATTAAAAGCATTCTTGGTTTTAAAAAGTAATTAAGATCCTAACTCCAATTTTATAAAGAAATTTTAAAAGATTAAGTTTTAACCAATTCACCCCCCTCTTGGTTATTGTGGGTATTCTTATTGTTTTCACATGTGAGACCATTATTTTACATGCTATTTTATTTTAAAAAATGTTTATTATATTTATTAAATACTGACTGTTTATTAATCACAAGAACAATTTGAGGCTAGACTATCTCAAGCTAGGTCTAATATTGCATCAAGTGTTGGTGAATTAAAAATGGCTCCTTCAGACCCTATTGAAGAACAAAGACTTAGGACTCGGTGTTGGGTTGCAACTGCGGGACCAAAGCATAAGGGACGCTTTTACGGTACTGGAGATCTTGCTCATAGTTATAAATGTGGAGATGAGACGCTCATGCAACATATGCATACTTTTTCCAGTCACACTCAAGATTCAGGGAAGAGCTTTGTTTATCAAAGGAGGAGATGCGTGTATTTTAGTCAGTTGTACTTCAATTCTTACCTCCTGAAGTGCAAAACATTGTTCATCAACATCAACAACTTGAGCAACAACAACAACACAATGACCAACAATGAGATGACCAACAACAACAATACGATGACGAGCAAAGGCACTATGCCAATGACTATTTTGATTACTGACTTAGGAACACAAAATTATTATTGACATATTAGACATTATGCTTTTATTTTAAATTTATTTTGAATTTAAGCCAATATGTTTTAACATTTGTTTTGAATTTATGAATTTGAGTATTTCATTAATTACATATGTGTTAATTTCAATATTGACGTTAAATAATAAAAATTAAAAAATTAGATAAAGAATTATTGAAAATAAGTTATCAATGAATTTTACTACCGAAACATCTATAGCTAATTTCTACAGAAAAATTACCGACAGAGTTTTTCATCGAAAATAACAGATGGATCAATCCTATCAGAAATTTTTGACAGAAAATTGGTCAATAATTTCAAACAACTTATCCGTCGATACTCTGAACATACCGACATATACATATTTATTTAAAAGGAAAACATAAATTTATTTTAGTACTAATCAAACTTTTTATTCATATAGGAAAATGAAGATGATTCCAAACTACCTTCATAACTTATAAATATAATCAACTCTACCGATGTGTTGCATTATCAATAATAGTAACTTTACCAAAGGATTGAAAACTCTTATCGTTGAGCAGAGATGAAAATTATTTAGATTACACTAAAAATGTAATGTACAATGAAGTATATAATAATCTTCCTCAATGAAATTACAACTAATATATGTTTGAATGTCTTAAATAATTTTTTATATAGTTAAATATGCATATTTAATATAAAAAACTATATGTCAAATCTATAAAACTGTCTAAAATTACACATCTTCAGTTTGGGAGTGTTATCAATGTATATTTTTACAAAAAAATATGGATAAAAACCTGAGTAAGCGTAAGATTGAGGTGGACCTGTGTTGCCCTTTAAGTGGTGTTGAGGAAGAAACAGTGTTGCATGCATTAGTCACATGCCCTATGCTCCAAACAATATGGTTTGTCTATTCGATTGGACTGAGAATTGATGAACTAATTGTGTTTCTCAGGTGGACGAAGAAGTAAAAACCATGATCTTCGTGCTGACTTGGCAACTCATTGCCTAGCCTCGTTAGCTTTTTCTTTTTTGGATTTTTGTTGGATAGAGGAAGTTCCTTTTTGGTTGAACCGAATCATTGCTACTGATGTATCTTCTTTTCATCTTTTCCTTCAGTCTTTGAAAATTTTACCAACATCTTAATCCTAAAAAACAGGCTCTTTTACTTAATTTATATTATTTAAGAAAGTTAATTAATTTAATTATTAAATTTGTTAGTAATTTATATTATTTTTTAAAAATAATCCTTAAAATTATAGGGATTCATTCACTTTCTTTTTCAATTTAATTACTCATTACTTGATTAATTAATGAATGATGTTATTCTTTTTCTCTAAATCTCTTACAAGCAATGTTTTAAAAACTGTGAACCGGGGACTGACCCGGTCAAAATATTGGATCATTGGGTAGTAGTCGAACAGGTGAATCACTAATCACTAATTAATCTGTATGACCCTGTTTATAATAAACAATATACTAAATTTTTATATCTGTCTTGAAATATTTAAAACAAAAACATTACAAATTAATATAATTTTGTAACATAGATAATTAGATACCAAAATATTAAATAAAAATTATTGTTCAAAAAAAAAAGAGAAACTAACTCTTATATATACCATTTATTCACAATTAACAGAATTCAAGATTTTAAGTATTACCTTAATTTAAAAATCAAACAGTGAGAAAAGTAAAAAAAACTATTTAAAAAACAATTTCACCTAATTTTGTTTGATCCATAATGTAATTCTAATTCACACTGTTCCTCTTTTATAAGAGTGAGCCATTCTATACACATTCATTTTTTAATAGTAATGGGCCATTGTATATACTATACTACTATGCTTAAAAAAAAGCCTAACCTACATAATACCTTGAGTGACAACATCAAGCACGTTATCCTGGAGAACGTGAAAGAGGCCTCCTTCTGCGTCCGCTTGTGCTAGGAGAATGTAGTCGACGTGAAGCTCCCGAAGTTCGACTACACCGCCGACGCCACAAAAAATGACCTCACTAGACTCGCACGCGGCGGCCAACAGTGCCATGCCGTGAATGAAGGAGACGGAAGCAACGACAGATAATTTTTTTATATTAAAAATAGCAATCTGGTCCAAGTTGACGGGTTGATCATAACCTGATCGGATTGTTCGGATAGATCCAGGTTAAAAACACATCCAATCCAATCCCTAGTTCATGATCAGACCGACAGGGTCTGTTCAAGTTTTAAAATACTATTTACAAGAGACATAATTTATAATATTTATGGTAAAATATATAAGAATATTTTAACAAGAAAATAATTAATCCTACAGAGTACAACCTAAAAAATATTTTAAAAAAGCACAAACAAACTATAAAAAAAATATGGTCTTATATTTATTATTTTTCATTAAAACACTAATTATTATATGTTTCATTCCACCGGCAGCTGCAGCAGAGCACCACCTCCTATCATAGTTTGTTTCATTTGTCCGCCTCTGCTCGGAGACAACGATGAACAATGCCCATGTTCATAGAAACCATTTTTAAGCTAACCCTAACCCTAAACTTCACCATTTATTCTCTCACTTGACCCTCTGATCAGTTATGTACGTATGTAATTACTGTGCTTGTGCTATACACTCTGTAACCTCAACACCTATCAATATGCATTACCTTCATTTAAGACCTGCAATTCACTGGTAAATTTTGTATTTTCATTTTTCCCCTTTCCTTTCTCAATTTTGAATCTTTCCCTTTTTTCCTTCCACCCCAAAATTGCTTTTTTTTTTTTTTGTCCCACTAATTTATGATTTACGTTTAAATTTACATGGGTTAGGGTTTTGGGCTTGTTTGTTTCGGATTTCCCCGTAATGTGTTGTTCTTAATGTATGCGTTGGAAACTTCGTGCGAAAAATTAATCTTTGCAGTGAAAACTGAAAAGAAACACTTTTTTTTATCGTTTTATTTTATTTTATGTTTTTGCTGTATTTTACGAATTCAGGATAGTGGTTTCTATCTTCTCTCCAGCTATGATATTCAATGATGCAGCTTCAGCAAAACCTGTTGTGGAAAATTCTTGAAGAAGACATTTGGATCTTTTCGGATACAAAGTATAAGTGCTTTTGAGAGTTTCTCTACTGGAAATATAGAACTTTTTTCAGTAGAGAAGCTCTCAAAATGACTTTTTAGTCTTGGATCCAAGGAAAGACATTTGCTTCAGCAACTGACGCTGTGAAAAACACACTGTGATTTCAAGTGCAGACAACTTCTTTCTATTTTCTTGTAAGAAGCCTTTAAGATTTGGATCTTTCCATGGTTTGGGATGGAAGACGAGAAAGGATGACAAGAAAATGAGAGCTGAGAAAATTCTGAAGCAATGTTGGGGAAATTCAGATGAGCTTGTTTAATTATGTGTTAGATTGCTTCATATAGAATTTGTGTACTTGTTATGAGTGTTAGGATAGCTAGTCCTGTGATATTGAAATCTAGTTTCCTGTATGCTTATGGCGTTTAGAAGCATGTTCTCAATTTAACAATCTTTCAGGTATGTGCTTCTTTCTGTTGAAGTTTGTTTGCAATATTTATGACGGTATGTTGAATATATGATATAATTGTTGTTGATATTATAAAGGAAATGGTAGAAAAGAGGGAAAATATTATAAATGGGATGATATTAGATGTATTAAATTGCCAACCTAATCTGATAAAAAAAATTGCCAACCTAATACACCTATTTTTGCTCCCCCTCTCTGCCTTGTGCTTTTGCATTATGTTCTTTGTTTCCTTGTACACACAAATCATATGCATTCGGTCACTGAATGGCACATGAGTCATTACATACTCTTGCTTCATAATGTCTTTAGTTCAATTATTCTCTCTTTATTAAGCCAATTAACTAGTGTCTAAGGCATTAAAGGTGCAGCCTAATTGCAAATTATAACATCAGAACAATTTGCTCTTTGTAAAATGGCAAGCTTGTAACTAGAGATTCAACATTTAGATACTTGCTTTAATTATTCATTTCATGTGTCTTCAATTTCCGTTATTATAATTCTCTACAATGTATACTGCTTGTTTGTGAGATATGACCTTCTTATTAACATGCAAACTTATTATAGTATTGAGAAGTCAAGGTTTGCCAGGAACTTGTTCCTGCTTCCACTTCCACTTCTGTGGACATTCATAAGCAAAATACTGAATAGCTAAAAAAAGGAAAAGAAAGGGAAGATTTGGGGTATGTTTGGGAGTGGGTTTTTGGCAAGTGAGAAAGGAAAGGGAGGTAAATTTCCATTTCTCTAATAAATACTCTATAATTTGATTTGATAATTTTTTAGAAATAAAAGTAATAAAATGATATATTATTATAAACGTAATATCTTAATCCTTTGTTTTCATAGATAGTATATAACTCTCTTAATTTAAAAGTAAAATTTGCTCTACCTTTTCTTTTTGTCCAAAACCTCACTCCCAAAATTACCGTTGAAGTTTGTCCTTTGAAGCTAAATATATGACTGAGGAGAAGGCTAAAAACTTTACTGTTTGTAGTATCAGTATGCCTATATGGTTAAATCTAAAATTTATCCAACTGACTATTTGTGTTTCATGAAATTCTAAATATAGTGGCAGTCACTCTGATTATTCACTGGAAGAAATCAAAGAGTGGATGTATGAACTATCTTCAGAGGGAATGCAATGATAAGAAAACTAAAATCTATTTTTATCATCATTAGTATAGACGCAATTTTAGCACCACTTGTGTTTCATGCAACTTCATAGTCAATAGTTTGAATTAGTTATATGACTTGAGCCATTTCTTAGGATTGTATTGACTTCAAATGTGAAAAAGAATAATACTGAGGTTCATGTTGAATTTTGATCCATGCACAACCATATTAGTCCATAGATTGAGAGGGAGATGCAAGGAAGGAGCCATCACCTTGCTATGTAGCCTAGTTATGTAGAGAATATGTCATGTCCTGAACTTGTATCTTCCTTTTTTTTTTTTTTCATTTTATTTATGTCTTCATGAGTGTTAAAAGTTGAGATGTTTCCCGAATCTTGGGCAAAGACCAGACAATGATTTTTTTTTTTTTTTTTATAGAAAATTACCAGAAGTATTGAATAGAAGGAAGGAATAAATCAAGAATTGAGGCATTAAGCACCTCTGGAGGAGCTGAGCCTAACAAAAAACAGAGGGAATATTTGCTAAAAGCAAGTAACATATGAGCTGGTTTATGAGTAATAACTATATCTTGAAATGGCATTCAACAATATGAATATGACTGTAGAGATATATAAAAGGGGATCTTACTCTGATGAACTTAAGATACCTGTAATTGAACTTGAAAAGATCATGTCATTGATATATACATTTATCTACATTTCTGCGTGTATTTCTTCAACATACACTATAAATACATGCAAAAAAGATGGCTGTAGACACTAATGCTCACAAGTTTAGATAGGAAATACAATTTAAAATGTCAATTAATTAGCTTATTCCCCCCCTCCTCAAAGTATAAGTATAGGTAGAAAAGATAGTTGACATATTAAGGCTGAAATTATTTGTTAAACTGATTAGCCAGAAGTCCTACTTGGAAAACAGCAGTTGTCTGCAATGCTTACCAGAATGGTTAGCTAGTTCACTTCTCACAACTTCAGTTATCAAATCTTTGAAGATCAACCGTTCAATATCCAACACGACATTTGGTATTTCACTGTAACTGTTTGTGTAAATTGTGGGACAGTGCATCAACTCTTCCCACAGGAGACTTGTCAAATTCTCATCTTCACCAGCAAGGTTGACATTTGTATTTTTATGTTGTAACTTATCAATTTCTGTGCAAAGCTCATCCAAAAGCAGCTGTCCTCTTAGTTTTCTACCTGCTGGCTGATTTGGTAGGCACCACAGAGTAGAACTTTCCAGTATTGTTTTCTGAGCTAGAATGTCATTAACAACATCAAATATTAGCTTTCTTTGTATTTGCTCAGGACTATTCAGCACAGCAATCTTTTTGGCGTTGCATTCAATATCGAAACACATCTTGTTTGTCTTGATTTGCTCCAGTGCAAGGAACAAATTTGGGTTTATCGGGTAACTTGATGAATGAAAAACCTGGCTAGAGCTTTGACTGCTGAGCAGCCCTGATGCTAACAGTATTTCTGATATATATTTATGGTTAGGATCTTTATCATCTCTGAAATTGGTGAATCTCTCATCATTGTAGTCAATTTGTTGGAGAATGCCCACCAACTTTTGAGTTCTCAAGTCAGTATCACTGATTTCAATGCCGAAGTTGGCTTTTGCAGTGCTTGATGAAAGCTGAAGATTTTCTGAGTTCTCCTCACTACTATCATAAGTGTTCAGAGCATCATCTGTTGTAATAAATTTGAAGAAAATCAATAACAAAACCTTCTTTCCTGGATTTTTATTTTTAATGGCATAAAAAAGTGTATTTGGTACGATGATTAGTTTTACAGTTGATTTTAGACTGATTTAACATTCAATCTATGTTGCTTAGAAATGAAGTGTGTTACCTACCTAAATCTTTTGACATGTCTGATTTCTTTTTAACTGGAGAAGGTGGTTCTTCTCTGTAGAAAGAAGCATCAAGAACAGACACAGGGCTTGGTTGTTCTGCTGTAATTGTTTTCTCAGCCATAAAGCTTTCCTTGCTCAACTCTTCTGCTGCATTCTGATCAATGGAAAAAAAAAATAGAATTAAACCAGGTGATTTAGTTGCAAGAATTCAATGATCAGAGGAAGAAATACTTACATTTTGGTTCATGCCCTTTAGCTGGATGGAGTTACCATTGATCCTATCAGAATGAACAATGTGAATGACTTCTACGTCAACTTCATGCTTAAAATCCCTCCTTTGATTGCTGATCTCACTGAATTTTTGTCTGGGTGTTGTACTTGAGGAAGACAATTCCACTGATTGCCTATTGTGTTGTCTTCTGTTACTGCTCAAATCTGATGATGGGCTAGTTGGTGAAGAACGCCTTTCCAAACCAAACTTCTTTTGTAGTCTTGGGCTCTTGGCCTCTGCTGTATTGCTGGAGTTGGTGGCATTTTCTCCATTGATTACTTGACGACCTTTTGAGGATTGCATCAATTTTGAAGTTCTCATCTTATTACTCTTATCCACTGAGTGCAAGGGTTGGCTGATGGAATCCTTGGCATGTCTGATTGCTGGGCCTATACCCTTTGCTGTTTGCCTGTTAAGCTTGTCACCCATTATTCCATTTGCGCTGTTAGCAGAGCTAAACTTGCCCGGGCTTGATTTACCCTGAAATGACATTTCTGTGGAAGCAGGACTATTGGTTTTTCTTGCAGCTTTTGCTGGTTTCATGATGAAAATCGGTGACTTACTACTCTGGGTTGAATTTGACATCTCAACCACGGTGAGTGTTGGGTCCTTCTGCCGTATTCTTGGGCTTTTTACTATTGAGCTTTCACTGAGACTGCTGTTACTCCTATTGTCAGATAGAGAATTAGACACCTGATCTCTTGGAATATCCAATGATTCTTTATATCTCTGCATTGCATCAAGAATTTGTTTAAGGGCCCTGAGATCTTTTCCAGAATTTTTGAACTCTAGATCTGCTATCCTCTTTTCAATTTCCCCATATACAGAGATGGACAGGTTTGATGCTTTTGCTGAAGATTCACTTCTTTTGGAATCCTGTAATTGAGAACCTTGGCTCGCTTCAGGTTGCCTCCATGAAATTGGTTCTAGAGAAAACCGTGAATACGGTGTCACATTCAGGATTGAAGCATCCCTCCTAAACTGAAGCAAGCTAGACCCCTTGATTGTTCTCTGGGATGATGTTGCACTTTGGTGTTGCTTGTACTCATCATTTGTGCTAGGTCCTGCAATTGTCTCATTTTTGTTGGTGGTGCAGCTAGAGATCCTTGGTGGCGTATCACAAGTTTCTGTGCAGTCTGGGAAGGCTTCTAGCCCCATTAACTTAGCTACAACACTGGACGGTTTTCTAGAAGTTTCTGCTTCTTGCAGCTGCATTGAGCTGGAGCTACCATACCCTTTCTGTGAACCCTTCAAAAGGCTGCGAGATTTTGTTCCTTCATTGAAACTTCTGATAGATCCTTGTCTGCTGTCCAAGGAAAGCCTTGGGAGTTCCTTGGGCTTTGTAGCAGATTTGAATGTATCTTGTGTGTCCCTCCCATCATAGGAGAGTCTTGGTGAATCCCTAGCAACCGTAACTCCTGTATTGACAGATTTTGAGGGCTCTAAAGGCCTGGGAGAGTCGATATATTTCAAGATACGACCCTTCCTTTCCTCTTTAGCTACAGTTTTTACTGACAATCCATGAACATCTCTATGCATTGAGTCTTTTACAATATCATAGAAATCAAGGGGTTGGTGGCCTTGGTTGCCTTGCTTCATTGTTGCTCCTGAATTAGTGTTTTCTGGAATTTTCATTTGACTGATTGATGGTGGCTCTATCTGAATTGTTCTATTAAACTCAAGGGACGACATGCTAGATGAACGAGATGATGAAGTCACTGAAGTTCCTGATGATTCTGTGGAGAATTGTTGATTCTCTCTTGCGAGCTTCACATTATTTGCCTGCAAGCAACTCGCATTCTTAACTGTTTCTAATTCTACCAAGTTTTCTCTAATGATTCAAACTTTTATACAGTTATCTTACCGTTGCCTTACGAGTTGTATTATTCAACTCTTTGATATGGTTGCTGATTCCACCTGAGAAAGGAACGAAATTTTAGTTGGAAGTACTTTGAAATATCTTGTAAAAACTTTAAGCTCAGCTAGCCGTTCATTCTTCTTAAATTCTTTCTGAAAAATATATTGGCATGTTTACACATGTTTAACCTTCAAAGAAATAACATCTCATCTAAATTGGATGTAATAAGTTAATAGATTAACACATGATTAAAAAATGTTGTGTTAATAACTTATTTAATGAAGCAATAGTATTTTATTAGCTTAATACACCTTTATCTATATTTATCAAGGATGATTTGAGCATAAAGGTGTATCATTATTTGTCACAAAAATTAGGTGTTTATCGTAACAGGAATCTCGAGTTTTTTTTATGGAATATTCTGAACCTGAAATGTTGTACATATTTACAGTAATGCTTTCTTGAATTAAAAATGTTGTAAATAATAATAATAATAATAATAATAATAATAATAAATACTTTTTCTGTGGAACCATGTCTTACCTGGAAATGTATAAAGTCTGAATTTGTTTGTATTTGGTAAAATTATTTGTTTTACCGGCTACTTCAGACACGTTAAAAAGAAATAGTTATTTCTCCATAATTATTTCAACCAAATATTCATCGTATATTAAATGAGGAAAATGAAATAATTACAGGGGAATGGGAAGGTAAAAACTCGAATAAAAAAAATATATCTGCATCAGTAGCGCTGCTAAAGAATGAAAGTCGTCATTCTATAACATTTAATATTCAAACATCTGGAGGAGGAAATTATCAGAAAATCCATTGAAATGTTCATATCATTGAAAACTTTCAGGGTTTCACATAAAATGGAAATAGTTTCTTTATGATCTTCAATTCAGAGCCAGTTGATTAAAAGTTTTGTATTGTCTTGTAACCACATGCAGTGAAAGAACTTTTACCAATTACCAGTTATCACCCTTCTCATTCCATCAAAAATTAAAAAATAAAATAAAAAATGCTCAAGAAAAAAATAACTAAAAAGAGAAAACTATGTGACATTACATCCTGACAAATTGTATGTTGCTTGGGCCAGTCCAATTAATGTTGAAAGAAAGCGATTTTACTCAAGATGCATGTCAATCAAAATTTGTCAATTAGTCCTTTTTTATTAATGTCAACCAAAATTTGTCACTTAGTTCTGTTCATTTTAAAATCTATGAATAATGAACATCATACATTTTTTTTTAAATGTATCAAGTTAAATTTAATTCTTTTAACAAAATCATCATCAAATTCATACATAACAATAACAAATTTATTGCAGATTACCTTTATTAGTTGGTATGTTCTGATTGTGGCTGCTATTGCTTTGGCCTGTGAGGAACCCGTGGCGGTCAAACAGCTGAAAAAACCCACTGATGCACCCAATTTGCTTCTGCAAATCTGGATTTTCATCCTTCATTGATGTCAAAACCTTTTTAGACATTTTTTGTTGTTGATACCCTTATAACTTTTCAGAGTTCACAACAAGGGCTCAGTTATGTAACCACCATTCTCCCTCTCACAAAGAATGTAGAAGAAATTAAAGACCTTCTCTTTTTGGGGTAGAAAGAATTTGAAATATGTTAGGGTGATTCAGAAGAAGAAATTGGATTTCTGGGTCAGAGAAGATGCTAAAGAAGATGATAATTTGATAATACTAGTGCATTGACTAGAACTTGCTTTAGACTTGGTCATGCAAATTTCATCATGCTTTATGTGTGTTACATTACATGTATTACATGTGTATGCATGTGAAAACAGAAGAGAATGTTCATAACCTTGAATGGAGCAAAGAGATACAAAAGCAGAAAAATTGCATAAAACTGGATGATGTTGGGCTTTCACGTAGTAGAGGAAGAGAGAATATATATATCTATATATCAATATCCTGCAAAAGCAGAAGAAGGAACAAAAAGAAGTGGAAACTAAGCAATTCCAAAGTGATGATGCACAGAGAAGAGAGAAAATTTTGAGAGACCCAAGAAGAGATGTTTTTCTTTCTTTAAACTGAGCAGAGGAATATTTTTATTTTTTATCTTTAATTTTTCGCTTTTTTTTCTTGCAGAGGAACCAAAACAGCTATAGAGGAGGCTAAAGAGTGTGCGAGAGAGGAGTTAAGGGGTCTATATATGAAGATGGCAAGGCAAGTGTTGAAAAATTGGATCGGAAGAATAAAAAACTATTAATGACAATTTTATTTTTAAAGAAAATGTTTGATAAACATTCTATATGCTATTTTACACTTAACTTAGAAAAAGAAAGAAAGAAAAAGATAAAAAAGATAAATATAATAAAATTTATGATGTGATAGAAAAAAAGGATATATTTAAAATGAATAATGATTTATATATAATTATTTTTAATCATAAAACATGTATGATTATTTTTTTTAATTACATTACGTCAGAGAGAGAGGGTGGAATTGGGGTGTCAAAATCTGAGTGCATGAGACAGATAAGAGTTGTTAAAATATATAAATGGTTGAGAAAAAGGAGGGAAGTGAGATGTGTGAATGCGTGGGTCAGAGATGAGGCAGATCTGCTGTGGTCATTTCCTAGCACTTGTATGGAGACACAATAACGTGGGTGGTTCTCTGGCTTGGGCCTCTCTCCAAGAGCATGTGAAGTTTGTCAGATAGGGAGGGAAAAACTAACAAAAAATAAAGGAAGAAGTATAGTATATTTTGGTGTGCTTGATACTTCAAATTCAAAGAACTTCTATTCATTTTAGAGGTTTATTTACATACATTTTTATCAATCGAGTCATTCGAGTGTATGGAGTAACTAATAGTCTTAAAATTTAAGTATTAAGTATATATAGATGGGTTAAATACTTTTAAAAGAACTTTTCCACTTTATAATAAATGTATTCAATTTGAGTTAATGCATGTTTGGGCTATAATGGAAAGAGATTAAAAGTAAGTTTACTAATTTTTACTCTAAGGTTTTTTTAGAATAATAGTTAAAGAATTACAGAAGAAAAAGTTTGATGGAAAATCATACGAGAGGATATTTTAAAATTATAAGAAAATGCATCTTTTACATTCTAATAAAAATATTTTCCTTTTTACTTTTTTAATTATTTTTCTTAACATTTGTCTTACTCTTAAAATAACAAATTGAAGAACACTATGTTATTAATTGCTCTAATGTAAATAGATTAAATACTTTAAACAATAACTTTTCCACTTTATAATAGATGCATTCAATTTGAGTTATGCATATGTTGGGCTAAAATTGGAAGAGTTTAAAAGTAGGTTTACTTATCTTTATTCTTAGGATCTTTCTAATCATGTCCTAAGGACATTGGTGAAAATTATAAAAGAAAATATTTTATTCAAAATCATATGAAAACACATTTTAAAATTATATGAAGACACATTTTGTCATATTTTAATAAAAATATATATATTTTTACTTTTTCATCTTTATATGAAGTTAACATTTATCTTACTTTTTAAACAACCAATTTGTTCTTCTCATTTTTTTGCATTGAAATGCATAATTTTCCATTGAATTCACAAATATATTTTTATAACGTTAAAACCAAACATAACTTTATAGATCTTTTTTTTCCATAAAAAATACATGTGGTTTGAATTAAAAAAAATAATATGAATTTATCTTATCATTGTAATTGTAATATTCAAATATTATTGAATCTCTAAATAAAAATGTTTTATATTTGCAGTGTACATAATTTGAACTCTTTAATTTATTTGAATTTACAAAAGTAAGACTTTAATTATAATATATTGAAAATAAATTTTATTTTTACAATATCATCAATCATAATTTTTCATATAATTAAAATATTAACTTTTATAATAATTATTTTAAAATTTATATATATATAATTTAGAGTAATTTTTAATTAGTTAATAATTTTTTTACATCGGTGGAGTATCAATAATGTTATTAAAATATTTTATAGAATTTATTTCAATAAATTTAAGATAAACTTTTGTATACAATTTTATGGAATAATTTTAAATTTTTTTGCAAGAACTTTTGTATAATCCTTTTAATTTATAAGATAAAAAGTATTAAATATTTATTGTGTATTGAAATATAATATAATTATTTTTATTTAATGTTTTCTTTATAAAATATTAATAAGCAAACATAGGAAGGTATATAACATTATTCAAACTTTTATCAAATAAATATTTCATTAAATTGTTTTGTTATAGATGAGAGAGCTCAAGTTGGATAGAAATACTATATATGAACAATAAAACTTTCTTTATAATATTAATGCAACTGCATCCTATTTAAAATTGGTTTAGTAGCAAAAGAAAATAAAAAATGAAGAAATGTGTAAACATTTCAGTGTGGAATATTCCTGCAGATTATTTAAAGTGCTTGTTCAACCATTCCCATGCATATCTCACTTTAACCAAATAGCTTTTTATCTTTTCCTTACTTGGGACCTGACCTTAAAATGGAGCTTATACTATATTATTTCCCTTTGCAAAGAGGATGAAGAAGAACATTGCATTGTGCCAGTGCAGAATGTAATGCCTCAATATTGCATTTTACCTTAGTGTTAGTAAATATTACCCTGCTCAGTAGCCTAAATATGCCTATTGTAATGTCCATATTAATTTAACCTTAAACAAAAATTGAAAAAAAAAAGGGAATTGAAGAATACTGTGTCATTAATTGCTCTAATGTATTATAATCCTTCTAGTCTCCTTTCTCAAATATAAGAAAATATCAAATAATTTTATCTTATTTAATGTTATTATTTCTAAAATATCATTCATTTAATTAAGACGTTTTAGTTTTAATTATTATTTTTTATCCTTGATACCAAATTTTAATGAAAAATACGTTAAAAAATTATTTTTAATTAAAATTTATATAATTAACTAACTTTTTAAATTAGTGTATTATTATTTTTTTCTTTTTATATTGGTTATCAGTACTAATCTAGCCGGGAGCAAAACTGCGATCACTGCAAGGCTGTGTTTGGCTGTGTGTTTTTTTGTAGCTATGCATTTCAGAAGTGTGGTCCAATGTGTAGTCACAACCAGGGCCAGACAGTTACTAACTCCTTGAAGAGGTTTGGACCATTAGCATTTCCCAAAATGTTGAAATTAATTAGACAATAGAATCAAAATTAGAGGGGAACCCTTTGGAATATATATATATTATTTATTTATATATATATTTATATAAATCATTTTCGCCGCAAGCTTTTGGTCCCTTGTTACCACTTCTGCCAGACAGTATCACATGTTATTAATTTAGACATTTAGTGCGAAATTTCCTTGTCATTAATATTGGATGAGTTATATTTTCATTTATCTATATGTATGTGTAAGTTTACTAGTGACAAAGCATGTATTCGTATAACAGGAGGGGGGACAAACTATAAAGAACTACTATGAACATTGTGAAGATAAAAATTGTTGTCAAATTCTCTTATAGTGTGTTTGATTTGAATTTAGAAGGAAAAGGAAGGAAGGATATATTTTTTTTAAAAAAAATTAAGAGAGTCGTATAATGTTTATAAAAGAAAGAAAAAAAAAGGCTAATATATTAACTTTTATTTTATTCTATCACTTTATTTCTTCTTTTTTTTTTGTCAAAAATTATTAAATAAAAATTATTTATAAAAAATGGAAGTTTTGTTTTTCCTCTTTTTATAATTCAAATTTCAATTCCCAAACAAACCCTTAAACAATAGCTTAATGAACAAGGATCACCCTCTCCTCCGTCTTCCAGGTGTATCACATTTGTTTATTAGCAATTGTGTTCTCTTAAGTTTGACTTTACAACATTGAACCATGGGGGGAAAAAATTAAAGGAAGAATGCCCTTTACGAATTGATTAGTATTTATCAAGTCGCAACCTTGTATTTAAAAGCTCCATGAGATCAATTTTATTTAAAACTGAAGTGAACATGATGCAAGTGGTAGTATATATATATATATATATATATATATATATATATATATATATATATAT
>CM023942.1:4850853-4880207 GCA_013407115.1 Glycine latifolia
AAGTCCACGTAATGATTTTAAAGGTAACTCTTATAACGCTCTAATGTGGGTGAGTCACAATCTTAGTTTTTTTTTATAGAAACATACTCATTATTTCCAAAACAATCTGTTAAGCAATACAATCAGGTGGACTATTGTAATGCTGCGTGAGAATTTGCTACCCTAGGGTCATAATCGTTTTTTTTTTTTTTTGAGGATGAGTCACAATCTTAGTTTAGAGCATAAATTTGAGAATTTGTTATCATAAGTTTTTTATGAATTTTATAACCATTAAATATTTTAAACCTCTTGTCATGAGTACGGTGAGCTGAATAATTCAAATTCACTGGTTTGTAGTGTATGGAATACTTTGAACTGTAAATTGAGTGACTTTAGTAGGCCTTTGAACTCTTTGACCTAATAGAAAACTTTAACATACGAAGTTATATCAAGTTGAGGTTTATTTTAGATTGAATCCAAGTGTGAGAATCGAAACAATTATAATATAAGATGAAAAAGTTTTAATGTATATCACATTCACAATCAATATCTCAACTTGAAAGACACTACATTTTTTATCTTCTAGATTGGATAACAAATCAAACTCTTGACTTTTATATATTTTCTTAAATTTTTAATTACATAGAAGAGTACTTGCATTAAATGGCTGATCGATATACTCTAATCTTCTTCTTTTTTTTGTACATAGATATACCCTAATCTAAGATATCAACCATCATTATTTTGTTACCTCTATCTATCAAAAGAGGATTACGCTACCTACAGCCTCCAGTTTAAATACATAAACCTCCTTCCACATGCAGCTAATTCATAAATTCTTGAAATATACCTCTTGAAATTCATACCCTTAATACCATGCCTTACGCACACATGCAGTTGTACAATTACTGGCTTCTGAGTTCTGACCTTCTGCAATGTTTTAAATTTTTTTTTTGGTCCCTTTGATAATATTGCTAATTGAATCAAGGACAATAATTGAAACCACGTCGATCAGCAAGGTACATTATTTCAAGGATATGATCCAACCCCTTTCATGTGCACTTTACTAATTTGTTTAAATTTTTAAGCATTAGCTTTGGGTTATAAGAATTTATTGTCGAAATATTCTCTTGACATAATATTGTGGTCATGCGAAAGATATGCTTTTAATTTATATTCACGACCTCTCCCCACGGTGCCTAAAAGTTACAGTGTGATACAATAATATTATTGGATGGCTTATTATTTATTAGCTTCTCAAAATCATGCATAATAATTTATATTCCTCTTTTGAGCAATCTTACATGAACATCAAAGTTAAAAATAACTAATCAAAGGTAAAAATAATGTTAGAATAATTTCAACACAAATACTACTAATACAATTTTTATTACAAATTAATTAATTAATGTGTATATGACTTTTAAGAGTATGTACAGTGTAGAAATCCATTCAAGTTTCTTAATTCAACATTTTGACATTTTTCCACAATATCATATCATTTTTATTAGTACATTGTAACATCTCAATTACTAATTTTTTCCCCTTTATTTGAGGAAGCTCACCAAATTAAATGTCTTAAATGTACCGCACAATTTACCTCACTTTGTTTTTGGTCGTCGCACAAAACAAAAGGAATATTGGTTGCTCTATTTAGCAATCCAACATTTAATGAATCCCACAATAATTGCTCTTCAATGGCACAATATCCTCATTTGAGTTGCTCGATTTTAAATTGTGAGAAGAGCACTTTTTTTTTTGACAAAATTGTGAGAAGAGTACTATTCCCATTCAAAATGCTCTAATATCTATAGACATTATACTTATATAAAAATATATCCACCTTCTTAGTTTTTCTCCTTTGTAAAACCCATGATCTAGGTTTCATTCAAGGATAGCTCAGATAAATAATGTGTAATTTACTATAAATTCTCCAAATGTTTGTAGTTTTTTTCCTCCTTTCTAATGATAGTATAGACACGAAATATTCACCGTCAATAACAGTAATCAATTTTTATTGAAAATTGTGAATGCATACATACAATAATATTAAAGGTAATAAAGAGTTGTTACATATATATATATATAAATTGTATGACTTATTTTTTCTCGTATCTTTATACACTTATACTCTTCTTTTTTTCTTCCATATACTTCTCCTAATTATGATATTAACAAAAAATATTGTAAGAATATAATTATACATCCTATAATAAAATTTAGTATGTATCTAGCTTTTGTTTTGTTTAATGCATCATGTGTTAGCTAGCGATGGCAAGTTGTAGTCATAATCGTACATAATTGATCGATGACCCCATGTTACATTTAGCTTCTAGTGTTGATTGGCAAATTTGTGCACTGGACTTCATGGAGACAATAATGGTCCCCTTAAATCTTCTAATTATGCTCATATGATAGAGTTCTTTCTCAGATAAATGCTAGTAAATTAATGCTATGTTTTAAACACTTTTAACATCATATAGATTCATATGAATTCTTTTGTCTGAATCACAACCAGGCAAGAAAGAGATATCATGTGCTAGTGGATTGCTTATCATAGCAAAATACCATAATTAAAGTTAATGCATATATCAACTAGCAATAATTAGCCAGTTGGGTCATATGACATTCTTTCCATTATATTGTTAAAAAATAAAGGTTAGATAGGAGGCAAAACTAAACTTGAAAATGACGGGGAAAACATATATGTTGTGTAAAAGTTGTGAGAAAAAACTATCCAAAGAGAAAGGTTAATTACAAAAAACAACAAATAAAACAAAAGCAATTAAGCAAATATGACTCGTAAAATTATTTATACCATGAAACTAATTACATTATGCTTTAAATCAATTAGAAAAATTCAGTGGAATTTGGTAATTATTTATCAAATAAGTTACAAAACCGTAGACGAATGCAAATATACAGAACTATTTGTTAGACCACGTATGTTAATTTGATTCTTTTATTTTTATCACTCGATAGGTGAAAGTATGTTAATTTGCAGTGGGCCGAAACAGAAGAGAAGGAAAGTAGCAGGCAAGCAAGCTCTTGGGTACAAATAAATATTTTTCTCTGTTCCTTTCTGATCTTATCCAATCTGGGTACTTTTTATGATCAACAACATTTTCATCACATTGTTACAGTAATAAAATATTTACCAGTTTTTGTTGAATATTAAATTTTATCAAACTTTTAATGAGCACAATCGTTTTAATTATATATTTTTTATATTTCTAAGACTCAAATTAAGATCTTGCTAAAAATTAAAAAAATAGTTTCACTCTATCAATATAATATCGGTTTTCAGTAACGTTATTAAGTACAAATAAAAAGATACAAAATGAACAAATTTCAAACATCAATATTTAAAAAAATATATATATAACTTAAAAATTTAAGTATATAAGATAATTTTTTACATGATAAATTGCACTTTTGTACTATTGCATAAAAATGATTTCCTATTAAATATCAATTTTTAAACACCATTCTGAATAGAAAAAAGTTATAGAGTGCAAACAATTTCTACACAAGTGTATGAAATTAGGCGAATGTTGGTTCTTTAATCAAATAAAATAGAAAGTACTTATGAAATGAAACAGAAATCAACCACGCGTCATTTGTAGACACATTCATCCAAATCCTTCATACCATCTAAAGAATGTATTTCATATCTAATATGAGATGTGATTTCACTATTTTTCTCATTAAGGGATATACTCTCTTAATAAAATTAATGGATTGACTTAGATCCAATACATGCTAAATCAATAGCAGTATATCACCATTAGTTTTTGGAATGTATGTGTGATAATATGATATTAATAATCTTGGTTTTTAAACTAGTGGAATCAGAGTTAATAGTTTGATCAAACAATATAATTGATTCAATCGAGTATAATAGATTTGACAGAAAATATCTTGCATTGAACTTTTTTATGGCGATGGATTCATATATGAAAAACGAAAATCTTTGTGACTATTAAGTGGTATATCTTGTTAATATAAATTAACACAATGTAAATATCTAAAACATATTGGCAGCAATGTCTTATCTTTAAGGACCTAATGGTGGAAAACATATTGGCAGTTGAGGTTAAGCTCTCATAGTCACTAATGAATACTTGTGAATTGAAAAAAAGACTTTTACTTCAGGAAAATTTACTATATAAAAATGATTCACTTGCGGAGACATTATTAGAGTTTAAGCGTGAAAATAAAGTTTCACGGTTGAGTAAAAATTTACAAATTGAAAAACTTACAAATAAAAAAGATCAAAGACATAGTACATCTTAAAGTGTAATGCCCTTGGATGCGTTGACACACATTTACAATTGGAAGTAGCAAAATCAAAATCTCATCAAACTTCCACCTTTCTTCACTTATTGGAAAGGCTATGCGGATAGGTTGATTATTAATCTAAATATAAATGAAAGCTCAAATTCTTTTGAAGCTACTACCTCATAATTGGCTTAGATCCAATAAATGCATTGTGTGTTTGGTGTCATTTATTTGATTATCAAGAAAAAAAGAAAGAAAGGAAGGAAAGAGCGAAATAGAAAGTCATGATCAAGTTTTTTTATTTTTTTATTATGGAAATAGAAAGTCAAGTTTGTACTATACAATCCACATATTTAAAATAAAATAAAATAAAATCTTTATAACGAAGTATTGTCTAATACTAATAGCAAGACTCTATGCTAGTGATGATCGTGTGTATGTGCAACGGGTTTCAAGTAAAATATCTTTGTAAAAAAACAAATAGGTTTATAATAATAGATTGAAACATGCTATAGTAGTACTCCACCTATATGGAAAGGTCAAAATCATTTGATTATTGGTGTCATATACTTAAAAGAAATGGGGTTTGATGGTGATCGATTGTTGAAGCAGATACTTGAAAAAGGGGATACAAGACCACATGGAAAAAGTTGAAGCATCACGAGGTACCTTCCTTACTTTTTAGCATAAACCAAACTCATAAGCAATCCATCTCCATCTAAATTCCAAGAAGCTTTACCCCATTATTTTGCATGATTGGCACGTGATGTTTCCAAGCTAGTTCTGCCCCAATCTACGTGTTTAATGCAAACTCAAATATAATAATAAAAAATAACAAATTAATCAAATATTTTCTCCCCCTCTCTGTTTAGATATATAGATCGTTAAATCAAGTTACTTTTCCGTAAAATTATTCCTTTCATTTTTATATATTATCTCCATTTTTTATCTGTATTTTAAGGTTGATTCGTAGAAATAAAAAATATAATATTTTTTTATTATAATAAAATAGTTGTAAAATTTCTTATTTATCCCTTTTTTTCATTTTACAATAAATACATGCGTAAATTAATTAAAGATAAAGACACAAGTAAGGTATTAGTGATAAAAGAATACGTAATATGATTTTGAACTTTATAAACAATAAATAAATAGGTATAAAATTTCTCCAAATATCTAACAATTAAAAAGGAACAAAGAGGAAGTAATGATTTTATTCAACCGACCAATAAATACAATTATCCTATTAATTATATTAGGTCTATAGATTTTAATGAAAATTTTAAATTATTAATATTTTATTAAATAAATTTAATTTAACATATATATTAAATTATATATAATCAATTGATCGATTAATAAGTAAAATATTAAAAATATAATTTTACTAAATTTAATATTTAATATATATCATTATCCTATTTCTCTTTAATATATATATTATTAAAAACATTATTGACACAAGTAATTTGACATTTAAATCTTTGTCAAGATTTGAGGTTTAATCCTTAGTTTGAGAATGTACTAGTAATTAAAAGTACAACTTTAGTCCAAAATAAATTGATCTAATTAATAGGAAAAGAGATTAATTGAGTGTTAAATAAAGATCCTTTATTAGAATTATTTTATTATCACTTTACTCTAAAATAGTTTGATTCAATAGGAAAGTCACACGTATTGTTTTCAGTTGTTGGTGAACATATACAGATCTGAAAGGAATTACAAAAGAAACAAAATTTAGGAAATTAATGCTAGGTTTATTTTAATTAGAAGAAGTGATTTCTCAATTTTCTTGTCTCTATTGTTTGTAATTTCAGGTTGCCTTTTGTTAGTATAGCTAGTGTTGAGCATGTGTGCTTGACCATTCATTGTTCAACGTAGCTCTGTTGTAAGTTTGTAACACTCTTTTAGCATCATGTATGCTCGTGTAAGTGCTGTGTTGGGCATTTTCAAGAATGAATTATGAAAAAAAATGTCTCAAATATATCCGGGATTACACCATAAAAATATATTATATTAAGAACTTAATGAGTGAGCCTAACTTATGACATAATTATAGGCTTCTTGGTTTATAAAGTTGAATAAAATTTTGTAAATTTTACCATAAACAAAACTTCAATTCTGGATATGTACCCTAAAAAATAGCTATTAATATTGTATATTGAAAATTAAGATAGAAAGAGATTGACATGTATTGTGAAAGAAAAGTGAGACTAATTCACGTTCCGAGATAGGGAGTGCCCAAAAGGGTCACAAGATGGTGTGAACATTAAACAACGAACATAAATCATGCTAGAGTAGTGGGTTATTATTAATATAGTGAAGTCTTGATTCCATCTTGTCGCTATTTCACATGAGGAAAAACTGCTATGAAACTAAATATGTAAACTTATAGTATTAGGCTAGCATATAAATCATTCATTTAAACCATATATAAATACAAATCTTGTTTTCTTTTCCTCCTTGTTTTGTGGGGGCAGCACACATTGAATCCACAATGCGTGGTCGCTATCTTTCACTTTCATTTAGATGATTCCAATAATTGAACGATATATGATCATTATTTCTCTTTCTCAAATATTTTAAAAAGACGAAGAGCTAGCTTGATGACTTCGGAAGGTGGAAAAATTGTTAAGTGGAAGATTGCGGTCCTGGTTAATTAATTGATGACTTGCATACGTAGAACCTTTAAATTCTTTGAGAATTTTTATGTATTGATGAGCATAAAGTGGATATCGAATAATAGCCATCACGTGTCCTAAGAATTATTGATAATATTAAAATTAACATCTGTTTAATGCAATCAATTTGACTGAAAATAAAATAATATAGAAAGAATTAATATAAAAAGACCTTAGAATAAACTTCAATAATGATTTAATAAATATTCCAAAAAGTCAAAAAAATATGAATTGGCAGGCCAGCATGCATGATATAAAACCTTACAGTTTCACATGCTCTCATCTCATGAGTTTCAATATTGTTGGCTAAAATTTAAAAGATTTCATATCTTTTTTACCTTTATTTTTTTAATTTTGTCATCAAGATATTCAATTGTGTACTTATATTTTTTAAAAAAATCAATTAATCAATTGTACATGCCCACTGCCCTACTGCTGAACAATTGAGATTTGAAACAGCAGAAACCGAACAACTGTTTTACCTTTAATTTTAATCTCTAATTAAGACACATATTTAGGCAAATTACTGGACCCAGAATTCTATGGACTTCTGGCATATGTTTTGTAAATTTAGTGTGTGCTACGACCAATAAAACTAAGAAAATATATGACCAACTCGAACCCTCAAGTGTTAATGAATTTGAAACTTATTAACTGGTGTATATTGAAATTGAAGACTCGTCTATTTGTTATTTTCAGTAAACTATTTTTTTTAAAGTATGTTTAAAATTTTATATAATGATAAGACCAATTTAAGAAAAATTCAAAATTTTAAAAAATTATCTAAATTTCTTCCGATTCTTTTATATTAGTATGTATTCAAATTGATAGAATTAAAAAAGAAAAACAAAGATAAGAGATTTAATTTTTAAACCGAATTAATAAATATGTGCTAATCACATTTTTATTTAGATTGTACTATATCCTTGTAACACTGAGCCATATCCATGTATGATTATAAAGGGCACTGTTGTATATGTGAATTTACTATAGTTATTGTGTATAAAAGAATATTTTGATGTGTGATACAACTAGCTAATAGCTTAATTAGGTTTTTTAAGTATATGATAGAGTTAGACACTTGCCTGAATGAATAGAACAAACACATGTTTTTCTTCCTTCTCAATGTCTAATCAAACAAGTAAAAGAAAGATATTTTTAGTCGTTCACTTTATTTTCTTTCTTCTCATTTTCAACTAAACTAAACTGTGTTATAGGGTGAAATCAAGGGATGTTGTCTTAAAGATTTATGCATCTCAAACTACAAGGTGTGATACAAATGACAAAGTAATTTGGATTTTTTAAGCACATAATAAGGGTTTAATCCATGTCTATATGAATATAGTAGCACAGACAGATAATTTTTTACTTAACTTGTATGTTATATTTTTTAAAGAAATTAGTCTCATGATTTTCGACTTATTGTAAGGATATTTTATTTTTAAAAAAATTGTCTCAAATTTAAAATAGTCATGTTTAGATTTAAATTTACAAACATAAATTTGAAAGACTTGGATCTTCTTTAGCCAATAGTTGCTGTTTTTGGTTCCCTCCTTTCTCTCTTTACCTTATTTTTCTATCATTTTCTTTCTTTTTCTTATTTTTTGCGTACTTCTTATTATATTTTTTGTACTGGAGACAAAAGGGGCAGGGAGGATCTAATTTCAAATTTGAATGGATTTTATTTTGAAAATTAAGTGTATTATTTGAATTAATTACCATTTACCATTGCTAACTTTATAAAAAATACATTTTGAATAAAGATATAAATAATACTATTTCTTTAGAAATATGTTCAACATCCTCCTAGGAAAAAACAATTAATGGTGATCCAAACATAACTTGAGTTTGCAAAAAGCAACCTTGATGCAGCATTCAATTGGAAAAAAATGTTGGATAAAACTATAAAACTAAATTACAACATATCAAAGAAAAAAATACACTGAATATAGCCTCAATTGGTCTAGAACTCATGGATGTCAGCTTTGAAGAACATGATTTTGTGCGGAAGGGACCAATGTGATTAGTTTTTTATGTGAATGATTGCTATGCATGTGTCATATCATATGGATATGTTACACTGAAAAGTGCTGAAACCATTTTTCAAGGAAAACAGTCTAGTGTGGTGATGATGGGCAAAGAACCTAACTCCTAAACAAAAGTACTGAGGTAGTGGTCAGAGCAGAATAGTGAGTTAGTTGTGGCATGCTCAAAAGCCATAAGTGCATGCTAGAAATTCAAATATGCAGAAAAAGGAGAATCGTCACTTTATATTTTCTGAAACACACAGAAAAAAAAATGATAAGGAGACAAAAGTCTTCGTTGCAAGGTGCAAATCCCACAAAAGACCAAGTTTGGAAACCTAGAGCAGCAGCTTTATTCTGTGTTTGTGTGATCCAATGAATCTCTCTTCCCTGAAAATGACCATTCTTATTGTTCATTTGGACAATTGTGTAGCTATCTAGCTCAATTTAGTTTTATAATATTGTTAAAGTGCAACCAACGCTTATCAATGGAGATTCTACGGAATAAAAAAATTTAATTATACTTGGATTTTGTATTTAGCAATAAATTATTTATGCTTGAACGTATGGTTCTTAATTTCCTTACCACTGGTGGAGTTATTAAACTTACATGTAAATATATAGGAATAGATATTCATTACAAGCCCAATTAAGAGTTTTTGAAAAAAAATCATCTCAAATCTTGTTGAAATACTAGTTAATATAATTTCAAGTAAATATTCAAATGTTTGATTTAAGAATTGATTTGAGTCTAAAATTAATTGAATTTTGTCTTTGTGTATATTAAAATTAGTTGAGTTAAAATAACTTACATAGTTTTTGAGGGAGAAAAATATTTAATAATAGATTTTACTACTAATAATAAAAAAACTCAAACATAAATAGCTTCACTTCAAAACCAATTTTACAAATTAATGCTAACTCATACATACTCTAACTCTCCGGAAAAGATTAACGTTCCATCCTACATTGTACAACTTTATTTGGGAAAAAAAGAAAAAGGTATAATAAGGATTAACTGTTGACTGCTGTTATCATTGAATCTTAAACTCTAGACTTGGCGTCTATGAAAATTTGTGAGGTGGAATTAAAACAATTTTATTTCTATCATTATTAAGTTACTAAGTTTTACCCGAAAAAAGTTACTAATTTATCCTATCACGTTAGTCTACCGTCGAAGCCATTTTTATCATCACTTAGCTCGTCCCCATCATCACTCCAATACATTAGTCCAAAGCATATTCCATATAGATATTTGAACAAAACATTAGTTTACTATGAGAAAACTATTTTAGTTTAAATATCCTTTTTTTTATTTATCATTAGGCTCAAATCGACCAGCGTCATGCCATGAATATGAAAATTGAGTTGCTCCAGCCTAATAACTAAGTGGGCTACGGTTCCCTCCCAATTTTTGAGTTCATTCCTCATCCCTCCAGCCTAATATTTTTTTGTGTGGATGGAACCTATTCTATCAATTATGGATGGAAATTGCTATTGGGCCCAATACAATGGTCCCTAACAAGGGGTGAAACTTTTTTTTTATCCTTGGGCAAAATCCATAATAAAGACTTGTTTTCGTTGTAGCTAAGGAGGTGCAAAGAAAATCTACAATGAAAAAATATTTTTGTGTACAAAATTTACAACATAAAGTTGTAGATTTTGTATGCACCTCATGTACTACATTGAAATTATGATTTTGTGTGTTCCCAACATATTGGAATCATGATTTCATTGCATTTGAAAACAAATGAGGGGTAGGGAGGAAGAGGGATGGGTGTGGGTTTGAACTTAGGGATAAAAAAGTCTATTTCATGGATTTTAAAAATTTGTAGGGGCTTATAACATCTCCCATCAATCATATGATAAGTAGTCCTAACACAATGTCACTATAAAGCCAGTTATTCAACAAGATTGAATCAATACTTCACAAACTAAAATGGTTTAATTTTAAGAAGAAAAAAGAAAAAGGTCTGCTAGATACCCAAAATGAGAAAATATAGGTGTAATAGTTTATGATGTGATAAAAAAAGAGATATAGAAAAAAAATGAGAGATATTAGATTATGGGTGAACTGTTTAAAATTATGAACAATTTATGTATCACTACTCAATAAATAATAACAAATTTTGAAAATCAATCCAAACCAACATATTATGTAAATAGCAATGGTATTTAGACACTCACTTTTTTTAAATGTCTATCCAATATCTATCATTTTTATTTATCTATATCTTCTTATGCATGTCATATCACCTATAATATTTATATTTTTTTTCTCTCTTTCTCGTTAGGTGTCTAATTTCAAGTATTATTTTTCTTATGTTATTAAGAAAGAAAGAAAAGCCCAATTATTTTTAGCAAAAGCACAGAAAAAAATTAAGTAAATAGTCTCATAAATTCCAATAATATTTTCCAAAGAAATTTTCAACAACCGATAATACTTTTCAAGGCAGTATATCACGATTGATGAAGATTATAAGAAGAAAAAAACACCATTGAGATTTGATGATAGAAAGTTTAACGATAAAAAAAACTGCTTTATTGCAGATGAGAAAAAAAAAATGAAAACCCTTCTATATCTCATTTTCTCATTAAATTAAGAATTGCTTTGACCTGCAGAAATACTATCAATAACTTGGCGATAGAAGTCCCAAGATTCACTTGTTTCATTAATTCCTTCTTGGCCAAATGGGTGTTCCTCAATGTACTTATGCATATCTTCAGCATTTGTCAAACCATCCAAATATACTCTCAACTCCCCTCCTTCAGCTGCCATGAATTAAAGCTGTTATTGATCAAAATATAAGCTTTAGAAATTAATGACAGACTCATTTTATGCAACTTATGTTACTAAATTATAAAGTGTGCAACATAGTTTGTCACACCCGAAATGTCTAGTTTAATTAATCAGAATTTAGAAATACTTGGTTATGTTTTAAATTATATATATACTATATATAGATTAACAAATAAATATTGTTTTGCCTTCATATTCTTCGACCACAATAAGATTCAATCCAGAAGTTAAAAGAAAACTAAAGGAAATAAATGTCAAGTATGTAAATAAACAAAAAAAACCAAAGAAAATTAATCAGTCAAGCTTTCCATAATCCTTTAGCAAGGTATATACTAGTAGATCTAAACAAAGGTTTTTACCTAAGGAGTTGTAGCTTTCATCCTGATAAGAGTGAACGTGTGAGGGAAGACGTACGTACTGAGGTGTTTGGCTAAAATAATTGATCAAAACATTTTAAAAAAATGTTAGAAAATGATGTAGCAATGTGGTGGTGCTAAAGGACTTGTTTTAATTAAGAAGGTTAAGAAGGAAAGAAAATGAAGTCAAATTATTTACAGTAACAATGTCTTAGAAGAAGAATCATCTAACAACAATGTATTCGATTCATTGAAATATCCTTTCTCCCATGGAAGATCAAGATCATGTTTATCCCAAAGTTTCCTCAAATCCTTAAAAACCACACCCGATCTTATGCTTATTTTCAAGAGTTTTGAAGGTTGTTTTAGTGCAGTGAGAAAGGTCCTGCAAATTCAAAGCCAAGAAAACGCATAATCAGATGTAGAAAAATATTTACCTCTAACAAAAGTGAGAAGGCAAACATTAAGTAAAATGTGGTAAATGTCACCAATCTCATGAAAGGATAATAACAACGTACTTATTATTGGGGAGCAGAGTTATGAATTAATGCAATTCATCATTTTTTTTTAATAAAATGAAGACATAAGAAAAATAAAGTTCATATCTAAATTAAATTCTCTCGCAAAAAGACAATATCACCTGGCAAAATAAACATGACTGAAAAATTCAATGCAACTAATAACTAACATGGTTTCCCCAAACCTTACATCTCTAAATAAGTAAAAATGTATTATCTATAAATTACTAAACCAATGACAACAATTCAACAAATGCTTACAGCTTACCCAATAGAAATGCAACCTGTTTTCAATGTCTCAACATCAACAACACCTTTAATACAAGTTAATTGGGGTCTGTGGTAGATAAATTCAATGATAAATCGAAAATAAGACAAAAGAGATGAAAAAAAAGCTAAAATAAAAGAAGGGTGAAAGGAAAAAAGTAGAAAAGAAGAATACGGTTGAAAAATCCTTAAGTTTGCTAATTTGTTAACAACACAATATCCCAAAAGGAAAAGGAAAAGAGGGTAGTTGAAATCTTTGAAAAAAAAATGAAGACAAACAAATTGAATTATAGACACAATTAATAAAGGCATATATCTATTGAAAATAGTTGAAGAGTACGTCATTCTTGAAGACCATATGCCAACTTCAAATTTATCGAAGCAAAACTCTAGAAACTCGAGATAGGAGGGCCTTTTGAATACTGAAATCAAATTCAAATACAAACTAATTAGTAAAAGAATGGATACGAACAATGTTAAAAAGAGTACTCTGTATTTGATCTCTGTTTCATATATTTTTCAGACTTAACATGAGTACAATGCTATCATTTAGATGTGTAACAACTAACTAAAAAGGTGTAACAAATAACTAAGAAATAGGAAACTAACTTCTATTCCTATCTATACATATTCGGATATACATAACAAAACAGAGTAACTTTATAAATTCAAATCTAACATACCCTAATTCAACACTCCCCCTCAAGTTGGTGCAAAAATATTCATCATGCCTAACTTGCTAATTGCTTCCTTGAAGACTTTTACTAGTACAGCCTTAGTCAAAACGTCAACAAGCTGATTTTCTGATTTGATAAACGGAAAATGAATTATTCCTTGATCCAACTTTTCCTTTATAAAGTGTCTATCCACTTCAATATGTTTGGTTCTATCATGTTGGAATGGATTATGTGCAATTTCAATGGCAGCTTTATTATCGCAGTATAATTTCATAGGTTGTTCATAGTTGATTCCTATGTCTTTTAGAACGCTTTTCACCCATATAAGTTCACAAACTCTGTGTGCCATGCCTCTAAACTCAGCCTTTGCACTTGACCTTGCTACAACCTTTTGTTTTTTGCTTTTCGAAGTGACTAGATTGCCTTCTACAAAGGTAAAGTAACCGGAAGTGGATTGTCTATAGTCTTGTCTCCTGCCCAATCTAAATCCGTATATCCTTCAATGGTGGAATTATTATTCTTTGAGAACAACAGTCCTTGTCCTGGTGTTCCTTTTAAATATCTTAAAATACGATATATTGCATCCATATGATCAATACTTAAAGCATGCATGAATCTGCTTATAACACTAACAACATAGGCAATATCAGGCCTAGTATGAGATAAATATATTAACCTTCCTACTTGTTAGAATCAAGGAGCTGAAGCTAAAGAATCAAGGATATTGGAGGCTAATATGTTTTGATATTTTACATGCCCACTCAAATAAGATGGCATTTGTAATTTTGGTTAAAGCTTGGCTCATGAGTTAAATCCTTATAATCCTCTGCAGCTCTTAAGAACTTCATGCATTCATACATTCATTAATAGGTATTAATCATATTAGTATGTGCAAAGTTATAGGATTACATAAGTACATTTAAACAAGCATAAAATGTTTTTACACTGTTTTAATCGATTACTTAAGTAAATAATCAATTACCAGCTTGTTTGAAGTTTCTGGAAAATGGTTTAAGAACATTTTAATCGATTACCATTTTCTTGTAATCGATTAAATAAGCTTAACACAGTTTTTGGAACACATTGGTTTAATCGATTACATAAGCCATCTGCATAATATTGCACAGCATGATCAACTGGTTTAATCGATTACCAGATGATTGTAATCAATTACATGTGTTTTGTTAAGTTTTGTTCATGTACCGGCATAATCAATTAAATGGTGATATAATCGATTATTGTGTTCGTTCAAGATTTCCAGATTTGTGATGAACAATTTAATTGATTATATAGTCGAGATAATCGATTACCAGAGTTAAAATAATCAATTACCATAGCGAAATAATTGATTAAAGTCTGTTAAATATGTTTTTTTATAAATAGATAAGCTGTGTCTTTGAAAAATAACACATTAGACAGAGCACTCATCTAAAGTTTCAGTTTATGTTTCATTGAATTCTTTTTGTATTCAATCTGCTTATCATTTAGACTTTGGGACTGCACAAGAGTTAATTGATTGTTGGAGAAGATTGATTTCTGATTTGGTTTTTTGTTTAAAGATACGATCCAAATAAAATTCTTCCGCTGTTACAATTGTTTTTGCAAGAAAATTTTAAGAAGGAGGTAAAAATCAATTCACCCTCCCTATTGGTTTGTTTGATTAGATATTCATTGTATTTTCACTACTAACCTCTGATATCGTCCAATGTCTGTTGCAATTTGATTAGGAAAGATGCTAAGCATGTGATTCATTTCCATTGGTGTTTCTACTGGTTTACAAGCAAGCATCCCTGTTTCTGTTAACAAATCCAGTATGTACTTCCTTTGTGAGAGAAAAATACCTTGACTAGATCTGGAAATCTCAATACCTAAGAAGTATTTGAGTTTTCCAAGGTCTTTCATTTCGAATTCAAAAGCTAGATATTTCTCCAACAACTTCATTTCGGATGGATCATCTCCGGTTAGCACCATGTCATCAACATACACAATTAAAGCAGTTACCTTTTCTCCTTTTTGTTTTATGAATAGTGTATGATCTGCGTTGCTTTGTCTATATCCAAACTTCTTCATAGCTAAAGAGAACCTCCCAAACTAGGCTCTTGGTGATTGCTTGAGCCCGTATAGTGCCTTTTTAAATTTGCAAACTTCATTTTCCTTCATCGGTTGTGTCTTAGCTCCAGGAGGTATGTCCATATAAACCTCTTCTTCCAGGTCTCCATTCAAGAATGCATTTTTTACATTGAATTGTTTCAGAGGCTAGTCTCTATTTGCTGCTACAGACATCAAGATGCGAATTGTGTTGAGCTTAGCCACGGGTGCAAATGTTTCCTGATAGTCAACTCCATATCTCTATGTGAACCCCTTGGCAACTAGTCTTGCCTTATACCGATCAATGCTTCCATTTACTTTTAGTTTTACTATGAATACCCATTTACATCCAATGGTCTTCTTTCCTTTTGGTAAGGTAACTAGTTCCCATGTTGAATTTTTCTGTAAGGACTCCATTTCTGTGTTCATTGCTTCTATCCACTTCGGGTTATTCATTGCTTCCTACACATTGTTAAGAATAGGCACACCAGATAATTGATTTACAGTTAGAGAATATGATTCAAAAAGTATATGGTGGACACATAATTATTGATTGGATATTTAACGTTGGCTTTTAGGTCTGGTTCATACAGTGTTTTTGGTATACCTTTTGTAGGTCTTTGAGAACATTTAACACCTGGTTCTGGAGAGTTTGAGGCATTAATATTCAAGGTATCAGATAATGGAATCAAATTTGGTTTAGAAATTACCTCAGGAAGTACCTCAAATTCAAGATCATCTCTGGATGAATTATTGGGTATAGGTGTTAAACATGGTGATTCTTTAGCACTGTGATCCATTTCTACATTCAAGGAGCTTTCTGTAGGAGTCATAATTGTTGAGCTTGTATTCTAACTTGTCAAAGGTGCAAAAGTTGTACTGATATTTTTAGGTAGTGAAATGTCAAAAAATGCTTCTTCTCCAATGTGATTATGAGTATTCTCCCCCTGAGAAGGAGCATTGTTGACAGTCTCTTAAAAATATGGTTTTTATAATAACCAAGCCTAAAAATAAATAAAAAATTTGGTAGTGGACTCTGGTTTCCGGCGCGAATAGCGCTAGCAACGCCAGATACGGTGCCATTAGCACCAAAGTACACCAGATGACCAATTTTCACTGGAATCTGGTTGGTTAGCGCCAGAGTGGCGCGATTAGCACGAGGACGCAGGCTAGGTCACTATAAAAGGCCATTTGAACATTTCTCTGGGCCAAAAATCTCATTCCTCCTTCCTTTTCTCTGCTTTTGCCATTGACGAGTGTGGAAAGCTTTATAACTACCCAACCATTGACAAAAACCCTTCACATCCAACATGAAAGTTGAAAGGAACTACTCAATGAGCTAGATTCCATCATCACTTTTCTCTGAAAACCATCAAATGGAGAGATCCAGTTCTCTAGGGAGATTCACAAAGTTTGACTATGAGGAGAAAAGAAGGCGTTTTAAGGACGTTCAAGCTTGAAGAAGTTGTCATCTAGCCTTCCTTGTCGATTTAGAGGTAAGAAACTCAAGTTTTACTGATTGTTTAAGGATTTGTTCTTGAGATGAATAGTAACCCATTTGAGTTAGAGCTGAAATTAGGCTTGGGTCCTTTGGAAAAGTATGTTTAGGAGGTTGCTCTGATGAAGGATTAACCTTGAAGTATGATTTTTATGGACTTTGGAATTTGGTTCTGAGAAATGTATGAGTAGGAAGCATGTTGGTTAGATTGATGATATTATGATATGTATGGGCCTTGGTGCTTTTACAAAATGTGTTCAGGAGACTATATAAACGGTGAAAATGTGTTGAAGTAACCGTTTTGGCCACCTTGATAATCATTGAAATGTAGCATGGATAGAGTATTGAACTCTTTAAATTGGCTTATGCAGAGTTTTAGGGAGACTCTAGTGCCTTGATTAGGCCGAGATAGATCTTGTTGGGGGTCTGTAAGTCACTGATTAGGTGACTAGTCCTTATAACTTAGAAAAGAGGTTTAAATGGAAAAGAATAGCGTTTCTTTTCATTCTAACGATTGAGAACCGTTATTGATTGTTTATATGCTTTTATGTAGGGCGTGATATAGAGGTTGTTGGTGGTTGTGACCACAGGGCAGGGAGAACCAGTGTAGCTCTTAGAGCAGGTAAGCTCTTTGTTCTTGGGAGTGTTTCCCATTGACTGTATTCCACCATACTCCGAGGGAGTGATGGTTATTGTATGTCATGATGCATGTAGTATTGAAATTGTATGTTATTGTTTTCATTGAGAACATGTATATGATGTACACTGTGATGATATATGTTGTATGATTGATGAGATTCTCTGGCTAGTAGAATGGACTAAGTATGGACTTCCCTTAGACCCAAAGTAATGTGGAACAACTGTAAGTGGTCAATATATGTATATAAAATAAAACCTGAGAGAATGTATCCTTCAGTGGATGATCTTCTCTCGAAAGTACCATATATGTCTGAGTAAGTCCTGAGAGAATGTGCCCTTCAGTGGATGATCTTTCTCAGGCAATGATATGTAAAGTCCTGAGAGAATGTGCCCTTAAATGGATGATGTTTCTTAGGCAATGTTATATCTATGGTATATGTATATATATATTATATCTGTGTTGCATTCTTGATGTTGGTAGCGCCCAACGGAATGACACCTGTGTTGTGATATCATGTGATGTGTTTTATGAAAGCCATGATGGCTAGATGGTGTGATGCCAATTTTGATGCTATATGTCATGGAAGTGAACCAGGGGGAGGAGAGACCTCCGAGAACCCTAAGTTTACTGAGATTTGTATCTCACCCCGTGTGTAGGGATTATATTTTGTAGGTGATGCTTAGCGAGCAGATGGTGGATCCCAGGGCAAGAGGCCCAAGTAGGGATATGGTTATGTGTGAACCTTAGGCATATTATTTTGAGAGCATGTTGGCTCATTGTTTTGTTATGCCTATATTTTGTACCCCTAAGGGGAAAATACACAGTGGTTGTATATTGTTGTATATCTCATGAGAGATATTGATGTATGTTGAGAGGATAGAGTATCTGATACCTTCTTGTTTTGTACAGTCATTATTGAGATATATGCATATGGCTTATTTGGTCCTCTAGTGGTATGATGTGAGTGTTCACCACACATAATGTAAAAATGTTATTGTTGATGACTTTTGATGATGTCATTTTGTTATTTGCTTCCAAATTAATTATCTTTAATTAATTGTTGTGCTTAACGACCATAAATGAATGTTAATGAACTGGATGCATACGGGACATAACAGTTTTCATTCATGGAAAAAAGCTTCTAAGGTGACATGAATTTTTCGGAGTTGAGGGTCAAAACATCTATACCCCTTATGCATATCTGAGTAGCCAACAAAAATACATCTTTTTGCACATGTTTCCAACTTGGTGTGCAGTTGTTTGGGAATATGGACATATTCGGTGCAGCCAAAAACACGAGGCTCAAGGTTAGAGACATGGGGAATGGAAAGGTATGACTCTAGTACCTGTTATGGGGTTTGAAAATTGAACACACTAGAAGGAGTTCTATTTATGAGGTATGCAGCAGAAAGGACGGCTTCACCCCAATAGTTTTTAGGGACATTCATACCAAAGAGAGAGGCCCTAACAACCTCCAAAAGGTGTCTATTTTTCTGCTCAGCCAGACCATTCTGTTGTGGGTATATGTGTAGGAAGTTTGATGTCTAATGCCTTGTTCATTTAAAAAAGAAGCAAAATTGTTTCCCATGTATTCCATCCCATTGTCAGATTGTAGAATTTGAATTTTGGACTTGTATTGTGTGGCTATGATTCTATAAAAATGTTTAAACACATCAAAGACTTCACTTTTAGCTTTTAACAAGGTAACCCAAGTCATGCGGCTACATTCATCAATGAAAGTAACAAAATAATAAGCTTGGGAAAAAATGTACTTTAGCAGGACTCCAGACATCAGACTGGACAACTTGAAATAGGATAAAACTTTTATTCATGCTAGGATAATAAGGAATGCGATGGCTCTTGGCCAATTCACAAGTACTACAATGAAAATTAGATTTATTCAAAGTAGAAAATAATTTGGGGAACAATTTTTTGAGGTAACTAAAGGAGGGATGTCCTAATTGAAAGTGCCAAAGCCATATGGTTTTGCTGGCCTTATTTGCAGCAATAGTAGTGCAAGCCTGAATCACTGCTGGTTCTTCTTCTTTGTTGTCTTCCAGAAAATATAATGTGCCACGTTTAACAACATAACCAATTATCATCCAAGTTGGGATGTCCTGAAAAACACAGAAGATAGGCCAAAAAATTACACTGCAATTTAATGAAGAAGGGATTTTGCTAACAAATAATAGGTTGAATTCCAGTGAGGGAACAACTAGAACAAATTCAAGGGTGATATGTATAGATAGTGTGATAGAACCTTGACCAGTAATGGGAGAAGTACCACCATTTGTAGTGGATATAAAGGAATGAGAGCAAGGGATAATTTTATTTAAATCAGAAGGATTCTTAATCATATGATCTAAAGAACTTGTATCAATAACCCAAGTATGATTCCTAGACAAAGCAGATAAAACATGAATTGTACAAGATTACCCTACTGAGTCACATTTGCAATCGGTGGAGAAGGATCTAAAGTGGTGTGGAGAGCTGGTCCAGGAACCTTTTTGTATGGCTGTTTGTTGAAATCCCACCAGTCAGGATAGCCAATAAGCTCATAACAACGTTGCTTAGAATGACCTAAATTACCACAATGAGTACAAATAAATTGGTTAGGTTTACCAGAAGGTTGCATTTTTGCGAGGCTTCTGCGGTCTATGTGTGTTGAGTCAGCATGGTAGTTGAATCAACAAAATGACGATGGTTGTCCATCATTTGGTGCTGGTTAAATTCCCTATGAACATAAGCATATGAGCTTTCCAAATCCAGTTTGGGCTCCTTTCGCAAAATTTCTCCACGAAGATGATCAAATTCAGAGTCTAGGCCATTATGGAAAATGTGATCACCGAGGCGGACCATGACAGAGTGTAGATGAACAACTCCAGCCACAGTTTGTTCTTAGGATGTTGTACGGTGGTCAATTTCTTGGAAAATTGCTAAGAGTTTGTTGTAATAGGTGGCAAGAGGATGGTCATTCTGTTTGGTAGAGAACGAATGTTGATTCAATTCGAACAGACATGTCTCATCAGAGCCATCATAGAAGGTTCGTTTGCAAGCCTCCCAAATTTCTTGAGCGGTGGCAAGACGCAGGAAGCAAGGCATGAGAGATGGATGCATAGAGTCTATGAGCCAGCTCTTGACCCTTTTGTTTTCGGTCACCCAACCATCGAAACCAGGGTGATCAGGCAGGGGTTGCTTCGTAGCTCCGGTGAGATAGCCATGTTTGTTTCTGGCTCCGATTCGTATATCCATTAGTTGGTACCATAATGGATAGTTCGATTCATCAAGAACAACGGATACTGGAAAGGATGAATTATCTTGTTGGATGATAATGGGTGGGGATGTGCCGAAGAGAGAGGGTGTTGTTTCCTGGTTCTCGACTACGGCTTGATTAGGGTTCGAATTTGCGGTTTCCATCAGAAATAATTTAAGGGATATGGTAGATTCGGGTGGGTAAAAAACTGGGTTGTCAAATGTGGTAGGTTAAAAATTGGACCGTAACCTAAGCAAATGATACCATGTTAAAAAGAGTACCCTGTATTTGGTCTCTGTTTCATATATTTTTCAGACTCAAGATGAGTTATTTATATATACAATGCTATAATTTAAATGTGTAACAACTAACTAAAAAGGTGTAACAAATAACTAAGAAATAGGAAACCAACTTCTATTCCTATCTATACATATTCAGATATACATAACAAAACAGAGTAACAATTTTATAAATTCAAATCTAACATACCCTAATTCAACAAACAACACAATCCTTACTTGCTCTCCTCGCAATGGTTGCATCTGCTTTGTGACCCTTTGGAGGAGGAGAAACTACATCCGCTTACATCCCATTTATATCAAGAACAATTAGTCTTTTCTTCAAACTACAAACTTGAGTTCCATCCAAAAAAAATTTAGAAATTTTTTAACTAAGATTTTCATTTATGATAGAAGGAGCTGATGTCATCTTCATTTCGTTTGTAAAAGAAGACGACTCTATATATTTTTTCCTTTTGTTTGCTATAGTTGATTTAGTATTCATTCTATTTCCTTCAGGATCCACCCTATTTTTTATCTCAACAAATATGGACAACAACCATAAGATTCAAATAAGTCAATAGAATATTATTTATAGAAAAACAATCTGGCAAGCACATGCATAACTTAATATAGTTTAGCTTTACAGAATATTGCACTCAATGTTTTGAAGCAGGCATCATTAGTACTAGTACATTTGCACTCATTTTCTATAGAAGTTAAAAGCAACCAATTATATATGTTGCATTCTATATCCTCAAGCTTCTGCCTGTGCACTATTTATTAGGTTGAACTAATTAGGCAATTTAAAATACCAAGTCCTAACAATACATGAGATAACCATCTTAAAACAATGTTTAATTTTTGTTCTTTTTAAGTTTTAACTTCATTAGCTAGGTCATTTAGGATGTTATTGCAACAACAAGTTAAAATACAATTGTTTGTTTCCCTTTGCATCTCACCTAAAATGATGTGTAGCATGTATTGGGACGTGGTCCCTCAAATTCAATGCAGAAGCGAAAATGAAAAATGCACAAAGGAAAGAGATAGAGAAGAACACAATAATCTCTTAACATGGAAAAATCTTCCTCAATGTGAAAAAGTAAAAACCATGGGACAGTAGTCCAGAATCAAACTTCCACTATGAAAATAATGAATACAAGATACCAAACTTCACCAACAAATGGTGGTACACTCAAACCTCACTTACAATGGTGGTATTCCCTCAAACTTCCCTAAAGAGGTCTTACTCTCAAACTTCTCTCTAGAGGTATTCTCAAATTTTCTCTCTCTCTTTTTCTTCACAACTCTCACACAAGCTATCCTTATATAGGAGAGGAGGAAAGATTCTAGATCATCTAGGAGAAGAGGGAAGGTTTTAGACCATCTAGGAGAGGAGGGAAGGTTCTAGATCATCTAGGAGAGGTAGGAATGTTCTAGATCATCTAGGAGAGGAGGAAAAGCTCTAGATCATCAATTATGAAGAAACATTGAACAACTCAAAGGGTGTGACCCTTAAGCCTTGCACCAAGTGGGAGTTCCAACACCTTGGGACTTTCACCAAGTTTGAGTCTTGCATCAAGTATTGAAGGAAGGAACAACTCCCAACAAATCTCCCCATTCCGAGTTCAATGCGTTGGGTACAGAAGCTTGACACCTTCACAACAGTCTTCAAATTTTCTTACTAGTATCGACTTCGTCATCATGTCAGACCAATTAAGGTCGGTGTGCACTTTGATGAGTTTGAGTTGTCCATCTTCCACCACATCCCAGATCCAATGATATCTCCGGTCAACGTACTTAGTATAAAGAGTGATAGGTTGAGTTCTTTGCCAGATGAATGACGCTTCGGTTATCACATTTTAGCTCATACTTGTCTTGTTGATGGTCAGGGTGCAGAGAGAAATTTCTTCATCCACAACAAATTCCTTGCAAGCCTCAGTCACGAATATGTACTCGACCTCAGTTGTCGAAAGTGCCACATATTTCTGAAGTTTTGATTGCCAGGAGACAACTCCTCTTGTAAAAGTCATCAAATAACCAGTCGTCGACTTCATTGAGTCAGAATCTCCCCTTAAGTCAGCATCCGTGTAGCCTTGTAATACGGCTTCACCTTCTCCAAATCGGAGGCATAAATTTGTTGTTCCTCTGAGATATTTGAAGATCCACTTCACTGCTTCCCAGTGTTCTTTTCTGAGATTAGACAAATATCAACTTACCATGCCTACAACATAAGCCAAGTCTGGTCTTGTACAAACCATTGTATACATCAAGCTTCTGACGGCGGACTAATACGAGATCTTCAACATCTTGTCCTTTTCTTCATCTGATCTCGGACATTTCTTCTGTCTCAACTTTATGTGTCTGGATAATGGGGTGCTCACTATTTTTCCTTTGTCCATGTTAAATCTCTTCAAAATATTCTCAATGTAATTTTCCTGACTCAGCCACAATAGCTTTCTTTGTCGGTCTTTGAGTATCTTTATTCCAAGAATTTGCTTTGTAAGGTCGAGGTCTTTCTTTGTGAAGGAAGAGTTCAACGTCTTCTTTAGGGTGTTTATCCTCATTTTTTATTGCCCTATAATTAACATGTCGTCAACATATAATAATAAAATCAGAAAGTCTTTGGCCTCACACCTCTTAACAAATACGCAGTGGTCGGCCTCTGTCTTCACAAAAATTATGTTCAGTCATAAAAGATTCAAATTTCTTATACCACTGCTGAGGTGCTTGCTTCAGATCGTATAAGATCTTCTTCAACTGACATACCAAGTCTTCTTTACCCGGAGCTCCGAACCCTTCAGGTTGCTCCATATATATTTCTTCTTCAAGGTCACTGTGAAGGAATGTTGTCTTCACATCCATTTATTCCACTTCAAGGTCCAATGATGTCGCCATGGCTAATACAGTTCAGACTAAAGTCATCTTCACCACGGGAGAGAAGATTTCTTCAAAATCAACTCCCTTCTTCTGGTTACAGCCTTTCACTACAATTATGCCCTTGTATCTTGGCTTTTGGTCGTTCTCCTCATGCTTGATTTTATACACTTACTTGTTTCTTAGAGCTCGTCTTCCTTGAGATAACTCAATCAACTCATATATCTAATTTTCATGTAAGGACTTCATCTCATCCTGCATTGCCTTCTCTCATTCTTCTTTATCTGAGCTCGTCATGGCCTCATCATAACTTTGATGTTCTTCATCTTCAGCAACGAAGATGGATTCATCAGAAGGGTACCTTGTGGAAGGTCGTCTCACTCATGTAGAGTGTCTAGTTTGTGCTTCAGGCTGAGAACTCGGCTCATCATGCTCATTTTGGATCTCAACATCAACTTCAACAATTGGCTCTTCTTGTTGCTGGTGATTTACTTCATTTTCATCATTATTTTCTCCGCTTACTTCAGCTCAGACAAGAGGGACAGGTTCTTCACTTCGAAAAAAAACTCACACTTTGGGTTTCAAGATGTCTTGAATAGTCTCGTTCTCATGAAAGACCACATCTTTGCTTCTCACTATCTTCTTGTTGATTGGATCCCAAAGTCTGAATCCAAATTCACATATCGACAAACTGAGGTAAATGCACTCTTTAGTCTTCACATTGAGCTTCGCCCTTTCATCTTTTAGTATATGCACGAAAGTTCGACATCTAAATACTTTTAGGTGATCATAAACTACTTTCGACCTGTTCAGATTTCTTCATGAATTTCTCCTTGTTAACACGTGGAATACATGCAACACACCCTATTGTTCAATGCACGTTAAAAACATGGCAGTAGCATATCCAAGGATTTTCTTTTGCAAATTGTTTGGCTATAAATTACATGATTCAAACGCATTATGGTAGTTAATATCACTAACCATATAAGCGTCGACTAATACAGTAACGAGCCCATTTGATGGTCGGAGTTATGCAATTTACATTCATTTATCAGAGCATTGATTTTTATATATTTTCTTTTAATAATTTTTTAGCACAAAGACAAACATCATTTTTGTTTAAGATGAAAATTTTACATTAAAAAGTCATTTGTTTACAGCTGGAAATTCAAATTATGTCTTTTGTGCAATACTGATTTGGGAAATAATTTTAGCAAGAAATAGGCATATAGTTACTTTCATTGGAAATCATGTTTTGTCTTGACTTATTTATCAAAAGCATAGTATTCAACGGACAGATTTATAAGTGATTATGTTTATGCTTTGGGCAATAAGGATGCATTAAATGTGATGTGGACATATGTACGTAACCTTATTCAATATACAAGAATCAGTATTCAAATATAAGGTCAAATACCATAAAAATGTCAACATGAATGATATTTGTTTTTCTGTTCAGATTATCCCTCACCACTAAAGCTTATCTCCTCTCTGCTCCTCTTAACGAGTTCCCATCCAGTCATCTATTATACGTTACTGCAGGGATGAACATGGATACTGAAAACGAACTTGATCAGCAGCAAGTAGGAGGGTATTATGGTGTTTATTCCCAGTGAAGTTTATATTTTTTTTATACGTAAAGATTTATCTTTTCGTAAATGAATGAACTTGAATATTTGTGTTTGTTGAAGCGTTCGCACGGATGATTATGCTAATATTTTAACAAATGGAGATACTAACCAGATTCCTACGTAGTCGAACGTAGGCTACATTTTCGTTGGTTTATAATGTTTATATTATGCCTTTCAACAATATGTATTTTTGCACTAAAGAGTATGTGAAAAAATGCATGACATTTGTTCAACAGGAGGCATCCATGCAATCAGATGAAAGAGAAGAGAAGAGAAGAAGGAACATTCTCTGAATGGCATTAACCACACATTGAAAGGGGTAGTAGATGTATAATAACCATGAACTCTAATAAATAAAAAAAATATTTAAGTGGCCTGTCTGGTAAGTGGCGCTAGTAGCGCCAGAAACGGCACTGGTAGCGCGGGAGGTACGCCATAGGCAAATTTCCTCTAGAACTTGGCGCCAATAGCGCCAGAATGGTGTCGTTAGCGCCAGAAAGCCATTTTTCCACTGGAACCTGGCGCTGATAGCGCCAGAATGGTGCCAGTAGCGCGGGGATACGAACTGGGAGCCTATAAAGGGCCATTTTCACGTTTTGGACAGGAGAAAATGTTTCTTCTTCCTCATTGCATTTTCTGCCATTAACGACTAGAAAAGCTTCATATCTTCTTCATTCTTCATCTAAACACTTCCTACCCAACTAGAAAGTTGATTAGAACTTCTTCATGAGCTAGATTCCAGCTTCAATTTCTCAAGAGAACCATCAATCTGAGAGATCCGTTCTCTAGGGAACTTTGTAAAACTTAGTTTGGAAGGGAAATGAGGCGATTCAAGGACGTTGAAGCTTGGAGAAGTGATCCTCCAGCCTTCTTCGACTATTTAGAGGTAAGAAACTCAAGTTTTACCGATTGATTTGTGAAATTGTTCTTGGGATGAATAGTGACCCATTTTTGTTAGGGCTGGAATTAGGCTTGGATTCTTTAGAAAAGTATGCTCAGGAGGTTGTTCTGATGAATATTGAACTTTGAATCATGGCTATTGATAAAGTTTGGTTTTGACCCTGAGATATGTATGAGTAGGAAGAATGTTGATTAAATGGAAGGTATTCTGATAGGTATGAGCCTTGGGGCTTTTACTAAAAGTGTTCAGGAGACCGTATAGAAGTTGATTAAGTATTGGATTGATTGTTTTGAATAACTTGGTTATTCTTGAGATATAGAGGGGTTAAGCAATTGTGTGCTTTGAACTAGCTTATACAGAGTCTTAGAGGGACTCTAGCGCCTTGGTTAGGCTGAGACAGATCCTGCTGAGGGTCTGTGAGTCGCCTATAAGGTGGTTAGTTCTGATAACCTTAAGATAGAGAACAAAAAGGTCTAAATGGAAAGGAATAGCGTTTCCTTTCATTCTAACGGTTGAGGACTGTTATTGATTGATTGTTTGTATGCCTTGTGTAGGGCGTGATACAGATATTGCCGGTGGTTGTGACCACGAAGCCGAGAGAGCCGGTGTAGCGCTGAGAGCAGGTAAGCTCTTTGTTCTTGGGAGTGTTTCCCCTTGATTGTGTTCCACATACTCCAGAGGGAGTGATGGTTACTGTATGAATTGATGCATGTATATTGAAATTGTGTGTTACTATTTTGATTAAAAACATGTACTTGATATACATGGATTGAGGCTATGTGTGTTGATTGATGAGATTTCTCTGGCCAGTAGAATGGACTAAATATGGACTTCCCTTAGAGCCAAAGTTATATGGAACAACTCTAAGTGGTCAATATATGTGTGTATGTGATAAAACCTGAGAGAATGCACCTGTTGCAGATGAGCTTCTCTCGGAAGTGCCATATATGTCTGAGTGCGTACTGGGATAAGGTACCTGTCGCAAATGATCTTTTTCCAAGCAATACAGTGTATATATATATATGTGTGTGTGTGTGTGTGTGTGAGTAAATCCTTGGAGAATGTACCTGTCGCAGATGATATTTCTCAAGGAATATAATATATCTATATTTGTATATGTTGTATTTGAGTTGAGATATACATGTGATATGTTGTGAATTGTTGATGGCCGTGATGGCTAAATGATATTGATGTATTTTATATAAAGGGTGATGATGAACCCTTGAGACATATGTATATGTGGTGATATGGCTTGAGAGCTGTGATGGCTAGTTTGTAATGCCAATTTTGATACTATATGCATGGAAGTGAACCAGGGGAAGGAAAGACCTCCAAGGACCCTGAGTTTACTGAGATTGTTATCTCACCCCTGTTGGGGATTATGTTTTGCAGGTGATACTCAAGGAGTGGCTGATAGATCCCAGGGCAAGAGGCCCGAGCAGGGATAGGTTCTATGAGAACCTTAGGCATAGAGTTTGAGAGCGTGTTGGCTCTATCTTTTGATTTATGCCTATTGTTCTGTACCCTGAGGGATATGTATAGTTTTGTGATATACATTGTATATTATGAGAATTCACCATGTATGATGTACAGTGGGTGTTGTTAATGACGTTGGATGATGTCATTTTGTTTATTGCTTTCGAATTAATTATCTGTGATAATTGCTGCGCTTAACGACCATAAATCAATGTTAATGAACCGGATGCATACGGGGCGTTACATTTTATGGTATCAGAGCAGTTTCATAGGGAAGCATTATGTATGGTGAATTGTGTGTTGTTCACTAATGTTTAGGTGCTCATTATGACTATTGCATGTGTGGTCATTGAGTGTGGGCCTGATCAACTCACCCTTTTATGTGACATATGCAGTGCCATGGTGAGGACCCGGAACAATAGTGAGATGGCGGGTGCAGATGAACAACCCGACCCAATGACAGCCGCCTTGGCAGCTATGTAGCATGAGATGGCTGCTAACATGCAGGCGAATGAGGCCTTGTTGAAGGCCAATGAGGAATTGATGGCAGAGTTGAGATCTCTGCGGAGAGAAGACAGAGGACCCTCTCCATCACCTATTTACAAGGGCAAGGGTAGTCACCACCAGGGTGGAGGTAGTCGTCACTCTGATGGGCCTAGCCACCATAGAGGGGACCGGTTGTCCTAATCAGATGTTGAGGAGGATACAGCTGCTAGAGGGAAGATGCTCATTGCTTTCCGCAAGCATTGTTAGATTCAAGTGTTAGAAGAATCAGAAGACAAGTATTGTTTTGATATTTGTTTCATGCCCACTCATGTGATGATGGCATTTGTAATTTTTCCTTTTGGTTAAGCTTGGTTCATTAAGGTTAAAATCTAATAATCCTTTGCAGTCATAAAAGAAATCAGACATACATGCATTCACTCTTAGGTTTAGAATCATATTAGTATATGCAATTGATTAGAAATATATTGATAAGTCTAAACTAGCATTAAAAATGTTTTCTTACTGATGTAATCGATTACACAAGTCATATAATCGATTACATAAGGTATCAGCATAATCCTGTTTAGCCTATGAACTGGTTTAATCGATTACCAAATAATCGTAATCGATTAAATGTGCTTTT
>CM023942.1:4904022-4957868 GCA_013407115.1 Glycine latifolia
TATCAAAAGCAAAAGAGGAGGGCACTGAGCCCTATCAAAAGCAAAAGAGGAGGGCACTGAGCCCTATCAAAAGCAAAAGAGGAGGGCACTGAGCCCTATCAAAACAAAAGCGGAGGGCACTGAGCCCTATCAAAAGCAAAAGACGGAGGACACTGAGTCCTATGAAATGCAAAAGACTGAGGACGTTGAGTCCTATAAAAAGTAAATGACTGAGGACATTGAGTTCTATGAAATGTAAATGACTGAGGACGTTGAGTCCTATGAAATGTAAATGACTGAGGACGTTGAGTCCTTTGAAATGTAAATGACTGAGGACGTTGAGTCCTATGAAATGTAAATGACTGGGGACATTGAGTCCTTTGAAATGTAAATGACTGGGGACATTGAGTCCTATGAAATGTAAATGACTGAGGACGTTGAGTTCTATGAAATGTAAATGACTGAGGACGTTGAGTCCTATGAAAATCGCCAACAGGTATTGGTACCTAGAGGCTCAAACCTGTAAGAAAGCGAGATGTTGACTCTCATAAAAGGGTCACTTATTTCAAACTGAATCTTAAAGTGTGATATGAATCATATGTTTTTTTTTGTATTGATGAATGAAAAGAACATGCGAGCTTCACCCTGAAACTCAATTAGTGTGGATTATGTATCCAGAAATGCAATGCGACTGTTTGTGAGTCATGAAAATGAGGTATGTCGCCTTTCAACATTCTAAGATGAGATGAGACTTAAATCATGCAATGCTCATAACATTCTTTCTCTCTCATACTTTGCTGATCCTTTTTGTTTTGTTTTGTTTTTTTCTTTTCCTTTTTTTTTTTGAAAAGCACAAATTGACTGTTTCTTTCTAAAAGATGTAGTGATTCATGCAACCTCATCTTGACTTTTGCATATCTCTTCCGAGACTCACTCAGAGTGTATGTTTTGTTTGGTCTAATTGCTTGACAATTTTTTTTTTTGAAAATAGTATTGGAGTCATTTGGTGCTCAATCAACCAACTGAAATAATAATTCCAAAGTTCATCCCCCCTTTCTCTTAATTTTGATTACTCTGCACAACAAGAAAATATAAAGCTTCGGGATTGACCGCGTGAACCATTGAAGGATGGCAATGGATATTTACACTTTGGTATATGACCAAGTGAAACTATCCTGATTTAAGATCATAGATGGATGCCATGAGTCCATCGATCCTGTTAAAGCTTGATGATATGGGCTGGTTCCGACAGGATTTATGCAACAAAGATTATCCTAGGGTTCGAAAGGAAACCTAGGAACTCTGCATGAGAGACTGACGTTGAATGGACCCTAATTGCCTTCGGACATCTTCTACAGGCTGTTCGTTGAATGAGTTTTCTTCTCAAATGCATAAGTGCAAACCTGGATTTTTTTTATTTTATTATTATTATTATTTTTTTTTTACAATCACAAGTGTGTGTGTTCCATTCCAGAATCCAAACTGAAAAGCGGAATCAGTCATTCCTTGATCCACATGGGCTTTATTAGGCTTGTAACGTGGTCAGGGGTTAAGAGGGCTATGAAAGAAAGGTAAAAAGGCTCAAAGAGTGTTTAAGGGTTATATAAAGTAAGAACCTTGAGCATCTTTCTTGTACTTTTATCCATTTCAATTTTTTTCTTTTTTTTTTCTTTTTTGCTTTTTGAGTTGGGCTATACTCCATTTGTCTTATACATTTATCATCATTGCACTTTTGTGCCTATGAAATTTGGAGAACTTTTTATCTCTTTTGCTTTGCTCGCCTTTGGCGGATTTTCATTCTTAACATCATTTGAAGTCCAACCTGGAGCTTGGTACCTTATGCATATGTTGCTTGCATTGCTCTTGCTGCCAGTTTGACAGTGGTTCTTACTTTGAGTTTTTTTCTTTTTCTTTTTCAGAAAACAATTACACTTTGGCTCGGAGTGGGTAGCAAAGGATAAATTAGTGTTTTGGGGTCAAGAAACATGTCCATGTGTCATTTCAAATCTTGACTGCTTCACTTTTACAGTTTGGATTTTGGGGGAGAACCTCTAATCGAACAAACGCTCGTGATTGTTTTCTTTATCTTAAACCTTTTTTTTCCTTTTTTAATACCCTAACTTTTGCCTAGGCCGCCCTTTCGGGTTTTCAACCTACCGGGTATAAACTTCCTATCTGTCCCAGGTTCGCTTAGAGCAGTTACTTGGTGCCTGTCATTGCCCCAGTGTAGGGTTAGGAGGTATCTCTTGTTGTCATCTATCATGTCTTTGTGGCAAGAAGAAATGAAAGAAAAGAAGAAATGAATGAAAAGAAGATATGAAAGAAATTGTGCAAGTTTTCGAGAGAGAATTTTCAAGGGCGATAAATATTTAAAAGATTTTCAATTGACAGATTAAGTCAAATGGCTCTCACTGTTCACAAAACTTTTAAGAAAGACAAGATGAGGTCGCATGCATGCCTGTATTTCTTATTATTGATTTGAAACATGGTCAATCAAATATATATTCAATTTGACTCACTGCTTACGACACCACCACCAAACGTGTCAAACGCGCAAATTTCTGATTGGACAAACTTGGAGCTCAATTCTGGAGCATAGGTCACATGAGCAAACAGACAGCGACATATATTCATATTCCAGTGAAAGTCAAATAAATATGCAAAGATATAATTGTGAGGAAAATGAGAGATGATGGCATCAAATCCATCCATACTATTAACGTTGCAATTGTTGTTTACAATAATAGGATTAACATGAAAATCTTGATGAGTCCCTAGAAAAATCCAGAAGCAAATCTTCAAAATGCCCCAAGCATCACAGATAGTATCGCTTGACTATATCAGAATTCACAGGCGAAGGCAGCTCTTCACCATCAATGTTTGTCAGTATCAGTGCTCCAACTGAGAAAGCCTTCTTCACCACAAAAGGTCGTTCCTTTCTCTTTAATTCCTATGTTTACTGATCCTCTATAGCACTCACAGAAGAACTCCCATGGTTTGTGAGTGGGTTAGCTTGCACATTGGGATTGTCTTCCTGAAATTTCAGCCAACCTGCATCAATCAAACTTTGCACCTTATGTTTCAAAGTCATACAGTGCTCAGTGGAATGCCCCAGAACTCCACCATGATAAGCACATGCCACATTCGAGTTGTATCCTCGAGGGAATGGAGGTTGAGGAATCTTTGTTGGGCTTATCGCCACCATTGCATTGTTGAGCAGATATGGGAGTAAGTCAGCATATAATATCGGGATTGGGGTGAATTTTACAGGCTTCCTCTCTGGAAAATTCCTTCCCTGGTTGGTGTTTTGGTTGGCATTATGGGTGGTATTTGGTCTTGGCGGTGCAGCGGGTGGATTGTGTGGCTGATTTAGGGGTGGCCTTTGTGGTTGATTGGGTGTTCTTGGTTGATAGGGTGGCGGATAGTGGGCAGGGCTGATATTGGCTGAGTAGTGATACTACTGGGGAGGATGTTGGTACATGGTATTATAAAGGGTTTGTGGAAAGTTTGGCCATGTGGGAGCAACAGTTACAGCATGAGCTTCTCCCTCATTCTTCCTCCCGCCACTTATCTCGGATCCCCTATTACTAGGGTTCGCAAAAGCAACATAATTAAATTTTCCTCGCCATATGGTGGAAAAGGAGTCTTGCTTTGGACTGGGACATAGTGAGACCCATATGTGTTTGTCATCACCTCGCCTCCTTGTCCTACTACACCTGAGACTGGACAACTCTCTTGATTGAAACCAGGCGGGTGAATTGGGTCCTTCTCAGTGGCAGTACTGGCAGCAGCAGTGATGGCGGCTTTGAACTCCATTGTTTTCTTCATGCTCAACATCGCTTCCATCATTATTGTCATTTGCTCTTTCATAGCTTCCATATCAGCCTTCATTTGCTCCTGTACTTGTTCTATGTCACTCATTATCTTAGTCTTGGCACGCGTCTGGTATGGGTGTCGTAAAGCGCAATCTTTCTTTCTTAGCACAATGGTTACTTTTTTCTGATTTCAAGGAAAGAATGTAATGAGCCATGCATAACAATGCGGCAAAACAAATAAACATGGATGCATGCAAATGATAACTTGCTGAAGTATTGTGAATTATATAAGAATGCTCAATAAAACATAGGGTCGAATTAACACAAATTTTCATGAAAACAAAATTGTTCATTACATCTTATCAGAGTCAAAGTACAATTGGAGATAAAACACGGGTACATCAACGGTTCCTGATTATGTAAGTCGTTAGCCCAATCATGTGTTGGCAATAGTCAAGGAGGCTATAAAAACCTAATCCATCCACCGCCCCAGCTTTTGCAAGCTGACTACTTCCATACATTTTACCTTGACTTGATAAAACTTTTTCTTAAAAAAATTGCGCTTGGTTTGACCCCATGTTTCAAGGAATGGAAATTTTGATCGTCAATACTTCAACAACCTATCATAGAGAAAATATGATGAATGAGTATGCATACCTATGCTATGCATGAGAAATATATTTATAAGATGGACGCAAGACGCTCGAAAGACCACCCTTTCTTGCTGTCAAATGCGTTGGGTACCATGTTCATGTGATCTTTGATCATTTTTAGGAAAAAGGAGTGTATAACCCCGACATGGTTTGTTTATGGGTATGTCCATGATACCCAACACACGCAACCAAGAACACAATGCAAGTTTTTCACGCTTCGTTGCGACTTCTGGAACCACAAAGGAGAATGCAAGGCATGAGCAAATATATATTAGAATCATGCACGGGTGAACATGGCATGCAAATGATGATGAAGGGATGTATATGATTGCTGGAACAAGAAACATGCTAAACATATATGTATGAAAATGCAATGACTTATGCAAATGCGGTGAATGAATGTGATAAATGATGAATGTGAAAATGATGTGTCCATTGCGATGCTGGGAAGAGACACATGATGTGATTAAGGAAACAAGGTGGGGTGAGTATGCTCCGTGTCCTTAACTTAGGAACTTATCAGAAAGGGTCTAAAAGTCCACTATTTAGTGACAACTTTCAAGGGTAGTTTTATGTAATCTCACCGGCCTCTAGAGATATCATCCTCTTATGTAATGACAATGCGGCGATAGGGACTACCAGCGGCAATGCATCACAAAAAGAGGAAAACTCTAGATGAGGCTTCACTGTCATCAAGCGAGTTGAAGACCCAGCATGACCACAGATCGACCTCCACTCCCTATGGCTCACACAGACCCGGGTATAGGGCCCAACATCTCAAAGTGTGTGCAAAAAGTGTAGGTGTCATGTGTGAACGGAGCAACCTAAGAAATACCCAACCCCACCTGCAAAACAATCAGAAAATTCTCAAGCAGGTACAACAAGTATAGCACATGTCGTCTACCCTAGCATTCAATGGCACAATTTATTTCTAACTAAAAAAGAGTAACGATGTAGCAAAGAATATATATAAAAGCAAGAGCGAGACGAAGAATAAAAAACAAGATCGAAGCAAAATCATGAAAAGAACGATAGCGGGGTAAAACGATAACAAACGAGAGAACAACAAAAAGAAAAAAAAAGAAGGAAAATAAATAAAGCAAAAGTCACGATAAAATTGCACACACGATCAAATGGCTTAACTCTCTAACCAGTCCCCAGTGGAGTCGCCATCTATCGCAACCTATTCGGCCACGACAAGAGACGGGGATGAGAAAAAGAAAAAGAAGATTCCCAAAAAAAGGGAAAACTTGAGATGGAGTCGCCACCAACGTTTATTTAAGGAAAACGTCGGAAAAACCAAAAAAAGATAAAGCATGGTCTACGATTTTAGAGAAAAAGAGTTCGGGAGTCATTTACGCACGGGGAAGGTGTTAGCACCCCACACGTTTGTCATGAAGACGACAGCCTTTAACCGAGTGTGTTAAAATAAAGTGACATTTTTAATTATTTATTTTCCTTAAGAACATAAATTATGTTGGTTTTATTTTTTGTTTATTCGAAAAAAGAAATATGTATATTTTTTTATTTTTAGAAAAGAAGATTATTTTTTATTTATTTTTTAGGTCGACAAGGGATTTGCCCTCGCTCCTACGTATCCCCAAGTGCAATGAGAAATCAGACTTACGTAGTTCTTTTTTGAAAGATTTATTTTAATTGCGTAAAATAGGGTCGTTAAGGCATTGAACCTTGAAACGACTTTGAATTTGAAGAAAGCGGAGAGAATCGCTTAAGGCATTGGACCTTGAAGCAATCTCGAGTAATATGTAATTTTGAGAAAAAAAAGAGAATTGAGTGATATTTTATTTGAGTATTTAGCTTTTTGTTTTTTTTTTTTTTTAGAAAAGATTATTGATTTGCGGTAAACCCTATGAAATCAAGCAAGTCGGGGACCAGCATGATATTCACAAAATCTATCCACGTATTATAAAAACACTACAAGCGAGTCGGAGACCCAGCATGGAGTGCACAAAACATAAACACGTACTAAAGATACTAATGAATAACTGACATAACATTACGTAATCAAATAAATCAAAATGGAAATAGAAAGGGATAGAATGGAAGTGGGTGTACACTTAGTAATTAGGGTTGCATACAGTAAGGACAGGAAATGCAATCAGCAGAAATTATTTAATTACAAAATGGTCCAGGCCCAACAAACAGGAGTGCAGTTATGAATATGGAAAGTGTAAATAGCAAACTTTGTACTGCCACAAAGTGGGCCAGGCCCAAGTGCTGATGGGTGTGCAATTATTAAAATACAGCTGCAAAAAGTATTACGAAATTCGTTACTGCATTGGCCAAGCCCAAGTACTAAAACAGGTGTATTTATTAATCTGGGGGTGCGGTAAGCATTATGAAATTCGTAACTGTATTGGGGTAGGCCCAAGTGCTGAAGGTGTATACTTAGTAAATATGCAGTCGCAAAAAGTAAGTTAAGTTTTTCTTTTTGTGGTCGGTTGGGCTAGCCTAATAAAAAAACAAAAGGAAAGTGAACTTATCAAAAGCTGAGTGCAAAAAGCAAATTTTTTTTTTTGGAACCGGGTCAGGGCGACCCGGCCCAACCCGGTTTTACGTCTACTTCCCTGCACCTGCGCGAAAAATAGGTTTTGTCCCTATTTTGGTGGTTTCGCGGCTTCCCAGGCCACCACCATGAATGCTAAAGGTGCAGTGGCCACCACAGGGTGGCTGACGATCTGGGAGGGCGGCGGTGCACCGGTGGTGAGCGTGGTGGTCGCCGGAAAACCCAAAACGGAAAAGAAAAAGAAGAAATAGAAGAGGAAAAAAAGAAGAAGAAAAAAAAACGCAAACATAACAGCATCAATGAAGCTATTTACAGTAAACTACAAGCATTTTCTTCCTCTGAACGAAATAAACAGCAACCCACAAAAAGAAAAAAAAGAAAACGCAAATAAAAAGAAGAAAAAGAAGAAGAGGTGACAGGAGGTAACAAAAAAAAAAAAGAAGGAGGCTGTTGAAGGGAGAATGAGACTACCTGAGTAGTCTCCCCCTTTCTCTGATGGAGCCCCTTTGTTTGGTCCCTCTGATTTCCTCGAGATTCGTGCCTTCTTTTCCCTTGTAAATATTTTTTCTACTGTTACCCTTTTTGTACTTTTATACCACTGTTGCATCTTTTAACCTAATGGGCCTTGGCCCTTTTCCTTTCTTTTCTACTATCTATTGCACTATTTTTGCTTTCTGTTTTCTTTTTCTCTTTCTTTTTTTTTTCATTATTTATTTTTTATTTTTTTATTTTTATTTTTTTAAACTGTTATATACTTTTATTATTTTTTTCCTTTTTTTTCTTGCTTCCTTTTTTTACTATTTTTTCATTTAAAATAATAATAATAATAATAATAATAATAATAATAATAATAATAATAATTTCCTTCTTTTTTTAAAAAAAAGGGGTACCCGAACAAAATTAGGGTATGACACCCTCAAACTGAAACTGCACATCTCAGCAGGACATATCACACGACACTGCTTCATAAAAGCAGTAGTAACCTCTACAGGAGAAAGAATCTGAACATCTAGAAGTTCAGCTCTAATGCAATACGATCAATAAGAAAAAAACAGAAAAATTCTCTAGAGTCAAACAAGACTCTCACATCATAAACATCTATCAAATAATAACTCTGATCAAGTCAAGAGCTCTGGTTTCCTCTTTAACATCTCCTGTGTAGATCTGTACTGTAGTAGCTGCCACTGAAATCATTAGAGCGTCTAAAGCTCCACCGCCTACCTGTGGGCACTCTCTTGCATAGTGGCCATGCTGACCACAACTATAGCATATAAGCTGACCAGTGGGACACACTCCCCAATGGTTCCTCTCACACTTAGTACACTTGGGTCGCGGACGCGGTCTTTGTGGCGGTACTCTCCTACTAGGGCCCTTCTTGAACCTATCTGTTACCGAAGAAACCCTCAAAACTCTCCCCTTACCCTTTCTGGCTGGGCCTGAACCACCATGTCTCCCTTCCTCCTGTCTCATGGAGGGAATAAGATGGCTGTCACTGTACCTCTTAGTCATATCTGCCACCGGACGACACTGTCTCAACAAATCTCTCACACCTCGAAATCCACTACCAGCAATCTTCTCTTCAGTATCAGCTTGAGACAACTGGTCCTCTCTATGGTGGCTAGACTCATCAAAATGATGGCTACATCCACCCAGATGGCGACTACCCTCACCCTCGTAGGTAGGATGTCGAGAACGTACTCTATCCTCTCTAAGCAGAGATCTCAATTTTGCCATCAGCTCCTCATTAGTCTTCAACAAGGCCTCCTGTATCTGCCTACTTGCAGCCAGCTCATGCTACATAATTTCCTGTATCTACCTGATTGCATCCAACTCATTCTGCATAGCTGTCAACGCAGCCGCTACTGGATCAGGCTGGGCATTCGTCACCCCACTATTTTCTGGGATTCCGTCATGACACTGCACATGTACACCAAAACAGTGAGTTGATTAGGCCCACCACTAGTGTCCACACATGCAATAGTCATGGCAAACTAAAACAACAGTCATGTGCAACACACAATTACCATACATAATGCTTCCATCAAGAAACCGCTCTGATACCATAAATGTAACACCCCGTATGCATCCGGCGTATTAACATATTACTTAATCAGATTAGCGCGACAATTAATTAAAACAATTACTCAAATCACGCGGAAGCATTTCAAAACCATATTTCTTGATTCATTATGTATGGCACGTATAGACAATAAATTAAACGAATGCCGAAGCACCACAATAGCCTTAACGATCCAGATTACATAAAATAACGTGAATAACGGTAGATAGGACTATAATATCTATACCGATATATCCGGGGATCACTACCCATATGTGTCTAAAATAATATACATAAACTATGTACATTCCCCATCAAAATACTCTAACTACATCCATACAAAATAATAGGCATCCAGTACCTTGATATCACATATCATATCCTTATATGAGGGTACACCATATACAGAAACTCAAAATATGCAAACATACACATCTTCCATAACAGGGGTACAAAATAACAACACATATATGCATATATATCTGTACACAATAGTGAGCAACCAAGCTCTCAAAACACTGCTTCAAGCAACTATACCATGCATGTCCCTACTGGGGCCTCCCGCCCTGGGACTCAGCATCTCTGCTAGATGTACAACCTGCAAAATATAATCCCCACACACGGGGTGAGATAACAATCTTAGTAAGCTCAGGGTTCTTGGAGGCTTCTCCTCACCCTGGCTCACTTCCATGATCACATACATCAAAGGCATCACAACCATCACAACAACACATAGGCACACACAAGCTCTAATGTGTAACATCATCAATATCCAGGACCATCTCAGTCCCCTGGGACCATCTCAGTACCCAGTATACCATCGTGGACCATCTCAGTCCCTAGTGTGAGGCCGGAACTCACACCTGTGTCATTCAACGGGATCTACCCCTACGCAAGGATGCATGTATATGGTACCTCCGAGAATAGGCTGGAACCATCACGGGACCACTTATATCTTGGTCTTAAGGAATCTTTCCTATGGAGCAAACCAAACTAGGAGTTGCGCTCTACTCCTAGGGAGGTCCATATCTATCTACTGGCCAGAAGATCTATCCAAAGAACAACCATACACAAAGCACAGATACATGCATACATATTATCATGAAGAGAACTGTAACAACCAATTCAATGCATATAAATCATGTATGCAACCATCACTCCCTCTCAGAGTATGGTGGAACACAAGCAATGGGAAATACTCCCAAGAACATAGAGCTTACCTGACAAGGCAGTGCTCTCCTATCCAATCTCTGGACTGTGGTCTTCGCCACTAACACCCTTGGTGTCCCGCCCTATGCAAAGGCACACAAACAAGTATCAAATAATGGTTCTCAACCGTTTAAAGAAAAGAAACGCAATTCCTTTTCATCTAGACATCTTTGTCTTCTATCTTAAAGTTATCAGAACTAGTCACCTTAAAGGCGACTCACAGATCCTCAACAGGATCTAACTCGGCCTAACCAAGGCACTAAAGCCTTCCAAAAACTCTGCATAAGCCAATCCAATCAGTTCAATTGCCTTTGCCCAGGCCAAATATCAATGATTATCCAACTTGGCTAAAACAGTTATTTCAACACGTTTTCACTGTTTATTTAGCCTCCTGAACATCTTTTATAAAACACCTAGGCCCATATATATCATAATACCTCTCATTTAACCAACATTCTTCCTACTCATACATATCTCAGAATCAAAACCAAACTTCATCAATAGTCATGTTTCAAAGTTCTATTTCCATTAGAACAACCTCCTGATCATACTTTCCTAAAGAATCCAAGTCTAATTCCAGCCCTAACACAAATGGGTTACTATTCACCTCATGAACAATTTCACAAATCAATCGGTAAAACTTGAGTTTCTTACCTCAAAACAGTCGAGGAAGGCTAGAGGATCACTTCTCCAAGCTTCGGCGTCCTTGAATCGCCTTCTTTCTCCTTAAAATCCAAGTTTTGCAAAGTTCCCTAGAGAACGGGATCTCTCTGATTGATGGTTCTTTCGAGGAACTGAAGCTGGAATCTAGCTCATGGAGGAGTTCTAATCAACTTTCTAGTTGGGTAGGAAGTGTTTAGATGAATAATGGAGTAGACATGAAGCTTCCTACTTCGTTAATGGCAGAATGAGGCTCGAGGGAGAAGAAGAACTGATTGTGGCCCAGAAATTCGTACAAATGACCCTTTTATAGGATCCTGAACGCGTCCCCACACTAATGGTGCAACTCCCCACGCTAATCGTGCCAAGAATTCAAAAGAAATGGCTTCCTGGAGCATTCGGGTGCTAACCGCGCCACTCTGGCGCACCTCCCACGCTAACGACGCCACTTTCTGGCCATTGCAAAATCCGTCGCTAACACTTTTTGTGACGGAATATAGTAAATTTAAACTTTTCTTTCTTTTTCTTTTATTTATTTAGCCTTGGTTATTATATGAGTGTTGCCTGCATGATGATCTCAGACTGTGAGTTGATTGAGCAGTTTAGAGATATGCATCTGACTGTGACAGAGGGTGCTAGTGGTCTTGAGTTGAGAAAGACCAAAGTTGATAATGATTTGATACGGCGGATCCGAGAGGCTCAGAAGCAGGATGATACTGTGAGGGCCATGATTGGTCAGCAAGATGTTTCTTGGGAGACTCATGACTTGGTGTTGTACCAAAATCGGATCGTTGTGCCTAAGGGCGAGTTGGTGGATGCAGTTTTGTCTGAGGCTCATAAGGGCCAGTTTAGCATTCATCCAGGTGCCACCAAGATGTATCAGGATCTTAGGATAAGATTTTGGTGGCCAGGGATGAAGAGAGACATAGTTGAGCATGTGTTTAAGTGTCTAGTATGTCAGAAGGTGAAGATTGAGCACTAGAGATCGTCAGGTTTACTACAGCCTTTACAGATTCCTGAGTAGAAATGGGATGGCATTTCCATGGATTTTGTAGTTGGACTACCGAGGACTCAGACTGGTTGTGATTCCATCTGGGTGATTGTTGATAGGCTGACCAAGTCTGCTCATTTCTTATCTGTCCGGGCTGACTTTACTGCAGAGAGGTTAGCTCAGCTATATGTCAGAGAGATTGTCAGACTACATGGTGTCCCTGAGAGTATTGTCAATGATAGAGATCCGAAGTTCACTTCTAGATTCTGGAGTGCGCTTCAAGAGGCTTTTGGGACCCAGCTGAGGCTTAGTACAGCTTACCACCCACAGACGGATGGTCAGACAGAGAGGACTATCCAGACCCTGGAGGATATGTTGAGAGCTTGTGCTTTGGAGCAGGTTACTAGGTAGGATAGGTACCTACCTTTGGTGGAGTTCTCGTACAATAATAGTTTTCATGCTAGTTTGGGCATGGCACCTTATGAGGCATTGTATGGCCGGAGGTGCAGGACTCCCGTTTGTTGGACTGAGGTGGGTGAGAGACAACTTCTTGGACCTACGATGGTTCAGGAGACTACTAAGCAGATCTGTTTAATCAGAGATAAGTTGTTGAAGGCTCAGAGTCGACAGAAGAGTTATTATGATCATAAACACAGGCCGCTGCAGTTTGATGAGGGCAACCATGTGTTTCTGAGGCTGTCTCCAGTCACTGGTGTTGGACGGGCATTGGGTGTGAGGAAGCTCAGTCCTAGGTTCATTGGTCCTTACCAGATTCTCCAAAGGGTAGGGCCAGTGGCTTATAGGCTAGCTTTGCCTCCCATATTGTCAGGGCTGCATGATGTTTTCCATGTGTCACAGCTGAGGAGATATGTGCCAGATCCTTTGCACGTGGTGGAGCCTGACGCCGTTCAGATTAGGGACAATCTAACTTGTCTGACACGACCAGTACGGATTATGGACAGGATGGAAAAGAAGATTCATAGTAGGACCATCCCCAAAGTCAAAGTCCAGTGGGAAGGGAGGACACCTGAGGAGGCAACTTGGGAGCGAGAGCAGGAGCTTTTGCAGCTGTACCCTGAGTTGCTTGACAGGTATGAATTTGAATTTTGCGGTCAAAATTCTTAAAAAGGTGGGGTGAATATAATAACCATGAATTCTAAACAAAAAAAATTAAGTGGCCTGTCTAGTAAGTGGCACTGGTAGCGCCAGAAATGGCGCTGGTACCGCAGGAGGTACGCCATGCCAATTTCATCTGGAACCTAGCGCCGATAGCGCCAGAAAGCCATTTCTCCACTGGAACCTGGTGTCGATAGCACCAGAATGGCGCCAATAGCGCGGGGATACGAACTGGGAGCCTATAAAAGGCCATTTTCGCGTTTTGGATAGGAGAAAATGTTTCTTCTTCTTCCTCCTTGCGTTTTCTGCCATTAACGACTAGAAAAGCTTCATATCTTCTCCATTCTTCATCTAAACACTTCCTACCCAACTAGAAAGTTGATTAGAACTTCTCTATGAGCTAGATTCCAGCTTTAATTTCTCGAGAGAACCATCAATCGGAGAGATTCCGTTCTCTAGGGAACTTTGTAAAACTGAGTTTGGAAGGGAAAAGAGGCGATTCAAGGACGTTGAAGCTTGGAGAAGTGATCCTCCAGCCTTCTTCGACTGTGTAGAGGTAAGAAACTCAAGTTTTACCGATTGATTTGTGAAATTGTTCTTGGGATAAATAGTGACCCATTTGTGTTAGGGCTGGAATTAGGCTTGGATTCTTTAGAAAAGTATGCTCGGGAGGTTGTTCTGATGAATATTGAACTTTGAATCATGACTATTGATAAAGTTTGATTTTGACCCTGAGATATGTATGAGTAGGAAGAATGTTGATTAAATGGAAGGTATTCTGATAGGTATGAGCCTTGGGGCTTTTACTAAAAGTGTTCAGGAGATCGTATAGAAGGTGATTAAGTATTGGATTGATTATTTTGAATAACTTGGTTATTCTTGAGATATAGAGGGGTTAAGCAATTGTATGCTTTGAACTAGCTTATACAGAGTCTTAGAGGGACTCTAGCGCCTTGGTTAGGCTGAGACAGATCCTGCTGAGGGTCTGTGAGTCATCTATAAGGTGGTTAGTTCTGATAACCTTAAGATAGAGAACAAAAAGGTCTAAATGGAAAGGAATAGTGTTTCCTTTCATTCTAATGGTTGAGGACCGTTATTGATTGATTGTTTGTATGCCTTGTGTAGGGCGTGATACAGATATTGCCGGTGGTTGTGACCACGAAGCCGGGAGAGCCGGTGTAGCGCTGAGAGCAGGTAAGCTCTTTGTTCTTGGGAGTATTTCCCCTTGATTGTGTTCCACATACTCCAGAGGGAGTGATGGTTATTGTATGAATTGATGCATGTATATTGAAATTGTGTGTTACTATTTTGATTAAAAATATGTACTTGATATACATGGATTGAGGCTATGTGTGTTGATTGATGAGATTTCTCTGACTAGTAGAATGGACTAAATATGGACTTCCCTTAGAGCCAAAGTCATATGGAACAACTCTAAGTGGTCAATATATGTGTGTATGTGATAAAACCTGAGAGAATGCACCTGTTGCAGATGAGCTTCTCTCGGAAGTGCCATATATGTCTGAATGCATACTGGGATAAGGTACCTGTCGCAGATGATCTTTTTCCAGGCAATACGGTATAGATATATATATATATATATATATGTGTGTGTGTGTGTGTGTGTGTGTGTGTGTGTGTGTGTGTGTGAGTAAATCCTTAGAGAATGTACCTGTCGCAGATGATATTTCTCAAGGAATATAATATATCTATATTTGTATATGTTGTATCTAAGTTGAGATATACATGTGATATGTTGTGAATTGTTGATGGCCGTGATGGCTAAATGATATTGATGTATTTTATAAAAAGGGTGATGATGAACCCTTGAGACATATGTATATGTGGTGATATGGCTTGAGAGCTGTTATGGCTAGTTTGTAATGTCAATTTTGATACTATATGCATGGAAGTGAACCAGGGGGAGGAAAGACCTCCAAGGACCTTGAGTTTACTGAGATTGTTATCTCAGCCTTGTTGGGGATTATGTTTTGCAGTTGATACTCAAGAAGCGGCTGATAGATCCCAGGGCAAGAGGCCCAAGCAGGGATAGGTTCTATGAGAACCTTAGGCGTAGAGTTTGAGAGCGTGTTGGCTCTATCTTTTGATTTATGCCTATTGTTTTGTACCTTGAGAGAGATATGTACAGTTTTGTGATATACATTGTATATTATGAGAATTCATCATATCTATGTACAGTTTATTGCTTTCGAATTAATTATCTGTGATAATTGCTGCGCTTAACGACCATAAATCAATGTTAATGAACCGGCACTACTAAAATAATAGGTTTTAACATCGCCTTATCAACATCGGTTATGATAAAAACCGATGTTACAAAATACACAGTGACATTTTTGTAAATAAAATGTCATCGTTAACATCGATTTTTCAAAAACCGATGTTGTCTAGACACTTACAACATCGGTTATTTAAAAATCGATGTTGACTAAACACTAACAACATCGATTTTTTAAACAACCGATGTTGTCTTTAACACTTACAACATCGATTTTTTAAAAAATCGATGTTATTCTTGTTATCCACGCGTGCCTTGCTTTTTTCTCTTTACTTATTTTTCCACTTTCATTTTTTTATTTTCCAATTTTGTGGGTTTATTATTAGAAGGATCCAGAAGAAGAATGCACAAGTTCCTCTCTCGCAACGCCATCCACGTGCAGCCTCTCACGGTGGTCCGTGCCACCACCAGCACCAGCGGTGCGGGCGTTCTCGCTGCGCGGCCGCTAGAAGAAAAAGGAGAAGGTGAAACTGGCTTTGATGCTTTTCATCATGAACTAATATTATTGCAGAGAGAGCTCGACGAGTTTCTCAAGGCCACCAACAGGAAGGTCGCCACCGAAGAGGAGGCTCTGAAATCAATGATGGAGCCACTGGAAGAAGAAATGGAAGAAGGAGAATAAGCCAAATCGTCATCTCGGGAGGAAGGTTGAGGTTGCGGAAAATGGTAACGAAATTTAATTGAGTCTGGTAGCATGATTCGACACTACGCTCGTGCAGGTAACGAAAAATGGTTTGGGATTTTGGGTTTCAATTTCTTCAATTTGAGTCTGGTAGTTTCAATTTGGGATTTAGGGTTTCTAATTTTTTATTTTTTTTTGCTTCATAATTTTTCATTCAATACTTCGATCCTGTGAATTTAATTGTTATTTTCGACACTATTTCTTGTCACGGAGTAGCTATTGAATTTTGTTTCCTTCGTTGAGTGGGTTCCTGTTGTTGGGACTAAGGTTCATTTGCTAATAATGGCTTCCCTAATGAATGGACCTAAGCTTCGATCCTTACTGAGGTTGACAAAAATTGAAGAATGGACCTAAGCTTCGGTCCTAGGCAAGTAGCAGCAAAGATGCTTCTCTGTCATATATTAATTACTTCATTTTAATACATTCATTCTATTGGAATTGAATGAAACAAGTGAGTCATATAGTAATTATTTTATAATTATTTGTTCTGCCCAAAACCTGATGATGACTGCAAAGGTTGTTCGGCACATCAACTGCAATGTTCAACCATTAGAATTTGGAGTAGTGCTTTCTGGAAAGTCTTGGTGCAGTAGTCAGGCTATATTTCCAAAGGGTATGTATACTTTGTCATCAATGAATTACAGTTTATGAAAGTTAAATTAATTGATGTGTTGCTATATTTCAGAAATACTTGATGCTGGACGTGGTTGGCCTCTATTTATGGTACTTTCTTTTTATTTTCATTTACAGGCTTTTGTCATGCAATTGGCCTTGTATATTTATTTTTTGTATGTGTGTCTGGAAAGGTATTTCATAATTCATATATCTAATGTAAATTTGTTGATGTACTTGGACTTAATTTAAATCTTTTGTTGCTTATCTTGCTGAGTTTTATCCCTTATTATGTGGGCAAAAGTTTGATGGAAGATCCTGGCTCCTCTACTTTGCACTTCAAGACATATTGTTGGTTTAAGGCCATGTATTTTTTTTTTCTTCAGAAGTAGCTCCCTGTCTCAGGTTTCCTTGGAAAATTATGCAAGTGAGGTCTTCTTTCATATGTCAGCTGCAAGATGCTGGGAACTGGTCAGAGAGAAAGTGAATCAAGAAATTGCAAAGCAACATAAGCTGGGAAGAAAGGGTTTTCCTCCTTTAAATTTACAGCCTCCTGGCAGCCTTGATGGCTTTGAAATGTTTGGGTTTTCTTCACCAGCAATAGTGCATAAAATTTAACTGGTTAAGGCCTTAGTTTTACTGAGTAACTTAAAGGAAAATAAAATTAAAAAGGTAAAATGAATTCAAGTTATATAATAAACTAAAATTAACTTATGCATCCTGCAATTATCTTCTACTTTAATTGTCATTTTATTTTCTCTGTTAATATGTCCCCGTTAAATTTTGGCAAGGTTAAAACATGTCTCTGTACTTTTATATAACCCCTGTTCTTGGCATGCCTTTGGTTGGAACTAGGTCTGCTTGTATAAATGTTGCTATGTTAGCCCATGCCGATGTTGGGATCCCTATGCGTGATCTTGTAACTTCCTACAGTGCTTGATACCTTAGTAGCACCCCTATGCTTGGTATATATCTGTTTTTGCTTGAAATTTTAACTGGCTAAATTAGGGGGGTCTTTTATTTCAATAAATTTCTTATACTCAAATTGTCATAATTAATAAAAGTTGCTGAATGAATATGAACAGATTTGAACTATGTAGAAGACAGTGCTAGAGGGCCTGACGTAACTCTAATATTAAGCCTTTACAACTATGGCTGGTCTAAGGGTATGTTTCCTAATTATTTCCTGTGAAATTGGTTCCCATTATTAAATTCTTAAAACACTAACAGCCTATAATTGTTTTTAAAAAGTTTTACTTTGTTATTTTAAATTGACTCTATTATATAAAATTGGTCATTTCCTTACTTTACCACATCAATCAAAATTAATACAACTAGTACAGAATTGACTCTATTATATAATTTTTTGGCAGACTTTCCTACTGCTTTCTTTTCTTGTGCAAAGCTAGAATATCATCGTTGTTCAACAACTTGCTGTTTTTTCAAACATGTGATAGCTATTAATATATATTTATATGTATATTTTTATATGTATGCGACAAGGATAGCTTTCACGTTTATGTCAATTCATTGAAAATAGGGTCCATTATTATTACTATTTACTAAATGATGGTTTTACTTTTATTATGTTAGGCATGGTTGCTTATTGTGGTGTAGATGGTGCTGTCATTCATTTTCAGGTAAGTTTAATACTTTTATTACTACAAGGAAAAATGGCTTTGGCATATGTGCCTCCACGTAGTAACTTTAGCATTTAGCATTTAAGAGAATTGATCTTTCACACACTCAGCCCAATATTCACGTAGTAACTTTATTGACATGTATATTGGATATATTGGAACAAGGCATTATTAAATGATTTTTTCTTCTTCTAGTTTTTTGTTTTAAAGAACTAAAAAAATGTTTTTATGAACTATAATCAAACAAGCTCTTTATTTATATAATTTCTACAAAACTAAGAATTAATTTTTTATTTATTCTAGGTATTATTTTAGGATTACAAGATCATTTGTACAGTTCTAATAAGGCTGTTAAAATAAACTAAACTAAACTATGCTAATGAAATAGTTGTGTATAAATAAATAAAAATAGTGCAATGTGCAGTAAAAAAATTACAGTAAACCCCAATTAAGATCCAAGCTAGACCCCAATTAAATAAAATAGTTGTGTATCATTATTCCTAAAAAAATATTTGGACACTTTGAATTTTAATAACATGTTGGTAACACTTGTGAAAATTGTCATTATGTGCAGGCAAGGATGATGTAGTGCTTGTCGTAGCTTATTTGGGGGATTTGTCAAGTGGATAATGGAAAAAGTTAGTTTATTTATTTCCTATTTTATATTTTGAAAAGTACTGGGATGATCTTGTTATTGTTATTGTCGTGGTATGACACTTGGTGTTATTTAATTGAATGGATGAGTTTGCCATTGTTTTGGATTTATGAATGAGTATTTCATTAATTACACGTATCTTTTAATTTCAGATATTGAAGTTATATTTATACTTGTGTGTGTTTATGTTCTCATCTTCCACACATATTGAAGTTTTATACATTGGGATTATGGGGATACAGTATCAAATTGAGACTAATAAAGAGAATATGTTTTTTTTAAATAACATTCTACATCGGTTATTTAATAAATGATATAAAAAGTGAATATACAACATCGGTTGCAATAAAAACCGATGTAAACAAGGAAATTTTAACATCGATTTTTGGAATAACCAATGTCAATTTAGTAAAACAACATCGGTTTTTCGTTGAATTTGCATAATTTACGTTTTCTTTTTTGTTAATTTCTTATTATTTAACATCGGTTTTTTAAGAAAACCGATGTTGTATACTTATGTTAACATCGGTTTTCAAAAATCGATGTTAACTTGCACACTTTCAACGTCGCCTGATTCAACATCGGTTCAAAATCGATGTGGAATGTCAAAAATAACCGATGTAGAAGGCTGTTTTTCTAGTAGTGCGGATGCATACGGGGCGTTACAAGATGCTCTTAACGTATATTGTTCAAACTCCCTTTCATTTTTTCCAAGTATAACAAGTCACGTTTAGACATGATAGTTTTTTTTTTACGTTAACTTCATAACTTTTCCAACTTTGAGGCATTATCATGCACAATGATGCATGTTGATACAACCAATATTAAGTTGCTAATCTCTATAAAATCATTTGTGATGACAAATGACTTGAATCAATGAGCAAGGGGTCACAATAGGAACCAACCCAAAACGGTAGTCATACTAATTCACCTGCTTAGAATAGTGTTGCCAATTCAGCTTCAATGTCCCATGACATAGACATTGAAAACACTCTGAAGAAGTTTAGTAACATTGGAACCATTTATTTAAAGGATTAAGAAGATCTTCAGCATAAGGAGAGAAGAAACCCGACGTCTAAAGCTCTTTTTATTTGCAATAGGGCTAAGCCAAAAAAATAGAGCGAAAACACGATTATGTTTTTGATTCCCAGCAACCCGCAAAATACATATGCAAATACTCATTTTAAAAAGTGTCATGTTTTTTTTATATATTATGTCACGATTATGTTCAATTTAATTTTCATTCATAAAGGTTTTTTTACTGACACGATAAAAAAAGAACACTATACTTTATGTGAAAAGGACCCATAAATGTAGCCTTAGTGTTTAATTAAACAACGTTGATACAAACTTCCCGATTAAAATAACCAGCCATAAACCATGAAAATGAACTTCTTATCAACCTTTTGATTATACTGAAATATATTAAATAAATAAATTGAATTAGTCAAATCAACAATATGAAGGAAAAAAAACAAAAATTAAATGGAATTGGATAGTTAGACTCACCAAATAGTTGTTGTATTCAATGTCATTGGTGAATGCATCATTATGTGGGAATGATGCTGGAGGACTAAGTGTAATCCGTGGTTGGAGGCTGTTGTGGAGGAGGAGGACACAAGTTTCATCAACAGTACCAAGTTGTTGTTTTTTTACACGATTAGGACATGATTTCTATTATGTCTAGCATCACAACAAATTGAACAAAACTGCACCCTTTGGTTCCTACCGGATGATGTTATAATAGATGCACCACATCCTTTGGTTCTTACACGTGGAGGATCTCAGATGTTAGATTCTTGTGTTTGTGCCTCTTGTGTAGCCACCTTTGTTTCAGCATCACCCTTGTTAGCAGAATTTGCATTACTATACTTCAGCTTCAGCCAAGTTAATTGTCCTATGAAATATCCAACTAAATCATTATAATCTTCATCACAATAGGAGAAATGACACACTTCTATTCACATGTAAACCAATGTTGTATATTTTTAGCCATTAAATGAGAATCCCAATAGTTGGGGTCGTTGCTGTATTGTCTAGTGATTTTCTCCCTTGGATGCTTTGACCAATGATCAAGCAACAAACAACTTTGGAATTTCAGAGAAGTTCAAATAAAATTGTACACAAACAATGCGCGACATGGCAAGCCAATAGACTTCATTATTAAACATGAACATTTCAATTCATTTAGTGATGGACAAAATGACACATTCCAAGCACTTTTAGTACAATGATACTTAGATACAACACACACCACAAAGCTTGGCATCTCATGAAAATCCACAATGCTAAACATTGAAGCTTTCTTAAGGTACACCGAAAATTTATAAAAATCTCCTTCATTAACCAATTTGTACGTTGCAGACATTTCTAGGGAAAGAAAACTTATCCCTAAAACATAATTCCCATAGTCTGAAAAAAAAAATCAGCCTCAAATTCTCTTTGTCTAAAATATGTTAGACACCTATTGATTATTCTACAAAGTCGGTCAAATTAATTCTAGAGTGCACATATCTTCCAGCATGGCTATGAAATGCTTCACAGCGTGAAGTAATTCTTATGTACGCAAAGAAATAACCTCTAATGTGAGATGTAGACCACATCTTCCTTTTTTCATACATTTCTCTTATCCAATTGTTTTTTTTCCAAACCTAATAAGTAAATCATGTCAGCCCAATAATTTTCAAAATCATCAACTTCAAAGACACACAACATGCATTTTTCTAAATGTGACAAAACGTCAAGAATGTGGATATTGCTTACCGCATTCTTCAATAGATGCCAAGCAACATAACCTGTGGTGTGCATTTGGAAAAATTTGCCTTATGACATTCTTCATTGCAAGATTGCCATTAGTTATAATTGATGAAAAAGCTTTTCTTTTCATTGCCAGCGAGAATTGCTCCAACAACCAAATGTATGTCTCTTCAGTCTCATTAGTTACAAGGGCATAACGAAAGACAATTGTCTGATTATGGTTATTAAGACCATAAAAAACCACAAGAAGGCATAAATACTTATTCTTCTTGTACGTTGGGTCAAATGCTAGAACATCACCAAAAAACTCAAAATTCAATTGGCTTTCACCATCACATCAAAACAAATGTTGGAGACGGTTAGCATCACCAACCATGTATGCAACAACCATCAATGGGTCTTTAGAACGAAGATCCTTAAAGTATTTCAAAGCATCACTAACATCTGAAGCATGAAACCTTCGTTGTCTTGCCAAATGATTGTAAACATCTTTTCTAACATATCCAACCTTATGATAACCTCCAAAATTGTGGGCAAATGCAGTGTAAATGTGTGGAAGTCTAATCCCAATCTTGGTGAAGTTTTCTATTTGCAAATTATCTGTCGGTTTCATTTTCTTGTGAAGTGGTAGTAGAATTTGTGTATACATTGGATTTAGCATCTCAAGATTATGCTAAAATATAAAGTGTCACATGCCACCATTTACTATACTTGTCAACATAAGCACAAAACATGACATTGCAGTCACATCTTTTTAGATTTTTGGATCTCGTCTTGTATTCTGCAACGTCAAGCCTCTATCCTCCCTCTGACCAGCATGTGAGCATAGAAATGTTTGTTACATTGTCTCACCAAATTAGTTCTTGACAACATGGCTTTTGCGTACGGAAAATTCAATAACTTTAGAATACCAAGTATAAAATTGATAAGCCATCTCCAAATACAAAAAATCCAAACCACCTACAACATCAACTATTAAATTATGGATGTCCATATTGTAAATGTCAATCATGGAATCAATGCTTATCAATGATGACCCACTACTAAGATCATCTTCTTCATATTGATATTTTAAATCTTCTTCATCATCCTCATTCGAATATATGTCAATGTCATCAAACATCTCGACATTATCACAATCATCTATTGTCATGTCATCTAAAAACCCTATATGCAAAATTAAAAAATGCATATCAGAAATAAAAAATAAATGCAATTTACTAATTTATCAATTTTACCACAAATTTTCTTTCTAAAGAATCCCGATCATCCTCAGCATTTATATTTTTCACCCTTAGAGTCATACACAACAAAGTTCCTCTCTTAAATAAGTCAAAACAGAACATTACACACAATCATTTAGTCATCATTAAACACAAAGTAAACGCATCAAAACAACAACTAAAATAATCTGAATAATTTATCACACATTTAAAAATAAGCAATTATTTAGTAAAGATATAATCATGCAAAAAAAATCAGATCTTAAAAATGTTACTCCAATAAAAATAACCTTCAAATTTCATTACACATGTCTACAATGAAACTCATCTATCAAATAAAAGTTTTCAGAGACACAATCAGTCAAAATCTAAAGAGACCTACCAAAAAATCGAAAAAAGTATTGGACGTCAATTATCTTACCGTATACGGAACAGTGACAACCGAGTCAGACTTTGGGTGCAAAGGGAACTTCAAACACCAACTTCAAATTAATGGCTCCGTCCGCAAGGGGGACAATATTAAAATTATTATTCAAATTTTGAAAACCACGTACATATAAAAATAATGTTAACTTTATGACCTCCATTTGGTTCGTTAGTATTAGCACCCAACCAACCATCCCAATCGAATAAAATCACAGTAAATCCAACGACTATTAAAACTTTCTCGTAATGGGAAATAGAACAAATTTTCCCACCGTGGACATAGTCACTAATCAAAACATTTAAAAGGAACATTAGAAAATGACGTAGTAATATAGCTACAAGAATCATGCTTAAATTAAAAAAAAATAGAAAAAAGTGATTTTATTCATTGGATTAAGCAATCCCTTCTTATAAGGAGAATTATCCAAGAGTATTTGATTCATTCTAATATCCCTTATCCCAAGGAAGACAAGGATCGTGCTTTTGCCATAGTCTACTCAAGTACTTAAAAACCACATTCTTGTAGTTTCCAGGAATTTTAAAATGTGTTTTAGTGCAATTTGAGAGATTCTGCATAACCCAAGAAAATGTAGAATCATAAGCATAAAAGGTTTATCTCTAATTATGAAAGATAAAAAGAAAAAGGCTATCACAGTTGTCATCAATGTCGTGAAAAGAAATATCTTTGTACTTTAGTTATAGTAAGGGAACAAAGTTGTGGACTAATGCAATAAGTTTTTATATTAAATAAGGATACAAAAAGAGAAGTAAAGATATAATTAATGTTTGAATTAAATCCCATGCAAAATGGCTAGATTATCATGAAAATTCTACCAAATACTAACATGCGTGGCTTTCCAAAATCTCACATATCTAAAGGTATAACTAATATTTAAATTAAATCCCTATGAAATGCCTAGGTTATCATGAAAATGCCTCCAAATACTAGCATAAATGGTTTTCCAAAATCTCACTATGGTGTATTAATTATTTTTAAAAAATACTAAACAAAGAGATGTGGATATCAATGAGGAACTAGAGAGAAAGAAAGAGAAGAAAATAGTTCAACAAATACCTCTTATCTAGAGGAAAAGCAACTTGTTTTCCATGTCTCCCCAGCATATAATCAACAATTGGATCAACATTTTTCCTACGACAACAAAAGGCTCACAAGTTTATACCATAGTTGATTGTTAAAAATTTTACATTATCGCCAAAAAGAAAATACGACGATTTGTAATCTTTCTAAAACAGAAATGAAAACAAATTGATCATGAGAAGTTAATCAAGGCATACTTATAGTTGAATAGTACCTCTTTCTGGAAGACCATATACCGACTTTAAAATTATGAAAGCATAACTTCAAAAAGTCATGGAAAAAAGGTCTCTTAAATACTGAAATATGAAGTCAAATACAACCTAATTAGCAAAATATGGATGATTCAAAAAAGAAAGTAGAGAACAAAACAACCCTTAATTACTTGCTTCCCGTTTAATGATTTTATCTTCTTTGTGATCCTTTGTAGGGGAAGAAACTATTTATGCTAGTAGTCAATTCATATCAAGAACAAGAACATTTTCATTAAGCCTCCAACTGATGTTCCAGCCATAGATATTTTTGAAATTTCTAAACTTCATTTGTGACAGAAGCAAGTATTGTCTCTATTTAAAAATACGAGGAAAAAAATCAAGCAAGTACATTTGTAATATTCAATATACTAGTATTTAAAATTTCAAAATATAGTACATATTTATATACACCCATAATGTTGGGAATAAAACTACTCTAATTGCCTACAAATTTAAAGACAACGACATATCAAGTTACATTTCTTATTATGAAAATGATATATAAATATAAATCATAAATCATTAAATTACATTTTATTGATAAGATTAATATTTAAATTCATGTAAATGTTTTAAGTAGTTACATGAATACTAACTAAATTTAATCTTGACTATCCATGTGTAGTTCTGTGACAAGTATTTATAGTTCTCATTCATCCTAATAAGCAAGAGTTCTCACTTAATGTGGTTGTATCTATGTGTATGTGTGCTCTCACGTGTATTTTTTAGACAAATTGATTAAAAAATGGTGTTGTTCTCCTTTCTCTTAGCCTATGTCATTTCAAACCCATGTACTTATGGTTGAAAAGGACATTCTAAAACAACAAACCACCACGGTGATTAGCAAAATGGTGTTTTTCTAAACTACACCATGAATTATTTTTTTAAAGATATATCCAATGCACATATATAATAATTTCAATCATAGAGTCAAGTAACCTCCCTTGGTCATTTGTTTCACAAGAAATAAAAGCATCGTCTATGTAAGCTTGAACCACTAAGTTGCAAGAGATTACATCACATTTATCATCCACTAAGAAGTGTAAAAACATCAAAAGCATTCTTAAAAGTTCAAGCTCAATTCAAGCTATGTACTAATCCATTTTTTCATAGTTAAAAAAATGAGAAGATTATTCAAGCACAATTATTCATTAGTGAAAGATACAAAAAAATAGTACAAAAAACAAATACAACAATTAAAATTTTTTAAAAAAATGAGGGTTATTTCAAAATATGATATCAACTTCAAATTAATGAAACTATTAGGAAACAATAAACATCAAAAGAACTAATATAATTCCTAGAAGTGAAAAATCAAACCCTCACTAGTTGTTGAATAGTGATTTGAACAACAATAAATCAGTTGTCACTATTTCAAACACAAACACAAATCCCTAAGATAGGATTGACGAGACATATTAAGATTCAATATCATATAAATTACAAAAAAAAGAAAAAGTTAAAATGGGAGATATACACACAAAATTTCAAGGATGGTTGAAACAAAAGAAAGCAATGAAGTATGATCATAGTACTGAACTACGAACAAAACAAAGCGAACAATAAAGATACGATGTTTTGAAGAAAACAAGGTGGAATGAATGCCATGTTTCACTCTTGAACCTTTTCATCGGAATCATGGCACACTAAGTTGAGAGAAGAGAGAGAGATTGAAATAACATTGTCAAAGTTCATTTCAATTTTATTTGTTTGTTTTAGAAATGTAACAATCACGTGATAATAAAGTGTGACTTTTTTTTACTCCATGATAATATGGCATTACTTCGGTGTAGGTTGTAAATAATTCACACCAATGTCCCTTGCTACCTCAACCATTCATTTATTGACGTGTACCTTCCTTTGTCATGTCAAATAACGATTATTTTTATTGTAACAATGGTCATCAAACGCTCTATTTAAATCGTAGAATCATCCGATTTTACGAATCTACTACTTCTCTGCGAGTTAAATTGGACGTAGACTTATTTTTGGAGTAAAATCACACGATTCTAGGTAGAATCGCTCGATCTTGAGTAGAATCCCTCGATCCTGAGTAGAATCGTGATTCTGCTACGTTTTCATGAGTCTGCTAGATTTAGGAATGATGCGTTTCGAAAAGCAGTTATTTCGTACTTGGGCCAGATCCATAACGAATTTGCTTCTTGCACCCCTTTTTTTGCTTATTATACACCTTCTGGCTCATTTTTTATATTAAAAACTGGACTCTTATTTTAATTTAAGTAATTTCTATTTACACTCTTTTTTTATTAATACACTTTACTTGTGTTATTAACTTTAATACTTCAATTTTTATTTTGAATTTTTTAGTATCTCTTATTTATAATTGCACTCATTTAATTTGACAAAATTAGTTATGTCATTGTTTCATATTTATATATAGGTAATTTACTCTTTTTTTTGTCTGAAGTAGACTCTTACGATTCTACGATTCAATTCTACAAGGTCTTCACGAGTCTACGTAGAATCACGATTCTAACAACCTCGATTGTAACAATTAATGTTCCAAGTTTGATTTGCAAATTTGATACTTTTTTATTTAATTTTATTTAGCAAAGACACATTAATCCCTAATCTTAATCTTTAACCTTATTTTTCCAACCCATTGTGCCTTCCATTGTGTCACTGACTACGACACTCACCACCATATGCGACACTCAATTGATGCATAAGCTAAGTATGATAAATCCCCTTCAATAAATCTAGTAGAAAAACAACCCCTATTACATATTTCAAGAAGCATAGTCGGATCATACACTAAAGCTACCCAACTATAAAAATAATTACCATGTAAATGCATAATTGGGCAAGAAATTGAGGCTTTAGCTATGATGTCCTCAATCTTGAACACAAACTCTCAAAATATTAAAAATGCATTCCAAAAACCTCCATTAATCATCACTTTTTTCTATTATACTATCAGTAATGTAACTGGTCACAATGGGACAACGATAAAAAAGATAAAGCATTTTTTCTAAAAATGAAAACTTAGGGGAGTTGCTACCAACGTTTATTTAAGGAAAACATCAGAAAAAACCAAAAGATAAGAAATTATTTACAATTTGAGAGAAAAAGAGTTCGAGAATCATTTACGCATAGGGAAGGCGTTAGCACCCCACGTGTCCATCATGAAAATGATAGCCTTTAATCAAGTGTATTAAAATAAATTGAATTTTAAATTATTTATTTTCCCTTAAGAACATGACTTATGTTTGTTTTATTTTTGTTTATTTGGAAAAAGAAATCAAATTTTTATTTTTTAGAAAAGAGAGGATTTTATATTTTTAAGTTTTTTAAGCCGACAAGGAGTTTGTCCTCACTCCTATGTATCCTCATCAGACTTACGTAGTTCTTTGGATATAAAACAACTTGTGTGTTGGATTGATTTTATGTTTTTTTGTTTGAAAGATTTGTTTTAATTGTGTAAAAAAGAATCATTAAGGCGTTGGACCTTGAAATGATATTGAATTTTAAGAAAAAAACCTGAGAGAATCGCTTAAGGCATTAAACCTTGAAGCGATCTCAAGTAATGTGTAATTTTTGAGGAGGAAAAGGAGAATTGAATGATCATTTATTTGAATATTTTTAGCCTTTTTTTTAGAAAAGATTTTGGATTTGTGTTAAACTCCGTGAAGTCAAACAAGTCGAAGACCCAACATGGAGTGCACAGAACATTAGCGAATACTAATACAAAATTGTAAGAATAAATGAATTAGATGGACAAGACATGCACAAATAAATCCAATGGGAATGGAAAGGGATAGAATAGAGGCAGAGAATACACTTAGTAAAATAAATAGGTAACAGAATATTTACAACACATTGCTAACTAATTAAACAATGATAATGATAAGACAATCAAATTGAAGAATAAATAATAGGCACAAATATAAATAAATAAATTAATTAAAGAGAAAAAAAAGGGTGTTTATAGAATTTTATTTTATTTTAGAGAGAAAAAATAACAACTAGAAAGGGAAGAAGAAAGAAGAAGGAAGAAATCAAGGAATACGGAAGAAATCAAGGAATACCTGAAGACCCCTCTCTTTCTCTAATTGTATTATCAAATGACATGATATTGTTGACTTCTTTTATTTTCTTGGAACCTTTGTCTCTTCAATTCTTTTTTATGTGTATTTTTTTAGTGTATAGACCTTCTCTTTTATAATAATATTCTTTCTTCTTCTTCCTCTTTATTTTTTTCCTTTATTATTATTATTATTATTATTATTATTATTATTATTATTATTATTATTATTATTATTATTATTATCTTAGTTTTATCATTATTTTTACTTTCCCTTTTTTCCTTTTTTTCCATTTTATCATCTTTCTTTCATTTTTTTTCTATTATCTTCCTTTTTTTTTCTTTTTATTATCTTTCTTTTCCTTTTTCTTTCTTTCTTCCATTCCATATTTTTTTCCAGTTTTAATATTTTTCTTTCCTTTTTTCCTTTTTCTATTATTTTCCTTTTTCTTTTTTTTTTCTTTCTCTTTTTTTTTTAATATTTTTTTTTCTTTTTTTTTTTTTTTCTCTTTTTTTAAAATAATAATTTTTCTTTTATTTTCATATTTTAAAATTAATTTTTTAAATATATATATATATATATATATATATATTTAATTTCCATTTTTTAGATCTAAACAGAATTAGGATACGACACCCATCACTTGGAAAAATTCACAACAGTCTATAATGCAACCTAGTAATAGGGAGCGTCGCAGTCGGTGGTTAGCACTACAATCGGTGACACAACGGATGGGAAATATAGGATCGAAGATTAAAAAGATTAGGGATTGGGAAGATTAGGAATTAGGATGTTTTTGCTAAAAAATTAAAAAGCAAAAACAAAAATATCAAATTTAAAAATAGACCTTGAATTTTAATTGCTAAAATAAAAAAGAATTTTCATTTCTGATAGCTGTCACATGTCAATAAATGGATGAATGAGTTATCAGGGGGCATTACTGCAGGTTATTAACAACATACACCAATGTAATGCCCATAGTAATAAAGTTTGAACCTATTAGTTTGTCTTCTTCTTATATATGCTCTCAGTCATATTTTCTTACAAAGCCAGTTTTGTTTTTTTTAGGTGTATTTGAAAAAGGATTAACAATTTATATAATGTATTTTAAAATTTAACAATGTGTATAATAGAAATTAAAAAAACTGCATAAATTATGTAAATATAATTAAACCAAAATATATAGTAAGAAATAGGGTTTCAACCAATCAAGAAAATTAAAAATAAAAAATTGTAAGTAAATTTCAATAAATGACATAATAGAATGAACATCAACATATCAAATCAACAGATAGAGTTAAATTCAAATAAAAAAATAAAAAGGATAAATTTTAATCTCTTTCATTTGTGTGTGAATGTAAATGCTTATTAACACAAATCATACAAAAAATATGCAACATAAATAAGATAAAACAAAATGAATGGTCACCAAATTCATATTAGATTAAAGCAAAATGAATGTTCAAGATGAGGAGTAACACCTCATGCTTACTTGTAAAATAAGTAAATCTCTCTTCATATATGCATATACATACATATATCCATACATACATATATAAACAATAAATGGTCTTCAAAAATATATAAATGTAAAATAAATTAAATATTAAGAGCATGAGAAAATATAAAAATCAAGAAATAAAAATAGAACATTGTAAGAAAATTTCAATAAATGACATAATAGAATGAACATCAAAATATCAAATCAACAAATAAAGTTGAAATAAAAAAAATAGAAAAGATCATTTTTAATCTCGTTTATTTGTGTGAATGAAAATGCTTATTAACACAAATCATAAAAAAAATCATATGCAACACAAATAAGATAAAAAATTGTGATAACCATAGAAAAAAATATGTATTCGATGTATGTTAATTTGTAATACAACAATGTTTAATTTGCTGCTTTAAAACACACCATTCTAACTAATTTTTTAATTCTTTTGCCCAAACAAAAGTAGTTGGTAATGGAAACGCAAAAGAGGTTAAATGGTATACAGGCATAGGATGCAGTAGGAAAAAAATCCAATAAAAAAAGGAAAAACTTACAGTGGTAGATTTCTCACTTTTCTCTTATTTGAGATGATAATCAAAATAAAAATTGATTGATGAGATGGAGAAAAGGATAGAATCAAATGAAGAGAGATAAATTTGAGATATAAAAATAGAAGCATATGCATTTTATATAAAAGTGATGATAAACTGAAGGCAATAGAAATTAATAACATATTAAATGACTTATCACAAAAAATCAATTAATAACTAATTAAATGTAGACATTGACTTTTTATAATAGAATATAATTAACATTAAATATTGATTAATTTTTTTAAAATATAATGTGAAATAATTTAATAAATTACTATTTTCTTAAGCATATAATATTTTTAATCCTAACTAAAAATAAAATAAAAATATCATTCATACCTTTATAACAGTAAATCCCATCTCTGTTGTACTCGTCTTTTTATATTCGGAGCAATAAATCTACTCTAAATTAAAGAATGAATAAATTAACATTGAATTTATATAAAAGAGATTATAAACACGTGACATTTCTGAATAAAAAATTAGTGGCAATAGCAATTAATAATTTATCGTAAAAAATTAGTAATTAATTAAATGTATACCTTATTACAATAGAATATAAATAACATTAAACATTGATTATAAAATTTTAAAATATAATGTGAAATAGTTCAATAAATTAATGTTTTCTTAAATAATCTGATATCTTTAATCCTAACAAAAAAAAATCATTCGTACCTTTATAACAGTTAATCTCCTATAAATTAAAGAATAAACAAAACCGATATTGAGTTCCTGAATAAAATTATATTACTTATAAAGATAAAAAAAAACATATATATGGCATCGAAATCATAAAAGTCAAATAAATAGAAAAGTCAAAATTCAAATTTTAATAAAAAATCTAAATATAGAAAATGCAATCCATACCTTTCAAATGCAAATAATATTAATTGATTATATTTTTAATATATGATGTAAATAATTTTAATAAATTAAAATTTCTTAAATAATTTAATATTTTTAATGTTAAAGTAAATCATTCGGTCACTAAAAAAAGGTTGAATAGTAACCTTTTAATAATCTGACTCATTTTACACTAACACACTAGCTTATGAATATTTTCTCTCAAGTTGTTATACTTTAGAATCAAAAGACTAATAGGCATAACCCGTCGCCCCACCCCAGAGGTGCTTTGATATAATGATGAGCAATGGCGGATCCACGAATTTTTCTTAGTGGGGGCAAGAAATAATATAGGGTTAATCAAGTTTTTTTATTCTTATTTTTTTTCAAATTTCACTCTTAGCCCATAAACAAAAATTTTAGTATTTTTGGTTTATATAATTTTCCTTTATCAACTGTTTTAGTCCTTACTATCGAGTAACAACGTTAATTGATTATGTATATCCATATTGGTTTAACATCATTAACTAATATAAAAAGATGAGATATTAAAAACCCAATTTGCTGAAAAATTACACCTGATTATCTGCATTAGACTCCTTGATAACGTGACAAGATACTAGACTGCTAACATGATTGGTTACATCGTCAATTAACATTATTACTCCACAACGTGAACTAAAACTATTAATAGAAGAAAATTATAAGGACCAAAAACATTAAAAAAAATTAGGATTACAAGTGAAATTTACAAAAATTGTTGGGACCAAAAACATAATTAACTCGATAGTTTATAATACATTGGGAAAAGAAAAATATCATAAACTTTTATAAAAAATATATAATTTCATGATGGAAAAAATTAAAATATTGAAATTTCTACAAATTACAACTATCATTTATGCATTCTCATACTTTAAATATTTAATGATTTTTTCATCATCAACATTATCAAAAGTTAAAAGGATAAAGTAGTGAAATTAGTATTATATTTTTTACATTTATTTTAAGAAAATTATCTTATAGGGGCAAATTTTTTATTTATTACACATACAAATAAATAAATAAAATATTGTCGGGAAAATTGCCCCCACACTCTTGAATGTGCATCCGTCATTATGATGAGTACTATTATGACAAGTCATAAGGTACAATTGTTAGTTGCTTCTTCAAAATCTATTACTAACATATTATGATTCTCACTTGATTTCACTTAGTAGGAGTTGCTTCTCAATGATAAAATAGTTTTATAAAAAACTCTTGATCACAAATCAAATTTAAGTTTCACAAGACATGCTTTTGTAAAAACATATTTTAAGTGTACAATAGTTACACATCAATATTTTAATCTAGAACATGAAAACTAAAATGTTAAGTGTACAATAGTAACACATCAATATTTTCACAAGTCATAAGGTCTCACTGAGTGCATAAGGCATGCAATTCACCTATAGGTTTAATATATACATTATATACATAAGGAGTCAAACCATTCACACGTTTCCATCTTTACATGAATCACAATTGTTACACATCATAGATAAAAAAAAGTAATATTTGAACCATTCATCACTCTTTGCACATAAAAATGAAATTATTATTTTATCATTAATTTCCATTTATACTATGTCCTTTGGCAAAATATTGATCTCAATTATTAGAGGAGTAACCCCCTCATCTATTGTGATGACCTCATATTTATGTTCCCCTATGGCCTGAGGGGCTTTGCTTTACCTTATATGGTAGGAAGTGACTTAACCCACTATCGTTTAAGGGAAAACATTTGGCATCTTACTTGTATCCCCCTTAGGTTTGAAGGGCCTTAGACTTAAACTTTCTTTTTTCACAAGTATAATTGCAACACTTCGTTCATTGTTAACATATTCATATATAATCTCCCACATTCATCAGTAACATTCACCAAACATACAACATATTTTATCAATTTAAATTACTCGCGTGAAAGGTAAGAAAAAAAGTTATCATTCATAGTTCCAGGGGCCTTAGAGGGCTTAACCAAGGGTTCTAGTAAATTAGCCATAGCCTATTTGGGAAATTCTAGAGAACAAATGGCTTCGCCTTAGGTTCTACTAGCATAGCCATAGCATAACTGAGAAATGTGTAAAGGATGGATGGCATAGCCATGGGTTCTATTGTCTTATCCATAACTTATTTGAGAAATCGCTAAAGAACAATAGCTTAGCCAGGGTTCTCACTAGCTTAGCTAGCCCATTTGAGAACTCTTCGAAGGTCAGGTAGCTTAGCTAGCCCATATGAGAACTCTTTCGAGGTTGGATAGCTTAGCCAGGATTTTCACTAGCTTAGCCATAGACCAATGATTTTTGCATATCACTCCCTTTGCATCTATACTCGTCTAAGGTCATTAATGGCTCAATCAACAAGTTTGAAAAGTCATTAATGACTCATAAATGAACACCTAAGCTTTTAAACATCATCCAAACACCAAACAAATAATTATTCATGCAAACCTATAGACAAATCCTTAAACCCCTTTTTTTAGAGTTCAAACTCAAAATCCAACAATTCACCCACAAAACTACATGATCAAGAGGGACAAGGGAAAGAAAATGAAGGGAAAACACTCACTAGATGATTCGATGTCCAATTGGACCAACCCATATTGGTATGTTTTAATTTTTTGTCTAAATTTATACAAATTTAAAAGAAAAATATATATATCAGGCCAAAATAGGCCCAATTAAATTTATGCATATATTTTCTTAAGACCAGATTGACTCGACCGGCCCATCATACTAGCCTAAATTTCTATTTGGGTCAACATTTTCTCAGTCTAGCTAGGCCTGACCAATAGGGCAATGGCCCGTTTCATTTTTCCATCTCTACTAACATCCAAATCTACAGAGTACACATGAAATAAACATAAATGACATATTTATTTATTCATCTCATTACATATTATTATTTGTGTTATTGTTGTTGTTATATCTATAATTAGGGATGCTATAATTCTTTCCCCCATCAACAAATTTTGTCCTCGAAAATTATAATCTATAGAATACCTAACTCAAAAGTTGTGGGTGTAACAACCTCATCTCATCTTCCTTTTCCCATGTGGTATCCTCAAAAATAAGTCATTCCTAATTCACCTTAACTAAAGGAATAACATTGTTCATGAGGATTTTCACACTATGGTTGACAATCTGAATTGATCTTGGCTAAAAGTTGAGATCGGATCTCAGCTGAATTGACTCAGTTTCTATGATATAAGAAGGATCTTGAACATACTTTCTGAGTTGAGATATGTGGAACACATCATGAAGATTGGACAACGATGTAAATTGACTTTAGTACCGTGCAAAAAAAAAATATTTACTTTCACATGTTATAATTTTTCATAGTGATTGTTCCTCATTTCCTTAATTTAGCATGGAAGTGGGCAATTTGCTTTAATTTTTTCCTTGCTGACATGAAATGTATAACACCCTATAATCTACAAATCATACCATAGTAAATATTGTGTTTGTGTGCTCTATGAAAGCTTATTTGATATCGAAATTAATTACAATGATGATTTAAGTAAAGTGATTTAGAAAAAAATCAAACCGTGTGTATATTATTCCATGTGTCAAGTTTTAGTGATGTTCAACTTTAATTAAAATCATAGTTTTACACTGCATGAATTTATACTGTGTAGATAATTTAATATACGCTTTTTCTTGAGATAATTGATATTAAGTGAAATCTCATTAATTATTCGTGTGATTGATTTTGTGTAACCAACATTTGTTAAAAGTTGAGATTTAATTAAGAACAAGTTGGATTGTGTAGAATTTATACGGTGTGAACTTGCAGTATATAAATTTTCACTTTATAAAGTTACTCTGTGTAACATTAGCAATGTGAGAGAAAATTTAATTGCATGCTTCTCTAGGTAATTAGAACATTAATCTAGGTTATTTGACTAGAGATTTACCATCGTTGGTTAAAGCAAAATTTCCATTTTTGGCCAAAGTCTACTTTGGCAAAATATGGTCAAAGTTGCAAAAACTAGAACACCTACTTTTTGGCATAACTTGGCTTCCCACACCAAGCCCCACCAACCATCACATTTGTGTCTGCTCACCTCTGAAACCCCTAAAGCCTAATGGTCCACAACCTAAGGCAAAGTTCCCAAATATCCAGTTTATGAGATAACAAAGGAAATATAACTATATGAGTTGTGTATGTCGTGGATGCTTAGGAAAAGAGAGAGGGTCATTTCCCTTTATTCTAGTCGTGGGGTTTGGAGGAAGATAAGACAAAATGTTGACTTCTTTAAGATGAGTTCTTTCCTTGACCTTTAAGTACTTATTTTTTTGCCTTACTTGCAAGACTTGTGCTCAAAGTTTAAGATGTGATTGAGTTATTTGTTTTTCTTCTTGCTTTTTTTATGGACTAGCCACCATTTAGATGTGGTGTAGGAGCATAAAAAGTTAGTTCTCCGTAAATCAACAATTTAGATCTATTTTATCTTGAATTTGTACAAACTTGTTTTAGTTTGAAATTTTCTATTATTTTTGGTGTTTCATGTTATATGAATGTGTTTGATATGATTAGGTTTTGATTTTGGTTGATTTGAAAGCCATTAGAGATGAAAAACACACTATTTCGAGGTCCTATAGTCACCCCTGCTTAAGCAGCATGTTATTCATGCTTAAGCATGGATTTTTGTTTAAGCATTGTTGTTAGGCATTGCACTTAAGTGCCACTGTCTGTCAGGTTTGGAGTTTGGTTTTCAAATGGATTCTGAATTGGGATCTCCTTATTGATAAAGGGTTTTGAAATAACCTAAATAGGTTTTAATGTTATGTTAGAATAATTTACTTTTACTAAGCATGGATGAGTTAGAAATTGAATCCAATTGGGCATGAATTATTGGTACTTTAAATATCTATTATTGAATTGTTACTGAAATGAGCCTTGGAATCATTATAGTTTAACATGATGGAATGATTCTACCCTAAAGGAAGATCATTATACTTTAACATGAATTATTGATCATTGTGAATTGAGTTCTTTTATTTGATACTATTGAATTGTTATTAATTAAATTGGAGACCAGAAAGAATTGTGATCTTTAGGCAAATTGTGTGCTAGAAACCTTGATTATGTGTGTGCTTGCATATGGGTGTGGTGTTATTTGGTGTGATTAAGGATTATGGGATCCTTGAGGTGGGACATATAGACTCAATGCATGAGTACATTGTAGAAACTAGAATTTAATTCTAGTGATAATTAAGATTCATTGTAACAAACAATGATTAAGACTTAATAAGAGTGTGAACCTAATAAATTATTGAACGAAGTAAATATTTGTTACATTTGCACATTGGTGTACATTATTAAGAATTTTACTAAGAATAAGCAATGGGATCTTTATTTGGAGAACATGAACTATGATATAAGAATTGAGAGAAGGAAAGATTGCATAAAATTTAATAAAATGTGGGATGGAATGTAACATCCTTGATTTTCAACTTTTCAACGACTCTCACACTAAGACGCTTTACGAGCTAACACTTCACTCAACATCTTTGTTAATCAGAACCCTTTGTAGGTAGTCCTTTATGAGGCCTCAAAAATGAGCTCTATCTGCTTTCAGGATCAATGACTAATCCCACAAACCAAGACGAGAATTTTCAGCATGTTTTGTCCTCACTCACATGCTTTCTGAAAAACTTACTAGAAGTTCATTCATCATATAACTACTCTAAGCCTAGCATGCTTAATTGTGGAGTTCTTAATTTAATTCATGGAATGGGTTAGAATGCTTTAAGGCATTGTTGTGGATTATGATGTGTTGTTGTGGTGCATGATGCACATGTTTTCATGAGTTGGGTTTTATGCTTATAGGATCACACTTGTTTGTGAGTATGGAAGGAGAGGGAAAAGTTCTTTCTCGTCTTGGTCATAGTAACACCGTGTAGAATTTGAAATGATCACGATGTGGATAACACCTTGTTCAAGAAATATAATCTCCTTGTGATGGTTAGCTGTGGAGGCAAGATTTGGAGAGATTGTGTGGGAAGTTTTGTATGTGTTGTGTGTTATGTTTGTGATGGATGTGATAATAATGGATTGACCACTTGAGATAGTGGGAAAGATGTGGATCTCCGTGTGATGTGTTGATGAACTCATGCTTTTTAGTCTATCGTCATCTGATACTATTGATAAAGAAGCCCACACAGACCAAAGGACAATCTCTATATGGGGAAATTAGTTTAGGAGTCAATCCTTTTAGATTGGATATGGGGAATGGATAGCTGCCTTATTATTTCTTAGGGGTATGATGTTAGTTTGTTGTCACATTTCCATAGTGTCGACTTGGCAACCCTAAGAAATTCGAGACTTAACCATTTTACCGTCGTGAGGGTGTACTCCCAACAGTCGTCTAACTTAAAATGTGTAAGACCATTGAGCTCTGAAGTTTTAATGGCAACGGTCCCTTGATGTGATAAATTAAGAATTAGTTGAAAACGTGAATAGGATTGTGAGTGACATCGAGAAAGGACCACCTCGTCGTCGTTATTATGTATGTTTGAGACTGTAAGATTGTTTGTTTGTGGTTTTGGAAGAGATGGGTGACTCACTCCATACACCCTTTGTTTTTTAGAGAAATATGAAAGATTAGATGCAACAACGAAGATTGGATGGAAAAATTGCGACTAACACTAAGGAGGTGGTGGTATTTGTCCGAAAAGAAGAATGATCCACTAAGGATGCCTCGAGAGTTTTAAAGTACGTACATGAGGGTTGGATTTTCTAAGCCATTGTTCTAAGTTCCAGTCTTTTCTTGTGTAAAAAAGGGTAGATTAGGTTTTAAATTTTATGATATTATTACTGTTTTCTATGTGACTCAGATGTATTAAGTATGTAATTTCAGGAATGTACATATGTATTATAATTGTATAAGATAAAAAAGATTATACACTGACAGTATAAAAAGTTTTACCCAGTCATCCTAACCTACCATGTATGATAAGTTTGTTAATTTTTAAAATAATTATCTTAAAGTAATTTAAAATTGATTTGAGATTGAATGACAATGTAAAATTATTTTACACTGTCAGTGCATAGGCGTTAAAGTCATTGTATAATGTAATTGTTTAGCAAGACATAATTGAGAATATACAAGTGAGTTTTTATTATTTCGTGTCGATTTAATGAAAATCAAGTATTTTATAAATTAAATCGCTTCTTATTGAAAAATATGATATTGATGGACGCCTTAGGTTATGTATAACAAGTATTATCTAAATATGACTTATCATTTTTAAAAGATCTCAAATAATGACATTTTAAAATAAAGAAAACATAATTATTCATGATTTTGATAAATAAAAAAATTGGACAATTTGTCTTAAGTTAAATTTTTTATTTTATAATTTCTAAAATAAATGAAAAAAAATCGTAATAATAACTAAAGATGTTACAAGATATGGATCAATAAGACGATTTTACATGGAAACTCTAGAGTAAAATGCCATTCCCATCATACTACAAGTAAAGAACATAATAAACACAAATCCCTTCCAGAAAAGGATTTTAGTTTAAAAGGTGCTAATTGTTGATTGTTGAGAACAATCTTCTACCTAATTTGCTTGTGAAGTCTCGTCCATATTAAAGTTCTACTAACATGACATATATATGAATGACACTGGTATATATCAGTAGCTTCTTTCAATTACAATATCAAAAAACTGAGTGCAAGTTATGAGTTTCAATCTTCCCCTTTCATTTGAATTGATTAGGAAACTTATCAATATATAACCTTAAATTTATGACATGTAAATGTAATTATTACAATGAAAAATATAAAACATATATTATTGTAAGTATTTCTAGTTAAAAAGATAGGAAGCATCTATACCTCGAAATGGTTGTCATATACTCATATTGGTGTTGGATACTTCTCGGATGCATCTGGATACTTCCAACGTACATCTAATTATTAGTTTTTGAATTATTGAGGCAATACAAGTGGAACCAAAGTAATTAGATAAATAATATGTTTTGTTGTGTATACAATGACTAATGTTAACTTATAAAATATTCATGCTTTCATAATGTGATCGTAATTATTTTAATATTATATTAATTTTTTATGTTTCATTTGCATCTTAAATTGTGTCGTGTGTTTTTTAATTTTTGAAGTATGCAGATATATGTTGTTTCTTGGAACCTCTCTAGTGTTAATTATCAATTTGTATTCGTGCTTGCTATATATATAAGTCATTTATCTATTTATTCATTTATTTAGATCTATTATGCTTACTAGGTTAAAAGCATGAAACTAATTTTTTTTGTACAATTTATATAAATTTTCATTAATTTATCGTTTATTATATATCTCTCTTGACATTCACTTCAAAAGAATATAAAAATAAAGAAAAAAAAGAAAAAATAATGAAAGAACCATAAGCTTGATTTTGAGATGTTTTTATCTGCTATTTATTTTCAATGATTTTGCAGAAGAGATATATAGCCAACGATTATAAGAAGGAAATGCTAACTTTTAATTAATGAGCCTACAAATAAGTAACTTTTATTTTACGGAAAAGAATTCCTTAAATAAAGTAAATAATATCTCAACAGTCTAACACAAAATAATATGAAAAAAATTATTGAACTTTATTGAACTAGTCGGTTTGACTTCATGCGCTGCACGGGACTTTATTGTATTTTTTGTTAGTAATTATTTTATTATGAAACATAGTCTTAGTTATTGTTTAAAATATTTATAAAGATAATTATATAATTATATTACTCTACATTAATAGATCTTCACTGCTTTCAAGTTGCATATGCATGGAGTACCCGTAGTAAAAATGTTTACTACTCCCTTGAAAGATAGAGAATAAAAATATTTTATATTTGGATATTAAAAATGTTGACTTTTGTATTAGGAATATGTTATTTGTGTTGTTATGGTTGTATTTGAGTCAATACCTAGATTTTTTTCACAATTTCATCAAATTTATAAAATCTGATTTTTTTTAAAAATTTGATTAATTTTTTTTTATTATTGCTTACAAGTTATTTATGTTAGCTATTACATATTTGTAGACGATATTAATTACTCTTAATTTGTCTCACAAGTTAAACAATCTCTATCTAATTATAAAAGTACTACAACTTCTAATGCTGAAAGTGCTCCAGCTCCAACTTCAACTACCACTCGAAATACTCAAACTCCTACTATTGTGAGTGATCTTTACATGCAACTAATTAGTTATTGTTAAATTATGTTATGCATAACTAGTCATTATTTATAATTGTTGTAAGAAAAAATTTTCATACATCCACCAATGTCAATTGTGTTTAGACCACCTCCAGTTAAGCCTCTAACAACAATTCGAATTATATTTTCATATGTACCATTTCATAGGGTGAACCAAAGAATTACACTAGCCTTATACCCGCACCAGGGCTGCTCGCCACCAAGATTTGAAGAAGTAAAATATGAGATATGCTTATCTTTTATTTATAATAGATTGTGACTAATTATTATAATTTGGATAAATTTGTCATAATTAATACATTATTACAATGTTTATTTTGATACACAGGTAGCATGTTTATTTTGGATAATTTCTATTGTGACAGAAAAATTATGGTTATTATTATGTTTCTTTTAACTTATGATTGATTATCTATTTTTTAAGTGATTATTGTATTGTTATTATTATGCTTGTAACGATAAAAAAAAACGATGAAAGATTTTCCCTTAATGACATTTTGGTCCAATAGAAATGTACTTATCTTTTTTCGCCAAAAAAAATTACTCATATTTTGGTCCAATGAAAAATTAATGACATTTTGGTTCAATTGAAAATTACTAACATTTAAGTCCAATAGAAAATTACTCATATTTTAATCCAATGGTAACTTACTGACATTTTCATCCAAAATCTAGTCATCAGTCATGTTGGCAATCATTTTTGTGACATTTTTATCAATTTTCATCTTTCAGGGACGAATTTATCAGTGTTTTACACATTCAAAAATGAAAATGACTATTTATCCAAATTTTTTAAATCGCATTAAAAATTTAAAACTATTACACGTTATTTAAAACCCAAATTAAAGTAATTTGCATTGAACACAACTAATTGTTCATTTGCATTGAACACTGCCCAAATTAAAGTTTTATCATTGAAATAAATTAATTCTACAATCACGACACTATGCATGGAATTGAAGAAGTTCAAATGATTTAGTTGTCTAATATGGGTGGAATTATACATGGAGTTTGAGCGGGAAATAAGTTAAAAAAAGTCTTATAAAAACAATAATTTTAACTTTTAAGTATGCAAGTAGGATCCCTTTTGACATTATTGAATTTTATTGAATAAATAGATAAAAACAATAATTTATCCAATAACATTAGAAATCGTTGTTCTATATAACAGCATTACAGCTCAAGAGCATCTTCCGCATTTATAACGTCTGCGAATAGCCGAATACTAATTGCATTGGGTTTCTGTAATAATTACAAATTTATTAATGATCAATGGGTAGATGAAGGTACGGCACAATACAAGTTGTCTATTGTCTTACTGCATTCAGATGAAGGTAGGGCATAAAAAAAATTACTATTACTTTCTCCATATGACATTTTTTTATATTTTAATTTAATTTTAAGTTATAAAATAATTAAAATTTATTACTAAATTAGAAAGTTTCTTATCAATAAAAAAATTTTCCTTGCTAATATTTTCCATGTCTTTTTTATTTAATTATAAAAATTTAAATTCTTTCTATTTAATGTTATTCATATGACTTTATTCTATTTTAAATTACAATAAACAAGCAATTAATAAATTGAAAAGTTTGTTTATCCTTTGAATTATTTTCTTTAAATTTTAAAGTTTATCATATTTTATATTTGATTTTTTGTATTTTCTTAAAAGTATTAGTAAAATATGAAAATTACTTGTAATATTAGCTTGTTTGAAATCTGAATCACATTTCCGATAATGGAATAAATTTTGCACGCTAGTGAGTGAAATTTACAGAATCAATTCTGATATGAGTAAAATGTTAAAAATTTCCATTCTATAGAATTGAGTTACATACAAAATATACTAAATTTCTAAATATATTCATTTTAATGCGTTAAAATTAATTTTATTTTACTCTCTAAATAAAATCATTTTGTCTAAAGTCACTTTTAAAATACCATTCACACACACAAATTAATGTTTTAACATCAAATCACAATCACCGGATCTGTACACTAATAATATAATAAATTCTAAATTATCATTCAATCACAATTAATGTATATAATAAGTTAGTTGAACTTTGCCCGATAAAAAAAAGTTTTTTTTTTAACTTTATAATAATAATTTGTAACCATGAATACGTTCACAGAAATTAATTTTTTTAAAAATTAATTCGTTAAAGAAGAAGAAGAAAGTGAAACTTACTCCAAACTGGTTGAGTATTTAGCATCTAGTATAAATTATAAAGGAACTTGAAATGGCCACTTTGGAAGCTTGCAAGTTATAAGTGTAGTGTTATTATATTTTGAAATTAAATGTCGATTGTGACTGTCGTTAGTGGTTGTCATGGACATGGTGGGTGACCGACAATTCGGCGCATCACAGTATATGGAAGAAAAGGAAGTTTCCACTTTCCTCCACTCCATCATTAAGAATTTCAGATATCATTGCTGTAAGTAAAATGTTACTAAAATTTACTTTATATAATTCAGAATCCCATTAAGTTGGTTCAAATTTACTTTTTATATAAGATCAAATGAATAATTTTTCCTTAAAATATTAATGAATGTAATTTTTGCCAAAAAGTTTATATGTTTAACATTATTTTGAGAAATTAATTATGCATACAAAAATTTGAACCAACTTAAATAACTTTTGTGTTAAAACCAAAATTTGTATTAAATTTTACTACTAATTTATTTTTATAATAAAGCATTTAAACGTACTTGATTTCAAAGGCAATTTAATTTATCAACAGATTTAATTCAGTTGATTGAACAAAAGTGTGTGAGTTCCTAGTATTATTTTCAATTCTTACATATTTGATATGCAATTTCATTCAAAATTTCCTTGATAAAAAAAACTAATCAACTAAATAATCTGATCTAAGTTTTCAATTCAAAAATCATTTTTTGTAATTAAGATCATTGCACGATTATTATATGATCCTAATATTAAGCATTGCTGAAATATACTAGTGTTCTTTGCTAGAGCCAAGAAGCTCCCTTTATTACATGCACAAGATAAAGTAGGTGGTGTTTGCATGATCTTCAAAACATGAACGATACAATGCAAGTTGTTCCATGCGTGATGCTTGAGAAAGGTTCTGTCTTTGGCTGCTTAATTAGCCCTTTTGCTGGAAAAGTTTGCTTGGTGAGTTGCATTTCTTGGTAACTTTGCCTCAGTAGCAAGCAACTGTTGCAATTGGAATACCAAAGCAAAGTGCTCCATGATAGCTCTGTGAAGGGATTAACTGAGTAACAAAGCTTAAAAGGAAGAACAACACCATTAACTTTTAATATTTCTTTTGTTTTATACATATAGGTTTGTGATTTTTTATTATTAGAGTTTTGGTTTAGTCTCCTATGAAGCCTAATTAGTTAGTGTATGTTTGAATTTTAGTTGAGAGTGATCAATAGTATTTTTATTCTCAAAGCCATATTCCCGTTTTTCATTTTATACATTAGAGTTTACAAAAATAAATTTTCAACTTTTATCCAAACATATCCTTAATCAATGTTGACTTTTCTTTTCCTTTTCAATTCACATTACTTGTCTTTATTTTTTTAACAAAAGAAAGATGCATGTGTATACATTCTAATGATATTTTTATTAATAAAAAAGAGTAAGAAATAAATATCCTTAATCATAATGATTTTATGCATCTAAAATTAGTTTTATTGCATTTGGTCTTTGAAATTTTCAAAAAACTTAATCCAAATTAAATATGGACTATAACAATGTCTTTCAATTTATTTGATTGGTAGTATAAAAATCATTTTTTTCTTTTAACCCTAACATTTTTTTAATCAATGATTACAACAACTCATATATTATCCAACTAATTAACTAACTAGACCCTTTTAATGTTAACACTAACGTCTAACTCTTATATGATGACAAAAGTTGAAGAATATGTACATAATGTAATAATTTTTTTATTCGTATATAATGCAATAATTTGATAACAACTAATAAGTCTTTTTTTTTTTTTGTACTGGTGATTTGTTGAATGAGTCTATAAATATGATTATGATTAAGCTAAATACTTTAGGATACTTCAAAAATGAATAATTAATAAATATTCCAAATACTTTCACCAATGATATAAATAAATATATATGCTCTGTGAGAATATATATATATATATATATATATGCTCTGGGACCCGAACAAGATTCCTTTCTGTCCACACATAAAGCCTTTTACAGTCTCCATTTTCTTCTTTAACCAAGCTTTGGTTCATCAAAATTTGCTACCCAATTATTATAGATCAAAAGATGAATCCAGATTAAAAATGCCTTTTTTCTGGCTTAGTTAGATTCATGTAATGTCTCTTCGAATTGAATGCTTTGATTTGTTAGCACGTACAAAATTATACAAGCTAATTAATTGGGCCGTGAAAAAAAAAAATGGTATTTGTGTGGATGATGTTTCTATCTATCATGTGATCCAGGGTCGTTGTCATGTTTGTAGTCAGGTTTTCCTACTTTGGTGCGAACTCGTAGTTACTAGTTAGTTAAGGCAGCCATAGACGATAGCAATGATAATGTCTTGGCACCATCACCTCCATCCTATTTTTTTTTCATATATATAAACAGTGAGCATAGGTAGTTAAACATTCAGGTTATAATTGAACATGGTAAAGTTGGGAAGTGAAATAAAATGATGTTATATCATTTCATCTTTGGGATGAATATGTTTAGTCCTTTTTTAAAACGTATAACATCCCAATTACATATATTGGGTTTGTGAAAAAGTAAATTGTTTCTTATGTATAGAATAAACAAAGTGTGGCCGGATATCTCTTTTTTTTAGTCAAGAGAAAATAAATACCATATCACCATTATTGTTGCTCTTATCATGGGGAGCCCAAACTTTGAAAGACAAAATTAGTTAAAAAGTCACAAGTTTAATATATACAAGAAATTTAATATATAATTAATATTTTTATAAATAATATATATATATATATATATATATATATATATATATATATATATATTCTTATGATGGATATTTGTATTCATACTTTGATTAAGGTCGTTAAGTCTATCATAATCGATAGTTAACTTGATATCGTTAGTGGTTAACTTTAAACCTTTTAATATTATTACTCAAAGGTTAAATATAAACAATTTTTTTTGACTTATGTCTAGAAAGCTGAACTTATATGAACAAATCATGTGTCATGTTGTTGTCTGAGAGAATAATTCTATCTATACCAAAGGAATTACACAAGCTATATTTATTGGTTAGTCATGCACAAAATTAAGGTTATATTAGTAACTTAATAGTTACATTCGAGTAAATTTTATTGTACATTCAAACTTTTTATTAGAAATTGCAAAATATGATGACCCTAAATGATTTAATGAGTGTATATTGCATATCTTAACTCCTACTATTGTTTTAAATTTAGGCATATCATATGATAAAAATTATATTCATGTTATGAATAAGGTGATTAAGTCTATAATAGATGTTGGTTAACTTTTTTTTTTTTATCATTTGTGATTTACTCTAACCCTTATAATATTGTTATTCAAAAGTCACATGTCAATAAATTTTCTTTGGCTCATACTTGAAAGACTAAACTTATATGAGCAAAGCGTTTGTCATGTTAATCGAGAGAGAATAATTCTACCTATACGAAGGGAATCACGTAAGCTACATTTACTAGTTAGTTATGCCTAAATTTAAGGTTAAATTAGTAACTTAAGTGGTTACATATGAATAAATTTCATTTTACATTCAAACTTTCATTAAAAATTACAAAAAATGATGATCTTGAGTGATTTAATAAGTGTATAATGTGCATGTTAATGCTTACTATTGTTTTAAATTTAAGCACACCATATGATGAAAATTTGTGTTCATGCCATGAATAAATTGGTTATGTCTATAATAAACAAGGATTATTCTTTTATTATTGGTGGTTAACTATAAGTCTATAACCATTTTAATACTATTACTCCAAAGTCACATGTGAACATGATTTTCTTTGGCTCATATTGTAAAGACTAAACTTGTATGAACAAAGTTTGTGTCATGTCATTTGAGAAAATAATTTTTCTAAGGGAATTACGCAAATTACATTTACTGGTTAATTATGCGCAAAGTTAAGGTTACATTAGTAACTTAAGTAGTTACATTCAATTAAATTTATTTTTACATCTAAACTTTCATTAACATCTAAAATTTCATTAGAAACTAAATAAATGATGATTCTAAATGATTTAATAAGTATATAATGCACATATTAAATCTTACTATTGTTTTAAATTTAGGCACATTATTTGATGAAACTTTGTTTTTATGCTATGAATTGGTGATTTAAGTCTATCATAAATAATAGTTAACCTTTTATCATTTGTGGTTAACTCTAACCCTTCTAATATTATTACTAAAAAGTCAAATGTGAACATAATTTCTTATGCATCAAGAACCGAACTTATATGAGAAAAGCGTATGTCATGTCATTTGAGAATAATTCTATCATACGAGGATCACACAAGCTACATTTATTGGTATTTTTTTTCATTTTTGAGGCAATTATTATTCGCTTATCATTTGATAAGCCAAAAAATTTGTTAATGATAGATAAACATCAATAATTTTGTTGCATAAGGGATTGACTATCGAGACCTTAATTTATGCTTATATGTTTTGTAGGCAATTGTAAGAATAATTTTATATGTAGTTAACCATAACTTACAATATTAACAACATTTTAGTCAAAATTAACCATCCTTGCAAATGTAGTTAACCATAGATAATATTTAATAACCTTATGAAATTAATCACATGTGGTACAAGCATGGAGTGAAATGCAGATCCATAGGTAGTAAGATTAGTCACTCTTCATCATCACCATCAATTTCTTGAAATTAATGGGGGGTGGGGTAAGATTAGTTACTTGAGCATTAACTCATAAAGAACCACATAGCCTAAAAGGCTTAGTAGTATGATCACACTCATGAGTTATTATACATTAAAACAAGCAAAGTTATTTAAAAGAATCAATTATTTATAATTCTAAAAGTGAAGCTCCCATAAACAAGGTAATAATATTAACAAAAAGTGAACATATTAAACTATTGAAAGAAAAATGAAAATGTTGAATTCTAAGAACACAATAACAATAGGAAAATAAGAAAGGAAAAGACAAGGAAGAATTTTACAAGCACTTTCTATGCAGTGTTTTCTACTATGTCATGAGGATATGATTGAGATCTTCACAACAAAATTAATGTTGCATGTCACTACCAAGATTGGCCTTAGGATAGTTCTTATATTAACACAATATAAATAGAAGTCCACCTAAATGTCTGGTTCTTTTTCTTTACCCTGTTCCCTCTCTCTAGTTTCTTTTATTAAGCATCTTTAGACCAAAGCAATGAAAAAATGTCAATTATACATTAGTGGAAGAGATGATATGCAAAGTTCAATGGCAAAATCATCTAGTTCCCAAAAGTATTTGCTTGAAATTCCTTTGGTGTGTTGGGCCGTGCATTACTATAGGATAACCCATATTCAATTTGTTCTTTTCCTAGAGAATATTGCATAGAATTAGTGTGTAAATTCTGACATAGATACAGACAAGGTAATTTAACAAGTAAAACACACTTAAACTTGTTAAAAGTTTAGACTCACATAAAACTCATGCAGATCCTAAATGAATGGTAAAAGATTTTTGTATATCATACACATACAATTATGCAAACTCAATGGAGCAAATTAAGTAACAAATGGCAGAACACGCCATCATGCAACCAAGCAACATAAGTACCAATTTCTATCAACACAATATAATCCCATTGAACATTTTACCTTGATCACTCTTCTTCAACCTTTAAACAACTATTTTTTTATGAACTATATGGGGGAGTCATGGTTAAAATATGTATGAAAAGCTTGACAAGATAAGGGAGCCATGGCATGTGGGACACACATTTTTTTGACCCATATACTCCCCATCTTCAAGTATATAAGGTGTAACACCCCGTATGTATCCGGTGTATTAACATTCAATTATGGTCGTTTAAGTGCAGCAATTAATAATTGAAGCTAATTATTACAAAAGCAATTAATTAAAACGACGTCATCATGTGTCATCAACAATCCTGTATTTACATTATGTATGGTGAACTCCCAAAAATATACTACAGTATACATTAATCGTGCATCCTCCCCTCAGGGATTACAAAATATAAAGGCATAATAAAACCAAATGAGCCAACATGCTCTCATAAGATAATCTGCCTAAGGTTCACGCAGAACTCTCTCCCTACTCGGGCCTCTTTCCTCGGGATCCACCATCCAGTTTCTGAACATCACCTGCAAAATATAATCCCTAACCGGGGTGAGATACAATCTTAGTAAACTCAAGGCTCTTGGAGGTCTCTCCTCCCCCTGGTTCACTTCCACAACACATAGCATCACATAATCTAGCCATCTCGGCTCTCATAAAACACATCACATGTATATCACAACACAGATACAACATATATATATATATATATATATATATATATATATATATATCGCATTGCCTGAGAAAGATCATCCACTTAAGGGCACATTCTCTCAAGACTTACTCATACGTATATATATAACATTGCCTGAGAAAGATCATCCACTTAAGGGCACATTCCTCTCAGGTTTTATTTTATACACATATATTGACCACTTAGAGTTGTTCCACATGACTTTGGCTCTAAGGGAAGTCCATATTTAGTCCATTCTACTGGCCAGAGAATCTCATCAATCATACACATATCATCACAGTGTACATCATATATATGTGCTTAATTAAAAAACAGTAACACACAATTTCAATACCACATACATCATGACATACACTAACCATCACTCTCTTGGAGTATGGTAGAACATAGTCAAGGGAAAAACTCCCAAGAACAGAGCTTACCTGCTCTAAGTTCTATACTAGCCTTCATGGCCTCGTGGTCACAGCCACCAGTACCCTCTGTATTACGCCCTACACAAGGATATACAAGCAATCAATAACAGTCTTCAACCGTTGCATGCAAAGAAACGCTATTATTTTCCCTAAAAAAATCGAAACTAGGTGAAGGTCTTTGGAGAAAACGATCTCCCCGTCTGATGGTTCTCATAAAGAGCTGAGGTTGAAATCTAACTTACTGAGCGATTTTCTTCAACTATTAAGTTGAACGTAAAGGGTTTTGGTCAAGGATCGAGTGGTTATGAAGCTTTTCTCACTTAGCAATGGAGAAAACGGAGAACGGAAGAAACTGCTGGTGTTTTTGCCAAGAAGTAAAAGAAATGGGTCACTCAAGTAATGACCCAGGCGCACGTCAATTAAATACCTTGTGAGTTAACACGCGCCACTAGAGTCAACACGCGTCACTTAAATAACCTGGTAGTCAACTCGGCTCACCAATGTAAGGTGAGTTTGTGAAGGTGCCAACTGTCGGGTTGGGTTCTCCGGATTAGCGAGCTAAGTGCATTAAACCTCGTTCAACTTCATTTTCACTTATGTTGCCGGGTTCAGATTACCCACTAAAAGCTTACCTTGTACAACTCGACATTTGTAACCCGGACAACCTTGTGCAGGTTCATGGTACTAGTACAAAGTCTAAGAGCTTCTCTTGGAAAAATCCAAGGTCCGCCCTTGTCCGGGGTCCTACCTCGGCACTTTATAAAATCCAAGGTTCCACCCTTATCCAACCTTGTTCAGGGTTCTAACTCGGTACTTTATAAAATCCAAGGTTTTGCCCTTGTTCGGGATCCTACCTCGGTACTTTATAAAATCTAAGGTTCCTCCCTTATCCGACCTTGTCCGGGGTTCTACCTCGATACTTTGTAAAATCCAAGGTTCCACCCTTGTCCGGGGTCCTACCTCGGTACTTTATAAAATTCAAGGTTCTGCCCTTGTCCGGGGTTCTTCCTCCATGTCAGCACTATCCCATAATGGTTCTGTTTACTCTCCAAGGTGTCAACCTGGTCACACGAATCCGGGTTCCTTGTAACACTCACTTAAGAAACGCGAACCCGGATCTGTTACAGGGTCATTATAATCACAACTACCTCCTAAGCATAATATTATTATATCAAAGTGTCAACCTGTACACTCAATTCCTTACAAAAGGGCTCATGAAAAACAATGCATGACCAAATCAAAATCAATCATTTATGTTTCTGTCTCAAATCAAGTCTTTCTCTTCTACAATTTTTTTCCACACAAATATATGAAGGAGTACAAGTCAAAAGACAATAATAAAACTTGTAAATGAAGGGGAGTGTACGCTATTAAAATGTAAAACCATACAAGTAGATTTCTAATAATTTTTTTTGCTAATATAACTATCACATAACAAGCCTCACATTTTCTTGGCACCGAAAAAGAATGGGGAGGTTGAGAGTGGAATGGAGCTTATATGCACTCCAAACCACAAATTTTGGGAACTAGAATAGCAATTCGAAACAAATTTTCCACCTACCATTTCACAAGGAAAAAATTAAAACCTTTGAAAGATATGCAACATTTCTTTTAAAAATTAGGATGCAGGTATGGCAAAATATAATGCTACACATAAATATACCCAAAAAGTAGATAAGATAAGAATAAAGTTGTGTGTAAGAAATAGGCAAATACATGACCAACAAAGGCTGCAAAACAACCACCTAAAGGTTGGTGCCAAGCAATGCACCTAGGATTCTTGTCCATTTCAAATATAAAAATAAATATAGACAATATTTTAAACAAAATAATGTTAACAAACAAGGCATTATTATCAAATCTATATTCCAAATCACCCAAACAATGCAAAACCAGATCAAAATGTTCGTAGAATGCCTAGCATACACGTAAATCTAAGAATCAATTGAAACAAAATGCAAAAAATGTTTGCATAAAACAAATAGAAATAATACATACATATGACAAAAAATTGTGAAGAAATGCACAGTTCACATGTAGAAAGAGAACTAACAGCATAAAATGGATCCATATTTAACATCTCAACAACGACAACACATGAAATCAAGAAAATGTAGGTTAAAATATTTACAGTACAAAGATTTAGGGTTGAGAAATTACACTTGGATGTCGCGTTCAAGGCAATAAATAAAGCTCCCAACAAGCGTTTCCGACTTGGATCCTGATCTGGCTAATGTGGATTGAAATGCACTCTCCCATTTTGTCCTTTTTTCACATAGTGAGAGGTGAGAATATTTGGGTCTTCTAACCCCTTTTCTCTCTTTTCAGTATTTGTTTTTCATTTCATTTTATTTTTCTTTTTTTACTTTTTATTTTATTATTAAATAAAAGGATATTATATTTTAATGCCAACTCATGGGTGTTTATTAGAGGTGCAACATTGTTGGGGTGTTCATTTAACATTTTCCATATTAATATCATAGAATAAGGTTTGGTTCTATTCGTGAAGATTAAGTAAATATTTCATTTAAAGAAAAATTCAAAACAATTTGAGATTTTTTTGATATTGGAATAGTTACTAATTTCATTATCTGACATCTAGAGAATGAATTTTATTTTTTATTCTACAAGTTCTATGAAAGTTTATTTTTTCATCATGTATATTAATTTTAGTCTAATTCTTCTTCTATTGATCAATTGAACCTTTTATCAAAATTACGATAGCTAAATCATGGTTTTATTTTATCTTTAACAATTATGATAACTAAATCATATCACTTTTGTCATTGTCAACATTACAATTATCATCACTATTATTATTGTTGTTCTCATCACCATTACCATAGTCACAATTACTACCATAACCACACTCATCATTACTAGGGGTGTTCACGGTATGGTTTGATGCGATTTTGACTTAAAATTAGTTGGAATCAAATAAAAATATTAAGTGCGGTGCGGTTTGGTTCAATTTAGATTATTTATGAAATTTGAACCAAACCAAACCAATCTTTTTGAGGTTTGATTCGATTCGATTTGATTTTTGCGGTTTGAAAATTCTTCTAGTGAGTATTAAAGATGCTTAAAATGTTTGCTATAATTGGATAAAACTTGAATAATAACTAGGTCAACAATCAATGGTATAAATGATCAACTTAAGGTTTCAACTTGAATGATACTTGAAGAATATTCATTCAATTTAAATAATAAATAATTAAACTTAAAAGTAAAAACAATACACAATACTTGCTTTCAAGTTCCAACGACTAAACTTTTTAAAAAAATCTAGTAAGTGTTGTCATCGGAGATAGTCGTTGCTGCAAACATAGAGAAGGATACATGGAGAGCTATTTTATGCTTTCCGTTTAGGGTTTCACGAGAAAGGAGAGAGGATAGTGAGAGACTAAGTGTTAAGTATTTTAGTCTTAGATTTAGACTGAGCATAAGTGTTGTTGTTTTACATAAGTTTAAAGCTATATTGTCGTATATGTATATGACTAATATGAGTCTTATATTGAACTAATGAGTGCAATTTGATTTTCATATGCCAAACCGAAAACCAAATTGCACAGTTTGGAAAAAACAAAAATCAAACCAAAACAATGCTTTTCAATTTTATGCGGTTTGCAATTTTTTGGGTTGATTTTTGGTTTTACACTCAATTTGGTTTGATTTTAAACACTCTTAATCATTATTGCCACTATCGTCATTATCCATTGCCATAAGTTGATTAACACTCATTATTACTACTATTATTATCACTGCTATGGTAATTGTTATCCCCATATCATTACAACAATCATCACCATCATAACACCTATTGTTATTATCATTACCATAGTCATCAGCATTATCATTATCACCAACATTATCACAATTAACACAACTATCACTACTACTAATATTATTGTACATAATTGTTATCCCCACATCATTACAACAATCATCACCATCACAACAATTATTGTTATTGTCATTACCATAGTCATTAACATTATCATTATCACCAACATTATCACAATTAACACAACTATCACTACTA
>CM023942.1:4969130-4996464 GCA_013407115.1 Glycine latifolia
ATAGTCATAATCTGAAACTTTCCCATGCCTGAAACAAATTGTAAGTAATTAATTAATAAAAAGAAATGAAAAAGGGACCCGCATGCAACAAAACCCACGACAAGATCAGATTTTTAAAACAGAAACTGATGTTGTCACTGATGACTAAACTACCCAGTACACAGAATTGGTTTTCTTCAGAGACAGAGATAGGAAACTCACTTGCTCGAATTGCGTTTTGGAGAGAAGAGTGGTTTATGAATTGTGATGATTTTATGAATGTCGACGACGATGATTCAAAGTTCAAATTGAGACATCGATTAAGGGTGGTGAGATCGGATTCGGAGAAACTAGAAGAGCAAATGGGACACTTTCCTTAGAACCCCAAATTAGTGCATGAAATTTCACTGATTGCTCCTATCCTATGTCATGTTAAGCTTAGAAGTTGAAACGGTACAAAAACACTTACAAATTTTCAAAGTTTAATGTAGTTGGAATTTTAATTTGTGGTTATAATGTAAAAAACATTACAAATTGTAAGCAAAATAATTTTTTTTAATTTCTACCATGATTAATTTAACAATATATAATATATAAAGGAATATATTCTTGTCCACATTTTTTAAAACGTTTTTGTCCCGAAATATTCTGCAACCAATTACTGTAAATGTAATATATGCATTAATTAAAGGATAAGATGGGAAATTAAATTATTAAATGAGAAAGAAGGTGTAAAAAAAGTAATTGATGAGAAGATAATTGCTCACTTTACGATTTTTTTTCATTCCACAGACTGACATAATTGTTCCATTTTTTATTCATTCAACTGCTTGATAATACGATTTTAAATTAATGAGACAATAATTACTTACTCTCTTCTTGTTTTACGGTTTTTCTATCCTCAAATTAATTTAACAATATATATAGGTATATTTCTTTTGGTGTCCACACTTTTTTATACGTTTTTTGCCCTGAAATATTCTGCAACTACTATCATCAATTAAAGGATCAGATGAGAAATTAAATTATTACATGGGAAAGAATATAGAAAAAGTAATTGAAGAGAAGGTAACTGCTCATTTCACGATTTTTTTCATCCTGTAAATTGACACAATTATTTCATTTTTTATTCCTTCAATTGCCTGATTACATGGTTTTAAATTGATGAGACGGTAACTTCTCACTCTCTTCATGCTTCACTATTTTCATCTCACATGAAGTAACTGACACAACTGTTATACTTTATATTCATTTTCTCTCTTTTCTTTTATTAAAAATTCTCCGTTCATTGCAGTGTGGCCACCTTTTGATAGTGGTGCGGCAGTTGGAAAGGAGGGAACCACAGGACACATTGTCTAAGGTTGATTTTGTTCGGCTGACTCCACAGATGAAAGGAATTCCATGGTTCCATTCGCTTGAAATTATGAACATAAGAACATCTAATCTAAACAAAAAGAAATGATCTTAATTTGATTGGATTGTCAAACAGAAAAAAAAGTCATTAAATCATTATATTTATTAATTAAATCATTATAATCTAATCTAGACAAATATATAAAGGTGATATTAATTTTTATTAGTTATATTTGGGTAAACTTACGCTTGAAGGACTTCTATTGGAAGAAAAAAATCAAATAATTTTTTCTATAAATTTAAATTAACTTATGTTAAAAATTAATTTATAATTTTTTTCATCTTTTAGAGAAACTTTCTATAGATTAGCTTAAATAAAAGTTAATTTGAACTTATCCTTCAATATTAAGCTATGTAACTATACTTTTCAATTACAATTTTATATTTTAAAAAGTGATATATTAATAATTAAATTGAGTGATTGATTCTTTTGGCTCACTTTTACAAACTTTTTATTAAAATGGATTTTTTCTGATACAAAGTACTGGCATAAGTATGTTTTGACCAAAGTCCATGATCAAATTGATAATTTGAGGACATGACAGTCCAATCACTAAAAAGGATGAAACAATGATTTTAAATAGTTGTTTCACTCTAAGCACAATTCTGCATTTTTTAGTAGCTGCTAAAACACTATCAAATCACCAAAGTGAGTGATTTGATCGTGTTCTTTATAAGAGTAAGAGATGCTAACAATTTACTACGGACACAACAAATTGGATTTGTTGGATGATCACTTTAAAGGAAGTAGCAATTTGAAATTGCTGATTTTGTCAAGTCAAAAAGAAGTAGCAAAATTGTTGATTTGTCACATCAAAAGAAAGTAACAATTCGAAGCTGTTGGTTTGTCATGTTAGCATGACCAACTCAGCAATTTGAATTGTTAATTTGTTGATACAATAATCCATGATCATTGATTTGTGTGCGTGCAAGATGCGTCTGCAATAAAAATTGCAAAATATATGAATCAACATTGATTCAAGTACGATCACATGAAAGTGACACCATGCTTAGCATCGAAACAACTAATTGCATTAGCATGATTTGTAACTATAAATATAGCTTCCTTTCGATTTTCTTCACACATTCAATAGATACATCAAATAGTTGAGTATTTTCGTACAATTCATTTTTTATATGTTAAGAGATAGATGTTATGCATTTATATAACTAGATGAATATGTAATATATGTTTTTATTTGTAAAGATTTATGTAATATTTTTAAAAATGATTTTTAGTAAAAGTATAATTTTTTTTAATTTTAATATATTGTATATGATTTTGTATAATTTATTTTTTGTTAAATATTATTAATTACGTATTTGCAAGTTTAACTCTATTTTATTTTTTTCAAATATGTTGAGAGATATGCTTTTCTTGCATCCATAAAATATCATTGTCTATAGGTTTAGAATGGATGTTGCTTAGTGAAGATTGTGAAAAAGAAGTCATCTTTTTACTATCAATATTATATAATCATAAAAAACTAACTACAATAACAAAAAGATTAGACATTACAAATTTACAATTTAAATACAAAACTTAAAAATTAAATTCTACAATAAGAATAAATTATATAATCACAAATTTTTTAACTACAATAACAAAAAGACTGCCCAATTTTTAATTTATGAATTTAGAGTTAAAATACAAAACTTAAAAAATAAACTCTACAAGAACAAAGAATTATATAATCACAAAAAATTTGAAGCCAATGACAAAAACTACACAATTTTAATATATGAATTTAATTACTGCTCAATTTAAGTTTTTAAGAAAAAAATTTAGTAGTAAAAATTACAAAAAATCAACTTCTGAAAAAAAAAATACTTATAAAAAATTATTTTAGTAGTGAAAATAAATTTCAAATTAAAAAAAAATTCTTAATTACACATACTAAAATCACTTATATATTAATTACCATAACAATGTTACACGTACAATTTTATTAAAAATAATGTTTTAAATAAGGATAATGTAAGAATTACAAAATATGTATCTAGCTTCCAATTTTTAGAAGCTAGCAAAACTTGAGTAGCTAGTACAAAGAGAACCCACCATTTTGAAATGTCCCAAAGTATCAAGTACAAAAGAAGAAAGCGAAAAAATAGAATTGAAAACAATACATACTGAGTCTCATTATTTAATATGAGTGAAAATTATTATTTTAACTTGGAGAGTTAACATTTTATATTTGTTGGGTCAAAGTTATTTTCATTGAACCTTCTGCATCGATGGGACATGACAAGTGAGCTATTGATGCAACAAGACAACACATGATGCAATAGAATAAAATTATTTTTTCGAGTGAGTTCCTACGAGACTGGGCTCCTGCTGCGATGAGATAGTGCATTGTGATCAACAAAATGAATTTGCTGTCTCCTTAGGTCAAGTGAATAGGAACCAACAAAACATATTTGTTATTAGGTAATTAAGAGCATCTTTAGTGGTAGATCTTAAATTAAAATCTTAGACTACTTTTTGATAGTTTCCATAGAATCACATAGGATTGAAGATCTCTTAAGATCTCTCTAATTTTTCTTTAGTGGTAGATCTTATTTTGAGATCTTAGGGAGAGAGAAAGAGGTAAAGAATTTATTCTTTTTTGAACTATGTGCAGATCTTGAGAGTTCTTCTACAAGAACTCATCCTCCATGTTGGAGATCTCATCACCTCCTTTATTGGGAGATCTAGTGAAGATCAGATCTTGAGCCCAAGATCTTTACTCAAGATCTAGCACTAAAGATGCTCTAACAAATTGATATTGCAGTTTTATATCTAGTCAAGATGTGTGAAGCACATTGCTTGAATAGTTCAAGATTGCTATTTGCTTGTATTCTATCTACCTGCTATGTGTCTTGGTGTTTCATAAAGCATCATTAATCTCAAATATATAACAAAATGCAATTAGCTTGTCACTCTTGAATCAACAATTGTAAATTACTAATTTATTTCAAAGCCTTTCTCAATTTTTTTAGCCAAAAAAATGTGACAATAGAATAATAAGTCAAAAAAATAATTGTTTTATCTTTTTCTGACTGAAAAACATATCATGCTAATAATTTATTTTAGAACGAACCCATTCTAATAAAAAAATTTGTTAAAGGAATCCAAATAGATCAATGACTCAAATTAATGTCTCTCATTCAATAAAAAATAATAAGGCAAAAGGCCAAATAAAAAAATTCATGTGTTAAAAAATAACATATTTATATAAAAGAAAATAACTTTTTTTTGTTTACAACCGTAATATAAATTTATAGCCTTATAGTAAAATATAACATAATTTACCCATCTTTCTCAATAAATTTTTTTTACCCATCTTTCAAATCTGGAAATCATCATTATTTTTTTTTTCACGTTAAAATCATCATGATTTATTAGCAAAAAAATTTAAATATTGCAGTTTTAAAAAAAAAATTACAAGAATATTGTTGTTTGAAAACTATTTCCAAATCTATAGCAGTCATTCACGCACAGCGTCCACGTGATTAATCACGCACAGCCTCTACGTGAATGGGCTTCAGTCACGCACACATAGGACGTGTTTAATCACGTCTCCCCAGCACGTGATTGGGGACCAAACACGTTCCCCCAGGACGTGATTCAGCCACCTTATATAAACCTCACTTTCAGCCTTTTTCCTTCATTTGTGCATTCTCTCTATCTCTCTAACTTTAGTTTCTCTGCCTTCTCTCTAGGTTCGGGTGTGGGTTTTAGGCTTTTTTGCAGCGAAGCTCTGTCACTCAAGTAAGTCTTGCTCAAATATATGTTTTTTAAATGATATGAAATATATTATATTGTTGTGTTAGAGAATTATTATTGATATAGAAAATTGTTAGTGACCTAGGTTTATTGGAAATAGTTAGTTGTTTAGTTGTGATAGAGTTATTGTCTTATAATACTATTAGTTAGTGAATTAGCTTATTATTAAGTACCTGTGTAATGTTATGACCTAGGTTACATTAGTTAATTAGTTGGTGACATAGGTTTTTATTAATTAGTTATGTAGGTTATGACCATTATTTAGTTACATAAGTTATGATACGCATGTTATGACCAACACAAAATGAGGGTAACGATATTAGCAATTTTTGATTTAGGTTTCCATGACTTTTTCTGTTATGTTCATTGTCTGAACAATGAAGTCCACTCATTGGAATTTACTAGCCGTGTTTTTCCCTTCGGCACGTAAACTTCATCACATCAAAATCTGTTGACAAAAAAAAATATAAAATTTGTCTCGTAAGCTCGTAATCTCGTCCGTACATATCTTCGGCACGTAAACTTCATCACATCAAAATATTAATTATACATTTTTTATGAACAATTTTAACTTTTTCTATAGTTTTTTTTCTCTCTTCAACTCTTAAATTTTAATTTTTAATCATCAAATCAATTTTATAATTCCATAATTATACATATGCATGTATAACAATTTCACCAGAAATGGAAATAAGACTATATTAAGAAATGATATGTTGGTGATATCATTCAAATTGTTTTGACTCATATTTTAAGAAACTTTTAATTATAAAGAAGACCTAAGTTTATATTGCAAATCTAATTTTGAAGTTACAAAATATTTATTTTTCTTTTAACTTAAAATGTAAAAATATGAACGTACCTAACATATATATTAATTGGCTTAGGTTTTATGGCTATTTTTCTTAGAATATTATTAGTTAGTGACCTAGGTTATCATGATGGACGTACCTAAGATATATATTTATTTGCTTAGAATATTACTAGTTAGTGACTTTGGTTATGACCTAGGTTATCATTAAGGACCTACGTAAGACATACTTAACATTTTGTATAAAATGTGTAGCATATTATTATGGCCGAGTCATCGTCGTCCGAGTCACCTCGTTCTGGTTCTAACCGTGAGCATGAGCCTACCGATCCCACAACGCATGTTCTTCCAGGACCATACAGATGGGATGTACTTAGGAGGCGTAGACAACATACACTCATATTTCACAGGCAGTTTGGAATGACGAGACAAAGAGGGAGCTAAGAATTCGTCGCGGAGGTACATATTATCGGCCTGAGGCTGATACATATTATCAGCCTGAGGCCCCACCGATGGACATTGAAGGCCAGCCTGCGTACCATGTCAGTCCAATGGCGATGCCATTCGGGGATGAGGCAGGGAGCAGTAGTCAGGGAACTCGTATGTGGGATCAGACAACTACTGAGGATGCTTATAGCCACATAAATTTCGATCCACAGCAGTCAGACTATCCTCCAGAGCCGCCGGTCGATGACACTCCACCTCCATATCATGTGCAACATCCTTCTCCTGCTCCGCAGTATTCACGTGGAAGTGGTAGACGCAAAATGCCAGATCGTCGGGCGCGTCATGAGCATTGGCCTCCTTATTTGTAGAGTTTATATTTTGTTATTTTCCGTTTTGTGTCGATTATTATTTTTTGCTATGTACTTGTTAAACATGTTTTGATTATTGACATTTTTTAAGCCCCTATATCTGTGGTGGACGTTGTTTGGTTATTTAATTTGGTCGTCATGATTATATTTTGCTATGAACTAAATATGGAACTATAAAAGGATATCCACATTGGATATATCCTAATTTGTGATGGACGTAGTTAGGCACGCATTCACGCATACAAGTTGGCACGCACATTCTTCAAAGTAATGTCCGATATTTGTCTTGTTACCTTTCATTGCTAACTATCGACTCTTCTTGTCATGGCAGAAAAGCACAATAAATGCATCGTCCTTTGTACTGGAAAATGACATTGACTACACCGGTGACGATTGACAACACATTCATGTCCTTTATACTGTAGCCAATCAATTTCACTGATCTGTAAAATGACATTGACAACACTACCACGACAGTTGTTTAGTCACGCCTCATCCATACGCGAGTGGTCCCGTCCCACACAGGCGGGACTTTACACCGTTATATATACCCCCACACAAGAGTTTAATCATCCCACACAACATACCTCCGCAAACGAAAGTCAATCTCAATATGATGGCATTCTTAGGTGAAACAGCCTCTCAAAACATTGGTAATTCGAAATTAGCATTTATTTTTCCGAATGGATCAATCATGCATAATGAAACTGGTGTTTCTTTCGGATGTCCTACTCCAATACCAATGCGAGTTCCCGATGAATGTTCCTTTCAGTCACTTAAGAGTAGAATGCAGAACACCCTTCTGCTCACAAGTGACCAATTTGTGGATGAAATTTACTATCGATAACTAGCCATCAGTACAGGTAACAAAATTGTTTTTCATTCCCTGCCCCTGAATAATGATGATGATGTTTGCACTATGTTGGTGTGCCATGAAAAATTCTCATCTGTTGGTCCTATAGAATTATTATGTATGATAAGCAGAACACCCGATGGTGTCCTCGACCTACTTCGATCCACCATGACTCCTACTCATGATGCACTGTTGTATTACAACGGCAAGTGGAAGAAACCACGACAAAACAATTTTTTGGGTTACTCCTTTACTGGAACAAATCCAAAAAGATTTCAAATCCCTTCCGGATGCAATATAGAAACACTCAAGGATATAATCAAGCAAGTTGCGCCGCTCGGAGTTCCTCCTTATGGAATACACGAATCACAGGTTGTGAAACAAGTGTTCTTCCGACAACCAGGTCACACACAATATTCACAAAATTTAGTCGAATATCAAATAATAGAACTGAAAAATGATGAAGATGTACTCAAGGTGTTAGCAGAATCTAATTACTGGAAGCGTTTCTCTCCAATAGAAATTTTAGCTACTTTTAACAAACCAGTAATCCAACTACTGGAAGATGACATGTCCTGATTTTCATGTTTCAGTTGTTGTTGTTAGTACGTTTCGTTGTTTCGGCTTTTAAATTTTCAACTTCTTGTGTTTGTCACTCTATTTCCAGTTGTTTGTACATTCTGTTATTTTATTAGGTTTCAATGGATTGTTAATGTGGATTGCATTTTCATGTGCAACAACCTTCGTAGCGTATATGAAAATTGACAGCAGTGGTTTCAATGGAAGTTTCGTTTATTTTCAAATGTTCATTACAAAATATAACAACATAAAGAAAACATTGACAACAACATCAACAAATCATGAGGTAGATGGACGATTAGGACAATTTCGACGATTATGACCAGGTAATCTGCATATACCACACCTAGTACGACTTTGACTAGCTTCAACTTCATCCATCTCATTGCGTATTCTAGTTGACTTTGGACGACCCCTTGCACGCAAAATAGACTTGTCAGGTATCACCACTGGATCTGTAGTGGGTGGGATTGCTTGCTCATTACCAATTGGCTGCCATGGGAATGAATAAGCTTCTACCAACTTTGTTATGAGGAATACATCATCCACATATTGTGACGGTGCCTGACGAACATGTAAAGCGGCTGCTATGGCATGACTACAAGGATACTTGAACGCCTTAAATTTCCCACACTGACAGGACCGCTCAGGGAGATAAACCGAATACGATTTTTCATAACCATCGTCAACCTCAAATACAGATTGTTCAACATTATATGCACGAACATAGTGAGCAGTAGCAGTGGTCTCATTGGCCTTCAACATAGAAATCACATTTTTGCAATGATGATAAGGACCTTGCAATTCATTAAGAGCCGAGCGCCCTCGACAAACAAAATATTCCACCAATCTGCTGTATATGTGCTTAACCAACGCGGTTATTGGCATGTTTCTTGCACCTTTTAACATCCTGTTCACTGACTCGGCCAAATTTGTTGTCATATGTCCATACCTTCGTCCCTCAACATCATATGCACGTGTCCACTTTTCCTTCGGGATACTATCAATCTAGTTTGCAACCTCAGGACTCACATCACGAAAACTTGAGTAGGCTATGTCAAACTGAACAATAGAAGGAGTATAACTTGCACACAAATTAAATAACATTAAAATTTACAACTACATGTATAATTAATAGATGAAGTTTTTAACCATACCTAAATTCATAACCGTTCTCTTTAAATTTTCATTTCTGAACTTTTGATTAAAATTGCTCGCAATATGACGAAGGCAAAAGACATGATAAGCATGCTGTGGTTGCCAACCACGGTGCCTCTCAACTGCAGACAATATGCTTCGATGCCGATCAGAAATAAGATAAATATTTGTCTTCTGTGTAACATGAGCGCGAATGTTATCCAGAAAGAATTCCCAAGCTTCCAACGTCTCACCCTCAACAATAGCAAATGCAAGTGGCAAACATTCATTATTTCCATCCTGAGCTGTGGCAATCAACAATTTTCCTTTGTACTTGCCATATAAATGAGTGCCATCAATTTGAATAACCGGCTTACAAAAATTGAAAGCCTCGCAACATTGTTTGAAGGTCCAAAAAATCCGGCGAAACACACTTTTTCATGAACGATTAAATGAGCCACATAATAACTGTTTGTTTGAAGACGATAAACAAAACCTAGATTACGTCCAACCATATATTCACACCACCTCGACAAAAATGCATATGATTCCTCCCAATCACCGTAGATAATTGTCATTGCTTTCTGCTTTGCATACCATGCCTTTCTATATGAAACTTTGTATCCATAGGAATGAGTTATCCTTTCCTGGATGAGTCCAATTGAACATGATGGATCATGCTTTATCATCCCTAATAAAAAAAAATTAATCACGTTATCATTAATAACAATAATACAATCATTAATTCTCATCATTAAATATTCATCCAAAAACTTACCTAGTACGAGTGAAACAATAACACTGGCATCTAATTGTCTGTGGTCCTGAGAAACGTGATCATTTAAGCAATTGTGATCCCCGCCCCATTTGGTAACCACCCATCTTTCACCATACGTTGGTTTCATTACCCTAACCCTCCATGGACAATTCTGGTCATGCGCACGACATTTCATGCTTAACTTTGTCGGCGTACTTTCAACCACGACAGCTTCCTGATGCTCCTTCATGAGGTTAAGCTTGATTGTCATTTGCACATCTTCTTTTGATGCAAATTCCTATTTCACAAACAACTTATTCCCTAATACCCATGGACCCTCAACTGAACTTGAACCATAACCACTGCCAGAATCTTGTTCACTCGGATAATCCCAATCAATGTAGGTGTAATGTGGGATTCCATCCCAAAAAGTAGTATTTCCATCACCTACATATGTAAATTCCAAAATTTATTACAATAAAATACATACACAATAAACAAACATATGTGTAAGTAACTATTGTTTGGTAACACACCTTGACATTGTTGCCGTAAATGAGACTCTTCTGCATCCTCTTGTCGTTGGGTTTCATGCTCTCTCACGACTGAGTAATGTTATTGTATTTAAGTTGCGCTTCGACCATCATCCTCATCATTGTCCGAAGCACTAACATTCTTAGCAAGAAGACGATCTTCCATTGCGATATTTTCATTATCATCATCCATAACCCAAGTAGGGTCATTTTCATCTTCCATAGACAAATTAACAACTGGAGCAGCAGATGCTAATGCTCCACGAGAATAATTGAAATCAATTGACCTCGTTGGTAAAGCCACATCCTCTACTCCAGCAAAATCCACGTACAACTCTAAGAAATTTTTCCTTGACTGGTTGAAGAATTCTCCTATTACAAATTCTAAGTCTTCGTCGTAAATTGCTTTCATGCTGATATATTTATCATCGCACCATATTCTTGCAGTGACCATAGTGATGCCTTTGAGAACTAATTTTTTATGGATTTTTTCATGCAATTCGTCAATGGTTGAGTTGCGGTTGATACGTGTTCCCCTTTTCTCTCTTTCGTAAACAACACCACGTCGGCTCTCAATTTTGCTACCATTATAATATAAAACAATATGAACAGAATCACCATCTCCAGACATTTTTTTATATATGACCAACGACTACAAGATCACAAAGATGATGAACATAGGACCACGGTCACGCCTGTAACACAAAAAAAATCTATAAGCATATCATGATAATTTATTTCATTTGGAAGAAAAATTATTTGAAAAAATTGATTATCTATGTCTTACGTAGGTCCTTAATGAAAACCAAGCTCATAACCTACGTAAATAACTAATGAAAACCTAGGTCACCCACTAATTGTATCCTAAACCCTAAACCTAGTTCATAACCTACGTAACCAAGGTAATAACCTTCAGGCCATAGTTAATGATAACCTAAACCCTAAACTAATAATATTTTAAGTCAATAAACCTAGGTCTTAACCTACAAAACTAACTAATCAAAACCTAGGTCATAACCTACGTAACCAACATCATAACCTTGAGGTCGTACTTAATGATAATCTGAGTAACTAACTAATAATATTGTAACTCAATAAACCTAAGTCTTAACCTACATAAATAACTAATCAAAACCTAGGTCATAAAACTTACGTTATAATAAGTAACTATTTCTAACCTAAGTAAATAACAATTTTCTAGATCAATACCAATTCTCTAATACAACAACATAATATATTTCATGTAATTTAAAAATAATATGTTTGACCAACGCTTACTTGCTCGAACTAAAACCCGAATCCAAAGAGAAGTCACAAAACAAAAGCCTTCAGAGATAGCCAAGACCTCTGCAAATGCTGAAAATGGGTGCAAATGCTGAATAAAGGTAATATATAGGGGTGCTGAATCACGTCCTGGGAGGACGTAAAAGGGGCTGGGTTACGTCCTGTGTGGACGTGAATGAGGCTTATTCACGTGCTGGGTGGACGTGATTGAACACGTTCATGGTGTGCGTGATTGATCACGTAGAGGCTGTGCGTGAATGACTGCCATAGATTTGGAAATAGTTTTCAAGCAATATTCTGGTAATTTATTTTTAAACTGCAATATTTAAATTTTTTTGCCTGATTTATTAGTTATATGTTTTAAAATACATATTTCAGTAATATCTAAATATATTTTTCAATTTTAGCAACACAATAAATTTTAAATTAAAAACAATTATTTTTTTCCTTCTAAATCAACCCGATAGCATTAATCTCGCACACACTCACACACCCTTCTTCTTGTTCTTTGACGCGCAAGCTAGCTAAGGTTCCAGCTCGCACTCTCGCTCGCAGTTACAAAAACCATGACGACAACGACCTCCGAAGAAGACGCTGCACTCTCTGTTGTTCGATTCGCCTCTGAACTCGCCATGGCCGATGCCGGTCCTGAGGTATTCTCCTTCCTCTGCCCCAAACCCTTTCTTATTTCTAATTGTTAACGGTTCGGTTTTTTATTTTTATTTTTATTTTTTTTAGGTGCGACATGTTTGCTCAATTGAAACTGAATCAGTGTTTGTGAAACTCGGTGACTTTAGTTGGTCTATTCAAGCTTTGGTGTGTTTGTGGGAACTCGTTCTGTATCGTTGTTTTAATGTTGAACAAGTTTCCGAGATTCGTTTGGTGGGTCGGATGGAAGTGAGGTTGGATTGTGCTCTCACACTAGAAAGGAGATGATATGAATCATGAAATGATTGTGTATGGGGAGAGATATTAATGTGACAATGTATGAGGAAAATATGACAGAAAATTTGTTAAGTTGGTTTGAATATGTACAAACAAGACCACAGAAAGAACCAACGAGGAGAGTAGATTGAATGTTTCTAGTCGTGTGGAAAAGGGGTAAGGGAGATTGAGAAGGACATTGGATGTTGTTGTTGAGACAGATATCCTGGTAAATAATATCTCTATAAAGATTTTCTCTTCAGCTGAGCCAAATGACGTCGTGCGGTTTGTGTCAGGCCTTGGTTGTTGTTGTTGTTGGTCTTTTTTCTTTTTTTTAGGGATTGTGGGTGCTACGTTATTTTCTTCTATCTCTTCTCTGTACACTCATGCATCATATTATATGTGCTTCATGCTTGTACTGTTCATGAATTTAGTCCTTCCTATATTGGTTGGTTAGGTTGCTGGACCACAAGTTAGTAGACTCTGCATGGAGTCTGAAGAGTTCATCGTTATGGGAAAGTGGTTGGAGCTAGCATCATTGATGATTAACTCTGCTGAATTGATTTTCTCAAAGGTTTCTGAAAAAGGTAGAATGCTCTTTTTTGCTAGATATTAATGATATATGCTCCTTTAGGTGTTGTATCCCTCTTGCATTTTGACCTAGATCCAGTTCCATTGATAAAAAACATGAATGCCATATGGTGTGTATGTGTTGTGCAATCATTTGGGTTGGATCTTTTTCCAACTCTGCTACTTTGTTTGGTTATGGCATTGTTGATGTGTGATATTCACTCAGCCTTTTTTCTTAATTGTGTTGCGTTTGTTACTTCCTTTTTTTGGTGTTGCATTTCTCACTTTCTTGTTTACAATCCAATTTGATGTTGCATAGAGAATTGCTCAGGGTGATAGGATTATTTGGATGGCCTTTAATGTTACCAGCTATTGTGAGTGTGTTAAAGTTCTGTTATTTCTTATACCAGATATAGAGGCCATCTTCATTATCATCTCAGCCTTGTTACAAAGAATGAGAATCCTGATGAAATGATGGACATTGTAAAAATTATAACTGCAAAATAATTCAGCAGCCAAACGAAGAGCCTGCCGTGCGATTGAAGATGTAATATCACATGCTACTTGGTTCAAGAGTTTTGGTAATGCATGCTATTGTGACTATTTATATTATTGTTTTTAAAATATCTTCTCTTTTCTTTTCAGTTTGATCAAACTGTACAATCTTTTGGAGACTCCATACTGCCAGTTTTATGTCTACATGAAGGCATTGAATTTAGCTGTTGATGGGAAAGTCACGGAATAAATTATACCTTCATTCAAAAAGATAGATAGCATCTTGAAAGAATGGAAAATTGGAATACCTGAACAGAGAGAGCTCTTTCTCACTATCTAATATTTTGAAGGAAAATAAAATGTATAGCAGAAATGAATTCCTATTAAGGTTAATTTTATGTACGTTCTCCTTATCTCTCTTGGGAGTGGGAACACTACTTAAGTTTCTTCCCACCAGTACTGCCCTCCCAATCTCCCATGAGACAGCAATCTTCTATCCCTCTTTCAATCTCCATTTTATAATATAAATAATTAGTATTGCATCTCATTCCATCCCAGCATGTCAAAGGATGCTTTTAAGTTCCTAACCAATTATCTGGTGACCTTTTTGGGAGAAGATGCAATTGTTTTGAGTGAATCCAAGGAGGAGGCCGCGTGTGCAATTGTGGAATTTGTGAGAGCACCTGACATATATCATGTACCTTGTTTAATTCTAATTATGAATTTATGATATTTGAAAGATTGTATGATCTTTCTGCTTCAGCTTCCTACATTGTTCAGTTACTGTTCCAATAGTAATATCCTCACTTGTTTTTTCAATTGCTTCCTTTGCTTTGAGGGTGCTTGACTTTCTGGTCCTTTTGTGTGTGTGTGTAATTAGACATAGAAGCATGCAAGAGTGAAACATGGTAATTTATTGCTTAGCACTAAAACCCATAAGGTAATAAGGATGCTTTCATGTTGGTACAGGTCATCTATATTTAGAACTTCTGTTTGTCTTTTGGTTGCTTTCTATTATCTCCTCATCGCTGTTAATTTTATTCTTAAATATCTAAGTGCACTATGATTAATGCTTTTTTTGGCCTAGATTGCTATAAGTTCTGGAAGAGCATTCACTAAGTTGATTGTCATGTTGTAGTGTGATTTACTTGACTTGCATGCTGTTGGGCAACTGGAGAAGGATGCCAAATATGCTCTGTTATATCAGCTTCTTAATATTTTTCTTACCCAGAGGCTAGATGCATACTTAGATTATCAAGCTGTGAATTCCACCTCGTTGAAAAACTATGGTAAACACTGTTCATGAATGATTATCATTTATTAGTAGTTACATATGTAAGGCTCTATTCTACTTTATGTTACTATCAAAAATGTTTTGATGTTATGATGTTTTTAGGCCTTGTGCATGAAGAATGCATTTCCAAAATTAGGCTGATGTCATTGATGGATCTTAGCTCTGATGATTCTGGCCAAATTCCATATGAACTTATTAGGGGCACACTTCAGGTAAATTTGCATTCAATTTCTTTCTTGGTGTTTGTGCTCTTTCTAGCATAATTGAAATGTTGGAATGTCCCTCTCAGATCAATGATGGTGAAGTGGAACTATGGGTGGTTAGAGCAATAACTGCCAAGTTAATTGACTGTAAGATGGACAAAATGAATCAAGTAGTAGTTGTTGGGTATGTTCTACCTCAATTTCTCGTCTCTCTCTGCACCCTACTAGCATAAACCACTCTGTGGGCACATAGATATGCACCTGTTGGCCATAGTTATTGTTTTCAGCATTATATATCCCCATGTTGAAAATTCATTTAGCCGTTATGCACTGAGAACAAAGCTAGTGACATGGAGGGTAAGAATTTCTGTCTATAATTTTCAAAATTATAATTAGATAAGATATAATGCATAGTAATGTTTTTACTATTCCTATTTTTATACAGCCATTAACATAATATGAGCATGATAATTGACTCCATAAATTTTTCAAAGGAAAAGAACTGCGAAGTCAATTTCTGCTAATCAGAATTTCAATGAATAACTGCCTTGAATTTATGACCCGTAATATCAAGACCAAAATTTGATTTTAAGATTTCAAAAGCCTGTCAATTTGAACTATGCTGCTTATTGAAAAGTATATGACTGTTCTATAAATAGAAATATCCCAATAGCTTTTTTCTACCTCAAATGTTAACATTTCATGTATATAATAGTGGTGGTGCATACAATTTTAATTATAGAAGATCATTTGTTTTTTCTGGAGAATGTTAGCTAATTCTGCTTATCTCTTTTTTCGCAAAAGATCGTTATCATGCAATTTGTTCTAGTCTTCTAGATGATGGTTGTGCTCTTATTAACATTTTGATTGTTGTGTTATTAGATGAAACACCATTGCTTCAACACGAGTAACTGGTTTTTGATTGGCCACGATGTTTGATTACTTGTTTCCTATTTCCAGTGAAATATTGCCAATGTTATCAGTACCATTCAGGCCAACAAAATAATAGAAGATGGGTCTCAGGCAGCCCAAGGTTTGGTAGTTCGGTGAGAGGACGTTTTCATCTGAAGTAATTTTCTGAAGCATCTAGATTTTATCCATGTGAAAAATATTTTAATCTTTAAACAGGAAAAAATTGTAATTTGTTACAAATTTCCGTTTATGTTAGTTGGCAGGTGACTGATTGTACTACCCAACTTTGACATAGAAGCTTTTGTTTTAAGTTTTTCCATTTTTATGTTATGTCAAAAAAACAAAACAAAAAACAGCAGCCTCACGATAGTGTGGACTGTGGTCCTAGGAAGTAGGAATCAATATAAGCTATTTAATTTTTAGTACTTATTGAAGAAATTGTGCACTGATTACACTATCATAGTTATAGAGCAGATAGACATGGTGTTGTCTTCTCATTAGTTGAGTTTAAAATATCATCTTTGCTGAATAGCTCTTTGTAGATGCTATTTTCTGTTTTTATATCTGAAAAAAAAAATTAAAAAAATTGAAGACTTGTAGAGTAATATGCCAATAGTTAAAATAATGGCTCGCCAATCTGTATATTAAAACTGTCCAGTAACTGACGTTTCGCTATGATAACATTTTTTCGATCTCCAATTGTTAATTGCTTTTTATTTGTTAGTTTAATTTAGTATTTATCAAGGGATCAGTTAGTTGAATATATTCTGAGTTTTATTTGAAACTTCCTCGTACTTGTCTTCGTTCCTACTAATTAAAAAAAAATTGTATCTCAAAGCTGTGTTGATAATAGTATATTTTTTGGATTGTTGTTCGGTTTTCTTTTCCCGTGAGGTGGACCCGGTGTTGCTCTTCATATTTAAGAAAACTTGATCCTTCCATCTTATATTTGTGCATAAGTGATAATTGTCATGCATACTTAACGTTACATATAAATTACATGACAATTTATATTCAACTAACTGATCCTTCTATCTTAGCGTAGTCACTTATTCAACTAGACATTGAATGCGTACTCAACGCGACATTTCACGCTAAACACACCTACTACGACACTTGGCTGTGTTTTAAGGCAAAAAGGAGGGAAAACAAAAAGATCTTTTCACCAACTTTGAAGGAGACAAAGCACAACACCTAGGTCATGGAAGAGAGCTCTTTCCACACCATTGGAGCTACATCTTCATCATTTTGTTTCTCATTTCCTCCCTTCCATTCCATTCCCTTGCCCTAACTTTCATTGTATAAGTTTCTCATGAAAATGAGATGCTAAAACCCTCATTGTTGGGAGCTCAACAACCAAACTATTTGATGTATGATTATAACTATTTATTCAATGTTATTTGCGTATTATTGTTGTTTTTCTGAACTATTTTCATGTTAGTGGTTTGATCATCCATTTGCATTCTTATTCTAGGATTTAATGCATTGGAAAATGGTTATTTTCTTAAAACTGAAAAATGCTTCTAAACATATCATTTCTAGGGATAAAATGATTTTGTTTAGCCTATATTATCATCTTTAATCTTAATGTTAATGTAACTCTTGAAAGATTAGGAGCGAAATTAAGTGATTTAGGGTATTGCACTTGAGGAAATAATGCTTCTAAACATATTACATTCGTTGTACAATATTTCAACCATCACTGTATTATTTCGATTCCGAGTGTTTGTGTCTCTTTCTTTGTATTTATAATGTTTTATAGTTTACATTACGTCAAATTTAGTATATGTCGATTACTCTACAAAGTAAATCAATTCATTAATTACAAACATGCATGTATTAATTTTGAGTACAAACAAAATCCTTGTGGAATCGACATTCAATCTTACCGTTTCTTTATTATTTGGACAAATTGATACATTGCTAAAGTGTTGGAGTATTTGATAATATTGACTTGAACACAAAGCACGATGTGCAGAAGTTTATCAAACATGTACCGAAAAACAAAACTCCATAAATCCCTGAAGTTAATATGTTTATTTCTCATAAACTGTTCCATCTCACGTGGAATCATTCTCTCATCAACATTTGATAAACATACAATAAATCACCATATATAAACATGATCCGAAAGCATTAATTATTACATACAGCTTCATATTATGACAACAATATAGGGAAATTAAACTACGTACTTGAGATTCATTCCATGCCATATGACAAGCTTTAAATGAGAAATGAAATTATCAAGAGTGAAACATGTTCTTAGCAAACCCTAGTGAAATCACCACAACGTTGTCTAGGGCCACGTCGTCCATTTCTGGATGGCAAGCAGCTACGGTAACCTTTGCTTTGTGGACATCTAACAGCTCTGTTGTAGCTATTGCCTGTTTTGCCAGTCACAGAGTGACTCACATCATAGAGCATTCTGGCCACATGGGAATCAAATGAGAACTCTGATTCCAACTCATTGCCGTTGACAACAACATTGTAGTGGATCTGAATGATGAGCAACACAATGAGGAGACCCTTCTTCATTTTGTGCTGTGTCCTATTCTTGGGAACTTCTTTTCTCACGGACAAAGGAGGATATGGTTCCTAGTTAAGCTAGGGAGTCTCTTTATAAGCCTTAAAACCTTAAAAAAAATCTTTTTCATTTTGAACATTTTGATTTTTTTTGAATAAATAACCTATTTATGCTCTCCTAAATAATTCTTATAGTAATGAATTATATAAACAATTTTTAAAATATTAAATTTTCATTAATTTAGTTCATAAGTTGATGTTATATAAACGTTAAAGAACTAATTAGTATAAGACTCATAATTGAGACGACTTCAATGTATTCCACTGGATTCAGTATTTTAACTCAATTATGAGACTAATTCTCATTCGAGGATATATTCAATGAGATGTATCATAATTTCAATATTAGAGAGATTATTTATATTATGTAATTTACTATAATTTAAATATTATTTTGGAAATCTATAAAAAAGATTATTTTGGAGAAAATAATACTTTAAGAATAAAATTGATGATTTATTTTAAAAAAAATTGTGAAATAAGGGGTTTATTTGTTGATCTTGAGTTCAATTGGATGACATTTTTGAGCTGGCTCTTTCCTTTTTTCTTTAAGGGGGGCGTTGTATTTATTTCTACTTGGCAATTCACGTGTCCCGTGTATCCTTCAAAACTTTTGCTCCTAATGCATGTGGTGTGGGGTGAACTTTATCTCATATCAGTCTTTCACATCCTATTTATTTTCTCATGTAGCCTTCTAAGTTTGATCCATACATCTTTTACTTGTCATGACTAAGCACTCATTGCTAGTGTGATTAAATGTGTTATCGTCCTTTGTTCCAAATGTATTTGGTGTATTTAAAAGATTTGTCATAATAGCTGAAACATAGTGAAACACTTAATGAGTAGCATGACATCTTGTTTCCCTTGCTATATTATGTAACAAGATTGACTTGTCTCCTAATAAAATAAACCATTGAGTTTGGAATTAATATTGGACAATTTGGATCTACATCTTGAGATTATTACATGAGACATGTTTTATTGGGAAATATTGTTTAGGATAATAAACTTAACTAACAAGTCACCACGCTCAGGAAAATTTGAACAAGATATAATAATAGGAGAAGACTGTACAGAAAACCATTTATTTTATTTAGCTTTGATAAATTGCTCTTAGTACGTAGCTCAAATTATGTGCATGCTTTGACCTTTAAGGTTGGTAATTTAATCGATTAAATTACGAAACTTCTTGATAATTGTTAAGTTTCTCAATTTTTCACCTTGGTAAATTAATATGAATCCTTATAAGTAATTTCAAATGTATCTCAAGCCTGTGCCACACAGGCAATGATTTGGACGGATAACATAACAAGGTGTTCATAGTATTGGATCAACAAGAATTCAATAAATTGAAGAAAACTACTTGACTATAGTTTGTGTATTCAATGAAATGCGATCATTCTAGCCTGTGTCTTAGGTTCTATGATTTGAAATATTCTGATAACGTTTTATTCAAACTAATCAATTGATTTTTTTTCCTACATTTAGGGGTTATCAACATTTTCTATAATATATATTTTCTTTAAACATATTCTTTATTATTAGTTAAAATTTATTATAAGAAAAAATTTATTGGTCATACTTTTTATTTAATGAGGTTCACTTATAATTTTATAATTTTTATTAAATGATAGGTGCGTTAAAAGATATATTAGAGACTATATTGGTAACGATCCTCTTTTGTTCATTGAAAGGTTTTTGTTATTATTTTACCTATAACGCTACAAAGGTTTCAGTTTTAAGAATTGACACTATCCAAATTTCACCAAAATTAGTGTTACATATATGGTGTCCCTTACATTTCCTCCTTTCATTCAAATCTTTTTTCTTTAGGATCCTTGTCGAATTCGTATGCTTACATTTACGTAGTTTTATTATTTTCTGCTGGTTTCTTTTATATTTAGGACAACAAGTCTTTGAAGATGATTGTGAAGATTGAACTCAAGAATAATATGTACCTCCTCCAAACTTCACAAACCCCATCATTTGTTTCTTTAAAACACCATTGTAATTCTGTTTGTAATCCAGTTTCTTATTATACTTGGCATTCAAGACGACTTGCATATCTGTCATATCCAGTTTCCTATGCTTCTTTTTCAATATGTTGTCCTTTTGCTAGACAACATCAATTGACTTTCATTATTAACAATCATTTTTTCTGCTAACATATTTGATTTGGTGCATTGTGACAAATCCTAACAGTGGTAGATGATCACAGCAGATTCAATTGGACTTTCCTATTGCATTGCAAGTCTGAGAAAACAAAGAACTTCAATGGCCGCTTTGTTTTTGGTTGAGACTTAGTTTGGTGTTCCCATTAAAAGCATTTAGATATGATAATTCTTAAGAACTGGCATTAACAGATTTCCTTGCTATTAATTAAGGGAGGTTTTCATCAATTTTCTTCGTGTTGAATGACCTTATACTACTAGAAAATATCGTTTTAATGTTGCTATTTTAATATATATTGATTTTATAAAAATTGATGTTAAGAAAAATTTTGTTGACATAATTATAAATAATATGAGTTTATTAACATCAATTTTTTAAAAACTGATGTTATTTGAACAATTCTTAACATTAGTTTTTAAATATCGTTGTTGTTGTGAATATGTTAACATCAGGCTTTTTTTTATTTATAAAAATCAATGTTGTTTGATCAATTCTTAACATTGATTTTTATAAAAATCGATGTTGGATTTTTACCAAATTAAAACCCAACTGATTGAATGCTTTTATAATAACATTGTGCTCACTCTTCGTTACTCTGAGCTTCCTTCTCTTCTTTGTTCTCTTTTTCTCTTCTTTAAGTGAAGATCCATGTTCACAAAGTTGATTCTCTCTCTTTATCTTTCTTTCCCCAATTTGTGAGTGTTACTGTTGAATCGATTGGATTGGCATTAGTTGATTTGAAATACGCAATTGACATGGTGAGCGCAACGATAGAGGATGCAGACTTAGAAGATGGTTAGCTCGTGAATATGACCACCAACAACATCGTCAGAGCTTCTCGTTTTCTTGACAACGAGATTCGCATCCTCAAGATACACTTTTTTCTTTCGGTTTCGTTTTTTCCTTGCTTTTGTGACCCTAACCCTATCGATTACATTGTCTTTTTTGTTGCTTCCATCTTCTTAGCCATTAGGGTTTCTGATTTTAATTGAATTGTTCTTTGTGGCTGAAGGAAGGTTACATAGGACCAATTTGGAATTGGAATCGTAAAAGGACAAGATCAAGGAGAACCATGAGATGGTTAAGCTCAATAAGCAGTTGCCCTACCTTGTTGGCAACATTTTTGAGGTACCTATATTGTTTGTTTCTTTGTTTTGGATGTTGTATTGGGGATTTTTGGATTTTTAATTATGAATCATCTGGAATGGATAGAAAAAAGTTGTTTCTTGATTTTTCCACTTTTTTGTGACTATCTACTGATAAGGACTTGATTTAAATGTTTCCTTGCTTTTGTAATGCAATGAGGTGTTCTTTTATTTACCTCGATACTACCTGATGAAATATCTTATCACTAACAGGGGAGCAACACCTTGTCCAAGTTCAACCATGTGGCAACTCTTTATGATGGTAAAATTCTATTTATATTTGGAGGAGCATCAAAATCCAGGACCTTGAATAACTTGTATTCACTTGACTTTGAAACAGTGATATGTTATTTCTTCCAACAGGTTAAGAGCATCGTCGAGGATCTGTACTCAATATCAATGGAGGATGAAAATACTAAAAGAACCCTACACTTATGCATCAACAATGATATCACAAGATCACATAAAGCTTAGGTACCATGTAATCGGTACAAGGATGATAGCAATGGTAAAGATTGATGCAATTGTGTCAGTATAAACCTTCATAACCCACATCAAACAATTGTACAACTACACTACCACCTACAGAAAGGCTTGACTAGCAAAACAATGGATGATCAAACAAGCATATGTCAATAGAGAGCAATCCTATGAGGATTTACCCAAATTACTCTTAGTGCTTCAAACATTTGTGCCTGGAACCATTGTTAAGCAACATTTGAATTCAACTTATAACAAACAACAAGAGTTGTTTCCTAGTTGTGCAATGTACCATTGACTTTTTTGGACATTTAAGGCACTTATTGATGGATTTGCATACTACATACCAACAGTTCAGGTCAATGGTACTTTTTTTTACGGGAAGTACAAAGGAACATTATTGTGGCAGTTGCACAAGATGGGGTCAGCCACATCCTTTCGCTTGCCTTTGCCCTTGTTGAGGGTGAGACTGCAGAAGCCTGATATTTTTTTCCTCCAAAACTTAAAAATGCATGTGACAAAGCAACACAGATCATGTCTAGTGTCAGACAAACACATTTCAATAATGAGTGTCTACAAGCAACATGGTAATGGATGGACACCAGACAACTCAGTACATTGCACAAAACTTCATGAGACATTTCAACAAGTCAGGTCTAAGGAAAAAGGTCATTAGCATGGGTAAGTTTCAAAACCAAATAATTATAATTTTTCACTAAACTTTAAATAATATGGACAAACATTACTAATGTATTTTGTTGATCAAATGTTAGGGTATGCCATGACTGAGCCCAAATTTACTTATTATTTTAACAATGTAATGAAAGAAAACAATCTAGCGGTTGAATGGCTAGAGAAGATCCCAAAAGAAAAATGGACTACTACTTGGGACAACAGTCGACGATGGGGTCACATGATAACAAATCTTGTTGAGGCCATGAATTCAGTGCTAAAACAAAGGAGTCTCCCAATCTTTGCATTGGTCAATTGTACTTACGAAAGATGCAACAAATACTTTTTCAAATGGGACAGGGAAGCCATAGAAATTATGACATTAGGCAAAGAATTGGCAGACAATGTTGCCAACATCATTGAGGGCGAAGAAAAAAAGGATAACTCCATGTGTGTAACTGAGTTCGATAGACAAAGTACTATTTTCTTAATGGAAGAATCGCTAAATCCAAGACAACGACATCTCCTAGAAAAATTTGCTGTAAAAATTTCTGAACGGTGGTGTGATTGTGGTAAATTACAAAAAACTACACATGTCATGTTCACATGCAATTGCAACATGTAAGTACATTCACATTGATTACAAACAGTTAATTAATGATGTTTACAAGCTCAATTATGTGTCCAATGTTTACAGCAGATCATTTGGCCAAATGAAGCACATATCATATTGGCCAAAATATGAAGGGCCAACTATGCATCATGATTCAGAAATACTGAGGAGAAAAAGGATCACTAAAGATCAACTTGTATACATACTGAAATGGACCAAAGAGAAAGGGGACAACCGAAACATTGTTCATTGGGCAAAACTGTTGGTCATTCCAAGAACAAATGTCCAAATATTCGGGGAAACACAAATAAAAGTCACCAATGTGCCCATTAAATTGTTGTTAAAATGTTTCATAACTTATGTTGTTCTTGTTTGTGTCTACATATTATCACAAAATACTAATTATTTATTCTGCCAGTGTTGTATCTACTCATAATATTATTTAGCCATCCGTTGTCATTATTATTTTTTAAAATATTACTAATTAATAATAATGAAAAAATGATTTTTTTTTTGTTTAGTATTTGGGTTTGGGGGTACCGAATTATAAATGGGGTATGCTAAAAGTAAAAAAATTAGGTGTGAATTTAGGGTTAGGAAGTCTGAATTCACACCATGAATATTAATGAGTGATAATTATGTTAATAATTTTGGGGGAGGGATAGTTGGGTATATAAAAAATCAAAAGGTATAATTGGATAAAAAAATTACTCCCCCTCTCATTTCTCTTCATCCTTGAGGTAAGCTTCTACATTTTTTTCTTTACTTTTTATACACAATGGAAATACGATTCTATTGTGTTATGTATTGAGAATCATAAATAAATCATGTATCTGTTGTTATTTTTTTCTTTTGAAAAATACTATAACAGAAATATGATTCTGTTATGTTATTTGTCTAATAACACAATAAAATTATATTTTCATTGTATTATTTTTCAAAAGAAAATAAAAAATACAACAAAAATGTAATTTCACATTATCACATTTGCATTTGTATTATTTTTCACATACGTATCAAGTCATCGTGTTAAAACATTTGTCAGCATCACGTGATTTGTCAAAAATTTATTAGCATCGTGTAAACAAAAACTACTAAAATTTTATCACGAAGGTACCAAATTGCACAATTGCAATATGTAGAATACTCAATCTGCTCAATTGAAATTTGAAAGATCAAAATCATAATATTATAATAAGACAATTGTAAAAAATGCATTTAAATCTTTATTATTTTCTCGTTCCTTCCTTTTTTTTAAAAACCAAACACCTTTTCTATTGTACTTCTCACATATTTCTATTTACTTTTCCAATTTTCATCTATGACCTATTTTTTCTCTTCTTCTTGTCAAATATTGGGCCTAATATTCTATAGCGGAAGTCGTGGTTGAATGAGTCTAACAAATACGGTGGTTGAGACTTGATAGTATGATCAAAAGATTCAAGTAATTGCAAGAACATGGCGAACTGACAAAGGCATAGCGACAAATGACAATGGGGTCTTTCGTGCCACTAAATATCTAACACCAAACACAACGACGTTTCTTCACCTCGAATATTTTTGTTTTGTATTGGGATTGGGATAACAGATTTCTCCGTTTCAACTATATACAAAAAGACCTTTCAGTGGTAGTATTGTATTAAGCTTAATAATATCAGCATCTGAAGTGTATAAACCATAAATATAATGATGAATACAATATGATATACGAAGGAAAATATTTCATGAACATCCTTCCTTTGTGTGATATATATATATATATATATATATATATAGACATATAAGGGAAGAGAGAGAAATATAAATATAATAAAATTTATGATAAAATGAAAATAAAAAATAAAAAAATAAGATATATTGATGAAATATTTAAAATAAAACTCTCTTAAAAATTACGTTTAATATAAACTAACTACTTTTCAATGTCACGAAATTGAACTTAGAATCTGAAAGACAATTTTAAAATATACACACCAAAGAAAATAAATGAAATTAAAAGGTTTCATTCTAATTCCATGACTCAATCTTAAGATAACTTGCAAAACTAATGATACTTTAAAGTATACCTATAATATTGAGACTTTGTTCATATATAAAAAAACATGAAGAATTTTTTTAATTTATTTTCTTTTCCATTCTTTTAATAAAATATATATCTTGGGAAGTCAAGTACAGGGGATAAGATCATTTAAGATGCCCGTCTGAGATTCCAGTGTTCTTCAACTATCTAAGATTATGACTTATACATGACAGTTTCTTCTTCCTGTCTTCCTCTCAATTTCAATTTTTCCAGAACCATGGTCCACTGAGAAATTCTTAAAGGAGATATACATAGTTTGATTTGAACATAAATAAAAAAAACCTACGGAAAACAAAATTCCAGAAATCACTTCAGGCAATAATATATTATTATTTCCCATCTCACATGGAATTATTCTTATCCACATGTGATAAACTGATGGCACAATAACAATACAACCACAACAAAAGTATGAACTGAGAACATTAAATATTACATACAGTAATACTAACAATAACAGGATTGTTATAAACTAACTTCCTGTACCTGACTTATGAATATAAAAAAGAAGTCAATAACGTAGGGAAATTAAACTGAAATAAATAAGATTCTCCATCATACGACAACCTTAAAAATGAGAAATGAAATTACAAGAATTGGAACATGTTCTTTAGCAAACACTGGTGTAATCGCCACAACTTTGGTTAGGGCCACCACCGTTTTTGGAAGGCAAGCGGGTTGGGTAACCCTTGTTTTGTGGAGAATTTGTTAGGATAAACGTTTAAATAGAGTTAGTTACGTAGTTTGAATTTTAAATATGAGAAAGATATATGAGAAGATATGGGTAGAAAAAGATATGAGGAAAGATAAGATATGAATAAAGATAATATAGAAAGATATTATAGAAGATATTGTTTAGATTTGAATTTGAATTGTTTTAGGGTTTTGGTGCTTATAAATAGCACATTATGTAAAGAGCTCTGTGTGGCTTTGGCAGACTATTATCAATAATATTAGAGAGTTTCCGCCCCCAGTAAATTGTGTGTGTTTGTGTTTGTGTGAGTGCACCAGTGTGTGTGAGACAGAAAGTGGGCCTGTGAGATATCAGTTTATCACAACGAGTGAATTTCTGATATCAAATTGGTATCAGAGCTGAGAGAGAATGGAGAGTGGTCCGAGTAGTAGTCTGCCATTACCCCGCCTTACGAAGGCTAATTATGAGAACTGGAGTATCCAGATGAAGGCTCTGTTGGGAGCTAATGATAGTTGGGAGATTGTCCATGATGGTTTCGAAGAACCACAATCCACGACAGGATACACG
>CM023942.1:5001057-5045140 GCA_013407115.1 Glycine latifolia
GAATTAACAGCTTTGTTGTTTGCATTGCCTGTTTGGCCAGACAGAGATTGGCTCACATCGTAGAGCATTCTGGCCACATGGGAACCGAAGTATAATTCTGCTGATTCCAAATCATTGTTGCCGATGAGGCAATCCTCTGTGACACAGTTTTTGTTGTTGTTGTTGTTGGCGTTGACAACGTTGTTGTAGTGGATCAGAAGAATCACCAACACAAAGGAGAGACCCTTGTTCATTTTTTTTTGGGGGGAGCTGTTTTCTCACAGACAGAGAAGACTGTGGTATTTGGTTCAAAAGTGAAGGCCTCTTCTTGTCTGTTTTGTACAGTTGGGTTACACTAAATAATAGGAATCTTCTTCAACATCAAGTTGAGTGTGAAATTAAGGTATTATCACTATTTTGTACTACTCTTCGAACTGCAAGTTTGTTTTTTTGTTTTTCAATTTTAGTATATTGAGAATAATGTGATTTGATTCTTACCTTTGTTTTCTTGCAAATGGAAACGAGAAAGATGAAAAAAATATCAAACTTTTATTATTTGTTTAAGAAGAGGAATAGAAAGGAAGGATATTATTTATGAGACCAGTAAAAGAATATTTCTCTAAGTTAGCAAAAAAATTAACAAGTGAGAGAATTTTTTTTTAGTTTCTTAAATATAAATCATTTTTAAGTCATAAAAAGTAACTAATTTTATGTTAATAAAAATAATAAAGTAACAAAAATATTCTTAATTAGTATAAAAATACTATTACATAATTTATTTATTTATTTTCGATTTCTTTCCACTTGTTTAAACATGGAGAAAGAAATTTCTCTACCTTTTTTTATCTATTTAACAACATATGTTTTCACTTTATTTCTCTTCCTTTTCAATCTTACTTTTTTATTTCTTTGCACTCTATTTTACTCTCCTAAATAAATCAAAACCTTAAAGTGAAAAATATGTAAAGCCGAGAACATTTATTATTAATTGAAAATAGGTTAAGTGTTTGGAATGTCTTAATTCAAATAAGAATAAAGAATATGTAAACATTTTTCTCATTTTACATATTTAAAATTTTTTAAAGTTAAATATGTAAGCACTATATACTAAATTAAATTAAAAATGAATATACCTCACGTATATATTTTAGCGACATTTATTTAGTTTTTTTTTCTTCAAGAAATTGAGGAGAGTTGACTTGACGCCATGCTTTGTAATGTGGAAATACTTACTTTCAAAATATTTCATTACTATTATATAAATGAGTGTTTTTTTTTAGTATAAACTATATTATCTTCTGAAATTAATAGTGCTTAAATAGGATGGAACTACTATGATTAAATATACATTCATTTCTGTTCAAATTATATTGCCCATCATGTAGTTTTTTTTTATAATTTTTTAATATAAAAAAGATATACTATTTTATTTTTATTACCAGAATTTTTTTAATCTGTCGGTGACTTACACGTTAACAACAGTCTAATTAATCGAAAAAGCTTTTTCACTCAAATTTGTTTGCTCTTTTTAAACATTTTTTAAAGGAATAAAGTATGAAAACGAAATAACCAGGGATTTTCCTTATCAGTGTGTGGAATTGTGAGAGAAAAGCATTGACTTCTCCTTTGTGGTTTGGAAAAGTCTTACTTAATAGCCTAAAAAAATCTTGTTCACTTTAAACATTTTGAAAAAAAAAAATATGAAAAAGAAAGAGATTAGAGATTTTCTTATAGTTTATCCGTTGGTCTTGATATAATTGGATGGCTATTGGCTACTAATCAAAAAGAGTGAAACATGTAGGGACATGATTGTGCATTGCTGTAAAACAAGAGGATAAGGTTCCAGCTAGTTTTTATTTTTTATTTAAATAATTCAATTAGGCATTTTTTCTTTAACAAGCCCTTAATTTTCTTTCTACTTAACAAACTTTAGATCCTATTCCAAGTGAGGTCGACTTTATTTCATTTCAGTCTTTCACTTCATATTTCTTTGCTCACGTAAATACATTTTATAATTTCGTATTATAAAAGTAGCTTAAGTTAGTTTTTTTTTTTAATTTTTTTTTTTACGAACAAAGAAAGAGATCTTATTATTAGATATACTTCAATCTTAGCACAAGGAGTACCAAATTGAAATGAAACAACCTTTACAATATTTAATCTGAGTCATTCAAGTTCTGTTAGACATGTGGCTTTGAATTTTTTCAAGGGCTGAGATCGCACAATAACATCTATCCACCGTGGTCCGCAGAATTAACATTGTATAGATAATACATTCCTGTAAGCATAAAAAAAAATGTATATGTACAGATAAAATCTTACAAATTTCGTAATATTTTAGAGAAATTCTCCTTCGGTGTTTTTTTTATTTTACATTCCTGTAAGCATAAAAATACATTCTTACCCATTGGAAATGTTTTTATGCATAAAATAATGTGTTCATGGTGTTGTTTAATTTAATATGAATATATAAAATAATACTTTATTATTTAATGCATATAGCAATATTACTTAACCCCACCCTCTTTATTTTAGTGCTAAAATATTGAATTTTTACATTTTCTAATAGAACATATATATATATATATATATATATATATATATATATATATTCTAATGTGAATTTATATATAATTTAAAATATGAAATTAATTCAACATTTATCTAAATTATATTTAATATTCAGACCTAATTATATTAAAATGAATTTAAATTAAACAGATTCTTAATAATTTGTCAGCACATGTATTTTTAAGTTAAGTTTATCGACATTCACATCCCTCTTGTGTGGTTCTTGCACAGAATAATGTATGTGTAAATATAATTTTCGCTGTCAAAATCAATATTGGACCATATATAAATGATAGATTTTAAAAAGAGATATATATTGTAAAAAAAAGGGAAATATATATAATTGAAGAGTATTAATAATATATTCTCTAACATATTCTTTCTTATATAAAATTTTATTGAAAAATAAAATATATAAGTTTTGTCGATTAAAAAATAATGAGATTTGTAAAATTTTAAAAATTTCAATAAATTTCAACTAAAAAATATTCTTACAATTTTTGGGGTGGCAAGCAGCTACGATAAGTCGATAACCATTGCTTCGTGGACAATTAAAAGCAGCATATTGTTGCTAATCCCTGTTTTGCCAGACTTAGATTGACTTACATCATAGTCTCATAGAGCATTCTTGCCACATGAGAACCAAATGAGAACTCTGATTCCAAGTCATTGCCCATTACCTCCTTCGATGAGGTTGCCCTGCTTAGATATACGTGGATGATCAGAATGATCACCAACACCAAGTAGAGACCTTTCTTCATTTTGTTTTCCCCTCTTTTTTTGGAAAGAAATTGAAACAAAGGCTACGTGGTTCATTAGTCAAGCTCATTTCCTTTTATACAAATTGTGTTACACTGAAATAATGAAAGAATATCTTCAACTACAAGCTAAGTGCGAAATTAATGTATAATATATTGTTGTAACGTCTAACATCAAGCATTAAAAGTATATAAATAAAAATTTGTTTAATTTTAAGCAAATTCTACCGTGCCTTCGTATCTCCAAGGGGTATAGGTAACTTTATTGTTGATGACCCTCAAATAGGGGTGAAAAATAGGCTAGATCAAACAAGACTTTGCATAATAAACCTAGTTTGTTATAAAAAAAATTAATGTTTGAAATGATTTATTAATCTATTTAAGAGTTTTTTATTTTATTTATCATAAAAACTTTCAACTATAAGATATTAAATATATAAGTATAATATATATATTAATTTTATTATTATATTTAAATGAATAAATAAACCTTAATAGATTTTTTTATAAATCCAAGCCTAGTCTATTTAACTATATAGACTTTTTAAAAAAATATAAGCTCAACCTTTTAATTAAACAAGCCAAGCCCTATGTTCTTGTCAACAATCCGACCAATTCTCATCCCTACACTCAATATGTTGAGTAATCCAGAAAGGGTAACTTGGGGGTAATTTGGGGCATTGTTGCTAACAAAATTAAGAAACTTGGGATAACAAGAATATAACTAATTGCAATTAGTTATAATATTGACTAAGGGTTACTTTTTGGTGACATTGACTAGGGCTATTTTTGGCCGATCTCAGCCGTCAGGGATGTTTTTGACCAACTTTGGTTAGAGTTATTTTTTATCGACCTTGACTTGGGTTATTTTGGTGGGCATTGGCTAAGAGTATTTTTTACCAATCTTGGACAGGACAATTTTTGGTCAAGTCGATTGGGCTGTTTTTGGTGACCTTAGTTTGGACAGTTTTTGGTTGACTTTACCATTATTATTTTTGGTCAACCTCTATTTGGGTTGTTTTTGGATGACCTTGATCAAAGTTTGTTTTTAATTGACTTTGACTTGACTATTAAAAAAATGTCATGATATTAAAACTTAAGGTCCATGGACCAGCCCTAATCCAATGACTTTGTGGAATTTTTTGGCATTGCAGGCTTTTTTTAGCCTTGGCCCATGTGGTCCAGGGTTAGCCCAAGCCATTTTGATGACTCTTAAAAAAATGTAGTTTTGTACATGCACAGTTTAGTATGTTAGTTGTTTGGAAACTATAATAAATAAATTTTTTTCATATAGGGTAAACATAAAATTCAGACACTTGAAAAACTCAAAAATGTGTCATAAAAAAAGACATAGATACTTCAATTTGAGAGTAGGTGTTTGAATTTTTCATAGCTCATAAGCAAAAGTCAACAGGTTATGCAGCTGTTTATGTAGGCTCAATTGCTGCAAAATCCAACCAAGAATCCTCAAAAACAACATTAACCCTTCAAGTAAAAATTACTAAAAAATTAACCAATTTATTAAGATTTTAATTGAAGGAACACTGGTATGTAAAATTGACTCCTACTGTCAAAGTTGAATCTGCAAAGAGTAGTAACTCTCAGGAAAAAAAAGGTATATAATAAATTTTTATTTCATTTGCCACAATCACATACCTAATGATAATAATAGTTGGTATTTTACTTTGTATAGAAAACAAAATTCCTGAAGTACCTGCTTGTAATAATATATTTCTCACAAATTTTTCCATCTTGCATGTAATATTATTCTTATAAACATTTAATCACCAAGAGAACATATGATACACAACCACAACAAAAGTATGAAGCAAAAGCATAAATTATTACACACAACTTCAGATTATGACAATCTCAATCATATGACAACATTGAAACCAGAAAAGAAATTATATTAAGATTGAAACATGCATGTTCTTAGCAAGTCCTGATGTAATCGCCACAAGGTTGGTTAGTGTCACCCCTGTTGTGCGATGGCAAGCAGCTACGGTAAGTTGAAATTTTCTATTCCATTAATTAATGTGGGCTAATATTATAAGACAATTATATTAGTTATTTATTATTAGTGAATTTTATTTTATGCGGTCAAATTAAGTGAGCTCGTTAGAAGGATAAATAAGATGATATAAACTTAAATAATGTTGGCATATTAGAGAATAATGAGAACTTTATTAAGTTAACACACTATAACAAGGTTATGGTTCCCAATATACCAAGCCATTACACATAGTTTATCTTCTTCCTATCTAAAGAGTTATGAAGGTCACATTAAGGAATAAAGAGGCTTTGGTTGAGAAAGAACCATAATGTCATTGTTTGTGATCGTGATAGGTAGTTGTTGCAAAGATCTTACAACAAATGTTGAAGAACACTTAGATCAAGAACCAATGATGGATCCAAGTATTTTATATAATCCTTAATAATCAAACATGTTGTAGATCTTCAGGCTTTTGGTGAATTGTCCTAGATTATAGACCTGTGAATTTTAAGCTTCCGCATAAAGAATAAAGATTAAAGATATTCCAATAAGTGGTATTAGAGAAGGTCTTCATTGTTTGATTTTTAGGATTCAAGTTTGTCTATGTTAAGCATTATGTGTCATTGGAAATCCTTGGATGCCATTGTCTAGATGTTACATACATGGAAAAAAATTGAATGAATTTGTGTCTTGCACTTCCTTTATACATGAATCGGTGATGTTATAATAAATTTGAAATAATGTAATAACATTATTTATGGATGTGATATTTATTTGTCGTAATTTAAGTATAAATCAATGATAGTGTTCAATATGATTTAAGGATACAATATTTACTTGTCGTGATTAATATTTTTATATTTATTGCTATCATGATTGGGTGCAAATTTAGTAGTTACAGATTCTCCCCATTTATTTGTGCGTCGATAATTTTTCAATTAAATTGATTGACACAATATATTACTAAAATAATTTATATTGTGAAAAATTGATTTGATTAAAATTACATAGATATTTGTTCGAGACTATTTATGCAAATTGTGTTCGGTCCAATAAAAGACACAATTTTTCCAAATAATAACATACTTGTGATGTTAAATATGTGACAATTATAAAGAATGTTCATGTGAATAATGATCAATCCAAAAAAAGACTATTATTTGACATAACTAATTACCAATATTTGATCTTGAGAGTACCAATTACAAATTAATTTCTCTATCAACATACTAGGAATTAATATTGTGTTGAGTATCTTGTGATGGGTCTATTATTTGAAATATTTACACGTCTTGTTATTATATGACTTTCTTGTTATTTGTAAACATGTTATATATTGGGAATGGTTATTTGTTTTTGACTAAGCAGATATGTGGCTTATGGTTGATACAAAGTCAATGTACAAAATATTCATTTGGATACAATATTAATATATATCACAATATCCGTAGGTGGAGGTAGTTTGGAAATTAATATGATTGTATTTTATTCTTTTTTTCAATCAATAGCTAAAGTCATTTGAATTTCATTTGGATTTTGGATATAATGAGATATTATTTAGTATTTTTTAAAAAAAATATTATATCAAATCTGGTGGGTTAATTATATATAGTTGTGGTGTAGTTTTATTATAGTAATTTGAATTAATCTTTTACGATTATATATAATATATAAAGCCTTATGAAATTGAAAATTATTTTGGAAATATTTTTTTTCACTTGAGAATTGTTTAACGATTATATGATTATTAAACAATAATGTACATGTATAATTTTTTGTTCTGAATGCTTATGTGTAAAATGTGTAAATTTAAGACCTCCTATTTCAATTAAATTATTTGGGATTTTTGGCTGACTAATTGAAACAACATGTTACCAAAGTAACCTCTGCTGCATAGGTTAATCTTATTGAATTTACATATATATTGCGTGAAATTATTATTGCGAATTGTGTTTGGTCCAAAGGAAGACACCATTTGGCCGAAAAATTACATGTCTGCGATGGTAAATGTGTGGTGATTATAAGGATTGTTTTTCCATGTGAATTATGAAGTGTCCAAAGACAATCATTATTTGACATAATTTATCACCAAATTAGTTTTCCATGTGAACAATGGAATGTCCAAAGCTAACCATTGTTTGGCAGAACTGATCACTAGTATTTGATCATTGCATTGAGAGCGCCACTTGTAGTTAGTCCATTCAATCCAAAGCTTGGAGATTAATGGTGTGCTAGATATCTTATTTAGGTATTTAAATTTACTATAAAGATGAATTGTGCATTGTATATTTATTGTTCTCTCATTAATACTTTCTGCTACCACTCTTTTTTCACTACTCATATTTTTTTGGAATCTCAAACTTGTCATTTTAAAAGGAGTCAATTGAGAATTTTCTCAATTGCATGGAGTTAACTGGACGATTTTTTAACTACGAAAAATGCTAATAAGACTTTATTTATCATGACACTGAATCAAACTAGGTCTTTTTTTTAGATAAGAAAAGGAAGAGAGTTAATGATATTGCATAATTTTTTTCTCAATTAGAGTAGAAACACAAGAGTAAGATAAGGAATTTACTTGTTACTTTTATAAAAAGGTGGGACATATGAAATAAAAGTGTCCCAAGTACACTCTTTGATGTGTAAACTTCTCATTTTGTTTGTTTAAAAGTTAATTTAGTTTTTGTACCCAAGGGCATTTGATGGATAGATTTTGGTGTTTATTAGTCACATAATTATGTTTTTGTAAAGTTGTTTGTGAAAATAAAGTTGCAGCTGAAGTTATAGGAACTTTTAGGTTGCTTTAAAAGACTTATCATTTGGATTTGGTTGAGACATATGTTGCACCGTCAGTTAGACAAAATTCAATTTCTATTTCTATTTTGGATAAAATTAGTTATTCTTGTTCATTTGGAAATAATAAAGTTAATCTCTCTTGTGATTCAAATGATATTGATTATGGGTCTTTAATTGATATTGAGTGTTCCTATGATTAAATGTTGATTCGCACAGTTCAAAACATAAATTAAATAAGAATTCTGTCACTTTATGGCATAGGCACTTAGGCCACATCTCTATACAGAGAACTCAGAAGCTTATGCTGGAGGAAATTCTTAGACCCTTAGATTTGTCAAACTTTTAAGTCTATATTGAGTGTATTAAGGGAAAACAAACAAACAAATGAAATTTAGGTGCCGAAAGAGTTAACGATGTCTTAAAAATAATTCATACAAATATTTGTGGTCCCTTTCCTATGGAGTACAAATGTATTTTATTTTTTTCGTAGATAACTACTCTTTCTTTAATTGATGAGAAGTCTCAATTTCTAGATGTTTTCAAGTCTTTCAAAGTTGAAGTTGAACTTCAATTAGGAAAGAAAATTAAGACGGTCAAATCTGACTGTGACGGTGACTACTACGATAGATATGACATATAAGGTGAGCAACGTCTAGACCCTTTCACATTTTTTTTCTTCTTCAATAAGTGTGAAATTGTTCTGCAATATACAATGCTGGGAAAACCTAACATGAACAGAGTTGTAGAGTGACGAAACTGGACTCTTAAGAATATGATAAAAAGTATGATTTTTCTCTACTAGAGTCACTTTGGGGAAAGGAATTAAAGATTACAATTTATATCCTCAACAAGGTACCAATTAAATTAGTTGCTAAACCCCCATGAGTTATGGACAAAGAATAAGCCCATCACTAGGCACATGTATATTTGGGAATGTCTAGCCGAAGCAAAGCCTTATAGGCCGCATTAAGGTAAGCTAGACTTAAAGATATAGTTACTACTTTGTTGGTTAGATTGAATGCTCTTGTAAGTGTAAGTTTTACAATCCCACTATAAGATCATTCTTTGAGACAAAAATACAAAATTCCTTGAGGAAGTTGAGTTTGGAAGGGAAGAAAACATAAGTAGTGTTGTCCTTAAAGAATAAACTGTTAGTGACAATGAATAAGTCTTTGCACTTACCATTGTTCACAAGACATATATTTGATAATTAATAATGATGTTATTCTTGACATCATTTAAGGACAAGAAAATATTGAGATTTCTCCTCAAACACCACTCATAGTTTAAACTCAACAATCTCAAAAAGTGTCATTTAGAAGATCCATTAGAAAAATGAGAAATGAAACTTTGGATTGTTATGGTGCATCTCTTTAAGAACATGAATATGACAATATGTTGACTGAGGAAGATCTAATCAACTTTAGTCAAGTCATATGACGTTCTAACCCTTAAAAAGCGGATTATTGCTATTAATTACGTGAAAAAATCAATGGTTGACAATGATTATTAAAATATCGTCAAATTACCTGAAGGTACAAATCGTACAAGATGTAAAGAAATATCTATAATTTAAAGGGATTCAAAGGGTAATGTTGAGATATATAAAGTTCATCTTATTGCCAAAGACTTTACTTAAAAGGAAGGAAATGATTATAAAGAGACTTTTATTTGATTTCATAGAAAGACTCTCTTAAGACTATAATGATACTGGTGACTCATTTTGATTTAGAGTTGCATTAGATGGATGTAAAGTCTATGTTTGTAAATGAAAACATTGATGAAACAATATAGTGCAACTAGAAAAACTTTGTTAAGGTGATTCAAATTTTGTAGTGTGCAAACTAAAATAATCCATCTATGACTTTAAATAGGCTTCCTGTCAACGGTATTACAAATTTCATCAAGTTATTACCTGTTATGGTTTTGAGGTAATTTTGGTTAATGATTGAATGTGCCAAAATTTCAGTGGGAGTAAAATTGTCCTTTTGATATTATATATGTTGATGACAACTTCCTAATCATAATATAGTTTAGGATATATTCAACATGAAAGATAATAAATCAGAAGATATACTTGTTGATAAATGAGACAAGTTAGTCTTAAACAATGCCTCATTAATAATCTTGAAAAAGAATATATGCAAATGATTCCTTATACTTTAATTGCGAGGAGTCTTATGTATGTTTAAATTTGTTTTCATCCTAAATAGTTTTTTCTTAGTGGAAATCCTTGGAATATATGTGTGTAATCATGATATGCAGCACTGGAAAGTAGTAAAGCACGTAATGCACTATTTGAAGAGAATAAGAAAGTACATGCTTACATATCATAAGTCTAAAAGTTTAGAGATCATAAGGTATTCTGACTCTGATTTTGTGGGATGCCTAAATAGAAGAAACTTCACGCTAGGATACATCTTTAAACATGATAGTGGAGTTAATATCTTATTTTGAGGCATCAAACCATATGATATGACTGTTAAATTTTGTCATTGGCTTGCCTGATGTTAGAAACATTAAAAGACCATTAAGTATTTATTGTGATAATAACTTACTAGTGTTATACTCCAACAACAACATGAGTTCAACCAAGTAAGAGGTTATTGACTTAAATTTTGTGGTTGTTAAAGAAAATTAAGAAAAATAAAGATATTTGTAGAACATATAGGAAAAGATAATATGCTAGTTGACCCACTAATTTATGGTATACTTTAATTTGAATAAAAGTATATATATATATATATATATATATATATATATATATATATATATATATATATTGTAAATTAATCAATTACTAACATCTTTTATTCCTTTTACTTAATTTTAATGGAGGACAAACAAAAGCAAGGAATAAAAATTCACATGTCTTTTTTAATTATTCTTCTTTTTAAAGAAACTCACTCATAGAAACACACGTGGACAAGTAGTTTATTTTGATCTCTAAAGTTGATTTTTTTTAATTTTATAAATATAATGTAAAATGATCAATCAACAATTAAAAATACAATAGTCACTAACCATAATATAGTATTCAAAGTAAGTGATTAAGTAGATTTTGTTTACGATTAGATATTTAAAATAAAATATAGAAACAAAAGCTATTAATTTTAAAAAGTTGAAAATAAAAAAAAAAGAATTATTTTGGAAACTAAATGCACCATTAGTCCTTTATTTTGTTATGGTAAACTTTGCTGATGAAATATTATGGTGTCCCTCTAAATATATAAATAATAAATAATAACTCCTATGGTGTCCTTTTAACATATACTTTGTAGTATTATGACTTCAACTTCTAAACCAAATTGTTGCTCATTCGTTTTAAAAAAAAGTGTTATTTTAGGTTATTTAACATAAATAAAAAATTATAAATAGATAAAAATGATCATTTTACAAAATTAACTCTAGTATAAATATTATATTAAAATATTAAATTAAAATTTATTAGGGATATATTAGTGGAAGAAAAAATTAATATTATATTAAAAAATTAACATGATACTTATTCTAGGATTTCTTTCTCTCTAGATGTGGCACTGTATTTTGGATCGAAAGAAGTGAGGGTGTTCGCGGGTCGATTTGAATCAGTTTTTGTCAAATTTAGGACCTAACTCAATTAAATTTGATCAGTTCAGTTCGGTTCGATTTTTAAAAAAATTTGAATCTCAACCCAACCCAACCCGTTCATGAACAGTTTGGGTTTGGTTCGGGACAACGGTTTACCCATTTAAATTTGATCTTTTTTTCTTAGAACTACTATTTTATATCATAATTCATCCAAATATCTAATATAATTAACACAATAGGGTAAATAGTCATTTTCATCCCTGAATATGTAGAGACCTAACATATTCGTCTCCGAAAGATGGAAATTCAAATTTTAGTCATCGAAAGTGAAAAAAGTGTGACAAATCTATTCATATGCTAACTTTCATCTGTTACAGTTATTGAAAGAGCCTACGTGGCACAGAGTGACGAAAATGTCACAAAAATAATTGCCAACATGGCAACATAATATATTGGATTAAAATGTTAGTAAATTTCCATTTGACCAAAACTTCAGTAAGTTTCCATTGGATAAATTTGTCAAATCCCAAATAACAAATAACAATGGAAATACATTTTGCTGTAAAAAAATAAACAAGTACAGTAATTGTAATAATTATTTATTAATGTAATTATTTAATTAAAAATTATTTGATTACAATATTTTTAATTGATAATTCGTTCAAGCTCAACATGATCAATTAACCGGTTGATTTTCAGTTTCCATTGTTGTCTAGAAATGCAAAAACAAGAATCCTAATCAGTTGGTAAACTTACGTTTAATCTCACTAGTGTTAGCCAAACATTAGCTCAATAGTCACTTTTTTTCTTTGGAGAGACATTATTATTTCTACTTAGTTACTTCTGGTGGTGTTTCGGGAAAATAATGCAAGGAAGTAAAGGCAAAAGCAGATTCAGCACAACCATGATTAGAATAAAGAGAGCGCAATTTTATTTTTTTTTAACATTGCATTGGTATGAAATAGTTCTTGTGGAAAATAATGACTAATTTTCATTAGAGAGACTGTTAGCACATATAAAACGAATATTCTTCTCTCAACAAGATTTATTTCATATTCAAGAGTTAATCAAGATTTAAACCTATACCACTTAATTAAGAGATACAAACTCTTATTACTTGTGTTATCCGTTGTTAGAAGAGATCGCAATATAATTAGCTTAAATAAATCACACAGAAGTATTTTGAATTGTGGTTGCCATCGCATATGCCAATTGTTAATATTGCAAAAAATTGTGAATTAATGCTTTTCTTCCTGAAATTACCTTTTCCATCTGAAATATTGCACAACAATGCAGTCTAAATGTTACACAAAAATATACAGGTTTATCTGAAGATATTCTCGTACATCGATGTTGGTCTGTGTGTTATATACAACTATGAAAGCTATTTTCCAAGTATTTTCAAATTATTCAAACTAGGTCCATGTGTTTCCTATAAAGTATTATTATTTCCTTTATTTACAGTTTAATGTATAATTTATTTAATAACTTGAAACATACAATCTGAAAACTTTGTACTATGCTTACATTCATAAATTTAATGCTATCCAATAAAAAATAAAGAGAGAATTCGCAACCAGGCTATGCACAATTCCCTCTTCAATCAGAATTTCTTGATCCAACAACTTTTTGGCCACCACCTTCTAAGTTCTAACTTTCTTCAACTTGCATTACCTTGATCCACTGTGACAAAAACATTTGCATTCACAGCCTCATCCGTTTCGATCACGACACGATTCTGAGAAACGTTTCTGAGAGCATGCTTTGGGAAGGTGTTGCCATTGGCACTTAAGGAGTACACAACATGTTTGATAAGGTTAGGGAAAAGCAAAACTTTGGTAAAATCAGAAGTCCATGAGGTTCCATTACCAAGCAAAGACATCTTTGCAGTTGTGGCCTTTAAGTTCATACCCCTCACAACATTTCTAGCCACAAAAACTTGATCAATTTGATAAAAAGGACTATTTGATTGGTCCAACTTGACTATATCAACCCCTTTATTCAAGCCAGAGAACATGTTATCAACAATATTGAGACCACTTACAATCCCTTTGACTGATTTTAACACAATACCAGCATCACCAAGGAAGAAACTGCTAGAGATGTGGAGCTGAACTGGATCTTCAGCGACAATATTTGTGTAATCCATGTAACAATTCACAATCCTAGTTTGTGTCAAACCAGGAAGCTTCAAATAAATCCCTTTGCCACCGAAGCCGGTGGCCTTATTGTAGCAATGCACTCCAGAAAGAGTGTTGGCTTGGCCAGTGACAATTATTCCTATTTCAGCAGAGAAAATCACAACATCTGTGACTGCATTGTCATTTCCCTGAAGGCTTATTCCAGTGCCTGAGAAGTCCCTTTCATGTTTGTCCCCTCCAGCAGTGATGTGCTGGCCAAGGAAGGTGTTTCTTATGTAGGTTTCATGGCCACCTTGGACTAAAATTCCAGTGGTGTTGAAATGTGTGATGTAACAATTTTCTATGTTGATTCTAAGTGTTTTTTTTGACTGAAATGCCCCCTCCCCTGAAGTTTGAGTCCAGCAAGAGGTCCTTGAGAGTTATGTACTCATAATTGTAGGAGTTGCTTTCTCCTGTGGTGGACAAGTCTATGAGATGTCCATCTGGTAGAAAATTATTTGAGGCTCTTATAGTTCCCCCATGTATCTGTCAACATTCAATTAGAAAAAGAAAAAAAATCAAACTCAGCTGTCAAATTTAAGGTCTTTTGGGTTGACCAATGCTCCATTTTTGCCCTGATTTGCTGCAAATGCAACTTTGTGTACTAAGAATTTGTGTAATTTGAAAAGCCTTTTGTTGAGAAAAGAAAAACAAAACATTGACAGAAAAGGAGAAAAGATTGAAAAAGACTTTCTTCCTTTTAAATATTAAATTTAAATGGGTATAGTCATTCCTAAAACATTTTTTCTATTTCAAGTTTGACCAAAACCAAACTTTATAAACGTGGATATTTTAATTTTCATGTTCTAGATTAATGTGTTAGTAATTTATCAAAGATATTATTTTTTAGCTTAATATTTATGCATTGTCATTTAAAAAAATTTACACTATCAACTAATCAAAAACTATCATTAGATAGTTATTATAAAAGTTAACATATCATATATGATAATATGTGACTAGACTATAGATAGTATGTGATTAGACGATACTGAGGACTATTTACTTTTATACATTTCATGAAAAAAAATTTGTTTTCCATACCATGAGGTTTCCAACCCCGGCCAGTGGCAACTGCAGTGGTTTGCTAATTATGTACTTTCCACCCTCAAGATTAATCTGAGCACCTCCAAGGTCTTTGATGTCCTTCATTAAGAACCCTACACTTGGACCTTTGGCTGCATCTGCTATGGCTGCAAGAAGAGCTTCAGTGCTGTCTGAATTGCCTGTTGGATCTGCACCATAAGATGTCACAAGGTACACATGTGATTTCTTGAGATCCTTCATTAGCCAAAAAAAAAAAAAGAAACTATCAAACTTTATGAATGACTAAGGCCATTAGTGGTTTGCATTATCAATGGTAATTCAAAAAGGGAATTAAAGGGTATCTATTCAAGACTGAATTACCTGTGATGGAAGAGGAGAAGGACTAGGAGAGGGTGAGAATGAAGGTGGTGTTGAAGCAATGGAGTCACGCCTAGTTATAGAGGCCTTGAATGCCTTAAGTCCAAGCAATGCTTCTTGATGAGTGCCACCGTAAAGAGTCCTTAGAGGCATGTTCTCCCCATAAGAAGTCACATAGAAACAAGTTATTCCAAGAAGTATGAACCACATTGGAGATATTGTTGCCATTGTGGCTAATATCCCTTGGTGAGATTTTTATGAAGCAATTCGGGTTAGGGAGAAGCAGTTATGAAAAGGGCTTTGGTTGAAATCGTATATAAATAAGGGAGTGTAGAGGGGAAAAGGTGGAGGGGTTAAGTAAGTCTTTATATGGAAATATTGGGTGACATTTTTCATAGTGGATCTTAATCATATAATGCACACTTCATTTGGACAATGATGCTAGTGTAGTAGTGTCAGTTTGAAGGTTTCTCTTTAAACTTTTTTTCCCGTAAAATTTTTAATTTTCCCCGTATGTGATAGAAAAGGAAGCAGTTAACAAATTTAGGGAGCTTCACAAGTTTGACATATGGAGACACAATTTTAATATTTTTTTTTACAATAAGATTAGGTAAATTAGGTATCGTGAACTCTCCAACATCATGACATATGTCTCAACTTTATATTAAGAGCGTTGGTTGGTAGAGGCATTGACAAATAGTTCACCAACGAGATCCTTATTTTATAGTAAAATGTAAAAAAAGGTTTTTGGAATAGGAAGCAAAGTAGCACTTCTGATGAACTATAATTCTATGATGGCTGCTTATTCAAAAGGGAAATCAGAAAATTTGTTTTAATGGAGAAGTTAGTCCTATATATCATGATATGTCTAGGAGATGAAGATATATCAGGCCAAGATGAATCTATGTTAAGGCTCCATTTGGATTACATTGTAATAGAATTAATTTTTAAAATAATTGATATTTTGCATTATATTGTAATATAATTAATTTTGAAATAATTCATAACAAATCAATTGATCTAAAAAAACCCGTATAAATGCTGTTCGTGTCAACAAATTGTACGAAGTTTTGGGGAATGAATGTATCAAACTGTTGTGTGAACTTTTAATTACCACAAACTCTGGAAACTTAATTAGTCAAGTTACACGAGGCGACTAGCTAGAAGACAGACACAAGACAAATCCAAATACAATGGTCATGTCTTGCAAGTTATGCGTCACTTCTCGTGTGTGTCTAAGTCTGAGTTCCAATTTGAACATTGTTAGAATCATAGGCACCCCAAAACCAAACTATTGACTTTCAATCCTTTTTTCTCTCATGGTTCAAATTTTACAAAGCATTTCGTAAAATATCTTTTAATTTTTCAAATATCAATCGTAGGAGAATATAATAATGAAACAATTTTTTTTTCCATGTTTCTAGAGATTCTTGGTGTCGTGCTTTCTGTTTTGTGTATGAAATTTCCTATATGGGCATTACCCAATTAAGTCTCCATCCCAATATGACACGTGCTTTGACATTTACTATTTTTTAATAACATAATTATGAGGTCTTTCATTATTTCAACTTTCAAGATGCAAATTGCATACTATTAGGTAATTGAATTGAAAAGCATTTCAATGCCAAATTATGAAGGCGGTGACAGAATAAATAAAGCACTCAATGTGGAAAAGAAAGCTAGCTAACACAAGAAGCTCAGATTTTATGATGGTGCAATAAAGCTATTGATTTGAGTACTTCAGTTGACTGCGTCATCTTAAAGGAAGATAACGGACACAAAAGCTCCCATTTGCTTATATTTGACACCAACTCTTCGGTAGCCTTTTGAATAGGTCCATTAAACATGTCTAGCATCTTGCTAGGTTCAGTTAAGGTTGGGGTTAGTAATAATGCATGTGACAAGGAATTACATGGATTTCACCGCAAAAACATTGCACATGTATTACCCTTGGTTCATGCATGATTAAATTTGGAAGAACAATTTTAGTAAAAAGAAGTAAATATGAATGATATAATCTAACAATTCAATCTAACTAAATTTTTATTATGTTTTGTATGATTTGTTGGCTATGCTTTATTAAATTCATAGCATATTAGTCAACCATAGGTTTTATAACAAACAAATACAGGTCTTGGGTTCAAAGGAAGGAGGCTCATAAAAGAATCCTGATTATAAACCAAACAACTATGACCATTCATTTGATTCTATAAAAATCGACAGGAAAGTCAGACACATCAAGTGACCAATGTGAAAAACCGTCCTTGCTCATTGGGTCTAAAAACAAAATTATGCTTATAACAAAATTTCTTTATTGGACCACGTCTCTGCTTGCCTGCTTGCTCAATAACTTAGATTCTAAAACAAATACGAAACATAATAAACTATAAAAAATGTTTAAAAAAATTTTTAAAAAAACATTAATATTTTTTTTTCTTATTTGGTGAGCTCAGCACTCCCATCAGCCCTTCAACAACAAATGATGTTTTACATTCTTAGGAATGTAAAATACTCAACTGTGCATTTTAAGAAAACTAAACCATTTCTTTTTTCTTCAAAAAAAATAAATAACTAAACCAATAAATGATGTTTTATGGCATAATGACAACACCAGTTACCATTCACTTGGACATGTGTACATAAATGCCACCCAAAAGCAGTAATATCAACTTTCAGAGGTTCTCCATCTCTTACTCCTCCATTATTCCATCCCAAAAGAACAGTTGAAATTTCAGTTTGAATAACAGGAGACTCCACTATATGACTGAACTCCACGGCTGCCAGCAGCTGCAATGCAAGGCCAAGCAATTGCTTCAGATGAGGAAACTTTGCTGTAGCTCAATCCCTAAGAAATATGTGGAATCCATTACTTATATACAAGTCAGATTCTGCGACCAAAAAGAAAAAAAAAAAAAGTATTAATCCTAGTTAAAACATCAATTAATGATGCAGAAAGACAAATTAGTAGGATCTGGAACCAGTAAAGTAAATAGAAAGAAAATTTGAAAATCAGGGAACATTGTTTAGAGAATATAACTATGAAGTACGAAGCATGAACCTGCAAGGTTTGGGCTTTGGAGAGCATCAGGTATACTGATATAGTAGCCAAGAAGTTATAAAATGTAGCAAATATACGTCTAGCTTTTCATGAAGACATCTCTGAACTTCTAGCTGCAACTGTAGTGCCTCTCAAATTTTCAAGCCACTGCCAATCAAGAACAAGAAATTCAGTTGATTAGAGGAACATCTGATGCCAATATGAAAATAACCATAAGTGGAAGGAAGTACTTGATATTCAGAAGTGGATATTCATAATTTCATATTGATAAGGAATAGAACGATGGATATTCATATTGATAAGGAATATATCAGAAGTGGGCCAGCACTCAGAAGATGAACTCAAGGAAAGAATTACATATAATAGCCTAAATTATAGCTAGTAAGTTTAAGCAATCTTTACTAGAAAGAACAAACGTGATTGCAAAATTTTAACTAAGAGAAACTTTATTTATATAGAAGAATCATTATCAGTCATATTCTACTCTAATCTTAGTGTTCAGCTCCTGAAACATGCATAAAAACAACTTACACAAACTTGTTTTAGCATGATTTGCAGTTTCCTTTCTACACTTCTCAATGAAAGAAAGCTAGCACGTAGTAGTACTCAATTTAACTTAAACACAAGAAAATGCAGAAAGGCATATTCAATATATATATATATATATATATAATCAATAGAAGTTAATGGAATTTTGTAGCGAAATGGCTGTGGTGATATGCTCCAGGCGGCTTTCCATGAATGATTTATCACCTTCAAAGGCCCAATATGTATAAAATCAAGTTCTTTCTCCCCAAATGAGAGTCATCCTTGATAAATCCAATGAGCAGAATCAGTTAAAGCCATCTAGGCAGCCACAAGTGCCAAACAAAATTATATAATAACTGAAGTTTTCTTATGTTTTCCTTAAATCAAGAACACCTTCATAAGTTGCTGCATAATAGATGGTGAACATTTTAGTTCTAAGAATAGTACCCAATCATAGAGAATTTTTTTTATAGCGAGCAATAGCTTAAAAATCAGTCTCAACGTGGGAAGAGCCCAAGTTCACTGTATCCATAAATTGGGTAGCATCTATGTCAATACAGCAGCTAAAAAATAGATAATATCATCAGCAACATGATCAAATTGTATCCATAAATTGAAGCAGAAAAATTGAAGAAAAAAACAATGGACTAACCTTGAGGATCGGTTGGCCAGGAAGTGAGCATACTTGATGTGCATAATATTTATTTTAATGGATAAACTTTATGAAATTCTTAGCAGATTAGCCAACCCTGGGTCTTATAGCAAAAAATATAGGTCCTGAGTTGAAAGGAAGGAGGCTCCAATAGGAATCTTGACTATCGACCAAACAGCTATGCCATTTGATTCTATAAGAACCTACAGGAAAGTTAGACACATCAAGTGAGCAATGTGAAAACCCCTGCCCTTTCTCATTAGGTCTAAAATCCATAAATGTCTCCATGGCCCTACTATTACCATGGCCCCTACTACGCATGCCAATTCTTCTCTTGCCTGCCACACTATCCAAGACATGGCAAAACAACTTCTGGTTCATTTCAACAATTTCATTATCTTTCCAAGCTTCATATTCAGAGTGAGAGTTCCCTGGGGCTTGTCTTTGTCCACATGAGACATGAAGGATGCAGTACAACTTAGTTGACCTAACCAGGAATTTTGGTGGCACATTCTTCAATTGAAGACAAATATTCAATGTTAGGTGGGAGCCTTGCGAAACAGATATATCAACCCCATTACTAGGGTCCTTATTGTGGACAAAAAGCTTCGACCCAATGAATGGCCTGCACAAATAATTTTCAAATTCAACACTAGCAGTTTGCCAACTATATATAAGAAAAATAATAAACAAACACCAAATTGCCAACTCTTAATCATGGCTTTGACTAAAATAAGAACTAAAATGGTCCACACTAGATTTTGCAGATAAGGCTACATTATAAAATCAGAGTGCACTAAATGCACAAAGGTGCAAAACAAAGAGAACACCTATTTAACAAACTAAAGCAAACCAATTCACCATAAATACTAGCATACTAAAGATCATGATTGGGAAACCATTTCTTGAGACTCCAATACAATGTACGCAAAATTAAACTCATCAATTCCTATTAACAATAGTTTATAGCTATAAAATTCATTTTGGCATGAAAAAAGAAGACATAGAAGGTATTAAAGGAGAATATAATTGTCCAAGCCAGGATCATTAATTCATTATAATAAAAAATACATGTAGACGTAGTCTTGATGTTCTTTAGAATTTAAACTTTCATTAAAATGTTTATACTAATACCAGTGTATTATTAATACACATACCTTACTTTGAAGAAGTGCTTGGGAAGCCGAAAATGAATGTGCATCCATTTTATCAAAGTATTGAAAGTTAGTGATAAAGCATTCTCAGTAAACTGAGGTGTAATTTTCTCAATCAAGTGGACAGCACCAGAGACGGCATATCTAAAAACATTGAGCACCTCTCTGTCTTTATAACCAATGTTCTGATTTTGGTAACTAGGCAGTGGGGATAAACAGTTCTCGTTTGGGTCAAAATAATTCAACAGCGAAGAGAAACTTGCTCTGGTTTCATGATCCACACTCCAAAATAGTCTCCTTAAACTTTGTATTGTCAAAGCCTGTAAATTAGAGGTTTTGCCACCAATAAAAATTCTCTGAGAATGTTGGTCTATGTTAGACACTCCAAAAGCAGTTGCAAATGCTAATATTGAACAACTCAGACCATGAGCTGCAAGGACTGCAGAAGTTTCACTGTCCATCCCAATGAAAGATGCTCTAAGTAGACCAAATTCTTCTACTAGTCTGAACAATTGTAAAGAAACTTGAGTAATATCTTGATAAGATTTCAGGCACTGAAGCTTATCACTACTCTCAATCTCTATCTGATTGAAATGCTGACCTACATTCAATGAAACTTCCCTCAAAGCTTTAAGAACACCCATTAAATTTTCCAACACTCTAGCTCTTAATGATAAAAACCACCTCTGAAAACAAAATACTTGAGAACTTGTCACAGACGCTTCTAAAATTTTCAAGGAAGAGAAAACTGCCACATGAGACTGAGTAAGCTGATCATAGTAATTATAATCATTGATACTCCTAGCAAGTCTTGGACATGTATCACCCTTGTAATCACATGATGTTATAGGAAATTTGATAGTCTCCATCAACTCCATTGAGGTGGTTCCCTGTTTTGGTTGACCAAGAAGTTGGATTTTTCCTTCAGAATGAGAATAATGGAATAATGCTTTTAACCAGCTACAGCAAGAATCGGACTTCACTTTCTCTATTAACGTCCTGAATATATTAGTAGCTAGCAACCATTCACCCTGACACGCTGCATGAGCACCAACCTTATAAGCAGTCCAATCATTTGTTCCTGTCAAGACTTTGTTTACAAACATTGTGCAACAACTACCTAGATGTGTTTCATCAATCTCATGGACCAAGCCATCACAAATAGGTTGACTGTGCAACAGTAGATGGTACAGTGTGTATGTATAGCCATCAATTAAATTACACTGGCACACAAGTCCAACCAAAATATTCACTTCATTGAACACTTTGGTATTGATAGCACCAACTATATAAAAATTGTCAAGGAATGCCACCAAAAATCTATATATCTTGCGGAGAAGTTTTAAAATAAAGGAATTTTGCTCTTCTATAAAATTTATGGTCAAAAGAGTTGATGGTACTGCACAATTAGTAGATGCAACAGTCACAAGATATTCAATCACTTGTTTTAAGCTATCAAGTACCAAAGAACCAAGATTAGGGTATCTTTCAACAATATTTAGAAGAATCTTTAGCAAACCCTGGAGCTCTTCAAAAATTGTCAAATCATTTTGACAACCTTCCGATAATGTCATCAACAAAAGTTTGATATGATCTTTGATTAGGGAGATAACACGCGATGGCAAAAAACAACAAAAAACTTTGTCAATATCTGCTATATCCTTCGTCCTACAACACAAATCTGCCAGAATACGAATTGCCAAACACCTCTTCCTTGATGCTGGATACTGACTTGTGTTCTCAACAACAGTTAGAAGCCTGACAAACTCATGAAGTTCCATGTGAAGTGAAGAAGGTGGAATTGAAAGAAGGACCTGCCAATAATTTAATGCATGTCAAACAAATTCATAAATCATAGCAAATAAAAATGAGAATTTCATTTTGCCAGGTACTAAAGTCAAACCTTGTGCAACACCCTTAGAGCTTTATATTGCATGGCCAATGAAATTTCAGGTCCCTCCATTATGGAAAATAACCCACGAATTAGACCTAAATTATCTGAGTGCTCATACAATCCTCTTCTGAATAAAAAAATGCAAGCATTTTAACGTCGTGTCTTGTACATGTGAAGTTCTATCTCGGTTGAGAAATGAAAGAAGAAAGTCCACCTTAATCCAAATGATTAAAAATAAATTACACAAGGAAAGCACCATTGTAATATTTGAATCAGCACTATCATCTGTGCATGCTAAAGCTGGCTGTGTGGTGCTTTATTTTATCATGAGCTTTAACTGGCTTACCTACCCTTTTCAAAGGAAAAAATCTAGCAACGAGTTTCACAAACTTCATATGATTGACAACTTTAAAAGAAACACTTTGTCATTTAAAGGGATATTGACAACGACATTGAGAAAATGTTCACCACATCAGAAAATCATACAATAGGATAAGAATGTACGTACTTGATAGGAGATAAAAGGAATTAAAATGCAAGCCAATTTTGAGAGTGAGAATAACATGGCAACCAAAAATTCTTCATCTGAGGAATTTAGTACCAACTCCATACCTGTCTGCATTCAATCAATCACCACATCAGTAAACCAAATATGTTATTGTCCCAAATAGACAAGAAAAAAGTAACAAATTTCTTTAGGTTGATTAAACTTAACAATTTTTGCTATGGTATTTTACAACGCTATTAAATTTAGATACTGACCCTAAGGCACAAATAGTGTGGGATCCATGGGGCAAGGAAAAAACATCAGCCTAGTCCAATAAGAATTAGTTCTGTTTTTTTTTTTATCTTATTTTAAAGTCAAGGTTTTTGTTTTAACAAAAAATCAATTTCTAACCTAATTGCTCTATGGTAACAAGGCAGCAACACACCAAAATATATTGTTCCATAATCCCCCAAGTAGTAGTCCTAGACTTTTGATTAAATTGAACTAGATATTAGTGGAAGGGGTATCTTCTTTGCACTTTGATGTAAGCTTAGTTTTATAATATATTAGACCTGGTTGGTAGGGACACAATATCAAGAACTATTTACAATAAAGTGGACAAGCCATTTCCAAAAACCAAAACTCCACTTCAAATAAAAAATGTTCAAGGTCTTTCATCTTTGTTCTCAATTCCTCTCTTTCCACTGTTTCCACTTTGTATCTTGTTAATTACACCCCTAGGAAAAAGAAGTGAGGGAAGACAAATAGATTACACAGAAATAGAAATAATCATAGTTATAGAAGTACATGGAAACAGTCTTGGTAACTACATTAGCTAGGAAGTCACCCAATAACACATAATTTAACAAAAAGAGTATACTAATGAAAAGAAAAGTGTAATAGATGTCAGAGTATAAAATGATCAAATACCTTATATGCTTTATGTGCAACTGAATAAGAGGATTTGCATTTTGCCAAAACTTTAGCTGCATCCAACTTTATAGGTAAAGGCACTGAAGATGAATCCATTATATTAGATAGCATCTCCACTGAAATAGATGCAAAATCATCTGATATCTCACAAATGCACCCAGTGGCATACAAAGATGCTCTCACCTGTAAAATCTCAACGCAATATTTCAGATGTATTGATATAGAAAATTAATCAATTCAAATATAATAAAAGTGTCTTCAAATAAGGTTAGCTATACATGTTAGAACTTAGAATTAAAAAAAAATTAGGAGAGTATTCCAAGGCAATCAATCATCCTCCACATTTTATGAAATGCAAAGGGCAAAATGATAGCCAATCAAGCAATCACTATCATGTGTCAATCCATCCATGTATAGTCATGTAAATCAAATTAAGATTGCAATTTCTTACTTGCAATACAACAGCACAACAAATTTTTTAATCATTAGAAGAAAAAAGGAATAGGTACATAGGTACAAAATCAAAGTAAACATTTAACCGAGAGACTTCAATATGAATGGAATTAGACATCTAAAATAACAGCAACACTAAGACACTTATTTTACCTCACAATCATGAGGAGAAACAAGGCTAGAAAATATCAAGTATCGTATCTGAGCATTGTCTTTCACAAAATCAGCCCAACAACCAAACAGAACCAAAGCCAATGCCCTCGACTTCAATTCCCCACTATCAAAAACAGATTTCACTCTCTTCAACAACTCCAAGTGATTAGCTACTCTGGCCTCTGACAGCAATCCTTTACACTGCTTTTTCTTCTCTTTATCACGGTGTTTCCGTACCGACAAAAAAACCCTAACAACTGAAAGTTTGGTCTCTATGTCACCTCGCCTAAAGGCATCAGCAAGGCGCAAGAGGATGGTATTGGCAAACAACTTATCTTCACCTGGAACAAGACCAAACATAACATAGGGAGCAATGCCAAATTCAGGCTCTGTACTCCATTGCTGAAGGCGAGGCTCCATTTCCGATATGGCTTTCACAGCAATACCTAATGTGACAAATTTCAATAACCAAAAAAAACATACAAACAAAACACAAAAACTAAAACAATTTTAACTATTAGGCTTTGTATGGATTAATGGTACACAGTGAAATGGAGCAGCAGTATTTTAGTGGCTACCTTTGTTTAGATTGCCAAATTCCAATGGAATAAAATGGAACACAATGACATATTGACAAAAAAAATAAGGAACAAATAAGAGAATTAATTAACCAGGTTTGGTAGAACGGAGATCCATTTCGAGTTGAATGCTCCATTCCATGGCTTGAGCAACGGAAATTGGTTCCATGGTAGATTATCTTCACCCTGCATCAATAAGCGTGGTACCAATTGCAAATATGAATTAATCATTATATTGAAAATTTTAGGTAAAAAAATTTGCAATCTATAAAATCACAATTACCTTTGAAGTCAGTGAATTGTAGCATGAATAGAGATGAAAACAGGGTGCTGGATGGGTCAAACAATTACACTCTACACATACAATTATAAATACTATTTGGTTCTTTATAAGGTTTGCAGACTTTGCTCACTTTTTCCCCACTTATTTTTACACAAAATGTTCTGTTCTTTTCTTACTTTATATTTATAAAAAATGCTTTTATTTTTTTTTTTAAAAATCTCAAAAAATAAAATTTGACTTTGACTGTTTACATTCTAATACAGTATTATTATATACCCTTATTTAACTTTTCTTATTTTTATTTAACTTTTTAACTATACCCTTACTTAAGTGTTTTTTTTCTTAAATATAAGTTAAAATCATTGTAAGTTATTCCATTCCTGTACTGTGAGGCTATTCACACTCCACAGCTTTTATTTTTTAAAATTTAATCTTATTTAAATTTTTAATAAAATTTAAAATCATTTAAGTTTACTTCCTTTATATATTAGATAAAGTATTACAAAAAAAAAACAAATGTATTACCGAGGGTTTAGCCCTCAGAAATTGTCCTATTTTTATTTTAATTTATTTATATTTATAAAATTAACAATGCCTGGACATATTAATTGTCCTATATTCAAGGAAAACTTAGATCTATAGTTTTAAGGCAAACTTAGAAATCCAACTTTCAACTCAACAAACAGAATAAGAGAAACTATGATAACTTAATCGAAAAATGAGAAAAGTATAGCGATCAAAGAGGATGTAAGACATTAGACTGTTGATCAAAATTGTGATTAGTTCATGCATGTCTCATTATAACACCATCCAAGCATATAATTGTATTGTAAGGATATAGATTATAGAAGGCTTGACTTTCTATATGGAATATTGTTAAAGGAGTTATTCAGCTTCAAAGGTATGCAGAAGCATTGATTTGTTACATGCCTACCAACGGGCATCCTTTATGCAACCTTTACTATATATCTTTGGAAACAAAAGACCTTCTTGTTTATTGGAGTTGGATTCTTAAGAAGTTTTCCGTTTAAACTTCGACATTGCAGTGTATGACAATCTAATAACAAGAAACAATTGAAATACACCTAGGACAAAACAAAAAAAATAGAATAACTACTTACCAATCCTAAATCCTAATAACCAGAAATAATTATGAGATGGTTAGGTGATTTAGACCTTATTATAGGAAAAAATACATGATATAACAGAGAAAGGTAAAGCTTATCCTCATAGCTAAAATGGCAAAATTAGTACACCAGTAAACATTGCCACCATGAAGGAAAGAAACTCGGCATTGGCTTAAGGAAACAGTATTGAAAATAATTCTAGAGTAGCAAAAAACACAAACAGACCTGTTAATTCCAATCCTATTATTGCTGACTTAAGGTTCCATTCTAAAAATCCATGCCCCTCCAAATACGATTGGTACAAAAAAATTATTTTTCCTTCTTTCATATTATTCAGTTACAGAAAGTAACAAAATTTAGGTGAAGTTACACGGAAAGTTCAACAAACACACAAAAAAGATCTTTTGAGCTTTCTCATCTACTCCAAAAAAAAAAAAGGAATATAGTACCCAATATTCATGAACTACACTGATTCTCTCTTTCTTATTTTTCTTTCACACATTGCTTAAGCAAAAAACACACTAACACACACACTCTCTCATATTCTTTTCGTCTCATATTCAACCCCATTTCTTGTATCACACAGACACTGATTTAAAATAAAACAGATTCCACATCATTGACCAAAATATGCACTTCAAAAATGAATTAAAACTTATTCCATAACGAGAAGAGAGACTGACACACATCAGATGACTAAGAAATCAAAAACGAAATCAAGCAACAGAATCAAACAAGAAATATAAAATGAAACCCTAAATCAAAAACAAAATCAATGAAACCAAACAATGAATTTAAAAAAAAACGCAGATTAATTAAATACAAAACGAAACACAAGTTAGCGAAATAAATATCAGAAACCTGAATCGCAGAGATGAGAGATGCTCTGTACCACCGCGCGTGCGAGAGAGAGTAGTGAGAAAAACTTAAATTTCAGTATAACCGTGCCTGGTTGGAGCACGAAGTAGCTGTGAGGGAGCTCCGTCGGGCGGTCTTCTTGCGCGGTTGCGAGGGAAAGAGAGTTTTAGTATTTTTGCAGGTTTGAGATTTTATTTCACACTAGGCTAAGCCCAATATAATGTACTACTCTTTTTCTTTTGGACTTGCTATATCCACTTCCCTTCTTTGCTTATCCACTCTCTTTTAATTTGTTTTCTAAAAATGTTTTCTTTCAAAAAATACACTCCCCTCTTGGGCAATAATGTTACAATGTCATCATTTTTGCACATCCCACTTCAAATTGAACAAATTATCCTCCAAGAAGGCACCAACAAGGAATCTTCAACAGTAACTAAACTAATCCAACTCCAAGTTAGGGTTGCATTCTTTGGAGTAGAAATCATTATTGTCCAACAAAGTTCTCAACATGGCATGAGTGAAATAAGGGTCATTAGGATCACTCTTTGGAGACTCCTCATTATGTGATTCCAACACTTTTGGCGCGAAACAAAAAAAAAAACCTTCACCCACTCCTTCTTCCACTAACATCACGTTCAACAATCAACTTACCTTCAATATTATTCCCCGAAAGTGATTTTGCAAGAAGACACTTTCTGGTTTTGATTATGTTTACTTGCTTCTTCGCTTTCGTGAGTTGGTGCACCGTCACCTTTCCATAACCACTACCATTCTTTTTTTTGTTGCGATGTTCATTCTTTCCAATTTGGCAATCGTCATCGTCGTCACTGCCTCCTTCATAAGCCGTGACGATCGAATTTAGAGTATGAAATCTCCTCCTCATCGAAACAACCAGACATGAAATCAAATCGCGTTGGTTTCTCGATCGCAGCTAATTAGGTAACGCAAATTAGGATTTTTCTCAAGAATCATCAAAGTTGAATTTCATAAATAATAATGATGAATAATGAACAATTAAGAGGAGAGGGAAAGAAAGATAGTGTAAAGTTTGCTATGGTAACGAAAGTCAAAATCTTAGGGATTTGCTTCCTACACAAGACGACATTCTAATACACCTAGAATAAATAATATATTTTTGATATTACCCTTCATTAAAAGGGTGTAATTCGTAAGAATATTACGAATTCGTAATTCATAAAAACATTACGAATTCCTAATTCGTAAGAACCTCTAATTTCACTCATGCACTGATTATTCTGGATATATTAGAATTTATTTTGATGTAGGAAGCAAACCAAAATCTTATCATATTTTGGGAGATTAATCTTTACTTTAAGCCCAACTCCTTTTGATATGTATTCCTACTCTTTGATCGATATAGTTTTCTCATTCATCTATTTGCATAAACTAAATACATACAAATAGATATTATATAATAAAATCATTTTTAAATTTATTAATGAACTATATAATTATATAATAAAATTGAAAAAATTCCAGTAGAATTTTCTCCGGGGAAGATAATTTTCTAGAAAATATAAATATATATGATATTTATATAAATTAAAAAAATTATATTAAAAATATTTTTTGACAGTTTATATTGAAAAATATTATATATATATATATATATATATATATCATTTTTAATTTTAGTCATTGTATAATTATATAATAACTCTGAGAGTTTTTCCCACATCAAATAATTTTTAAAAAAGTCAACCAATTATATATATACAAGTATTATATAATAATATAATTGTACAAAAAAATTTATAATTATGTAAGATTTAAAAAAAAACATGTGAGTGTGGGTGTGGGTGTGTATTTTATTTAGGTTTAATTGTATTTTTATCCCAAATTTTCATAATGTTACAAAAGAAGACATTTTGTTCTCCAAAATTGTTTTCATAAATTTTTTCTCTCAATTTACAAAAAATTGTGAATTTCACTCATGCATTAAAAAATCGCCATAATTACGACATTTTGTAGCAATTTTCCTTTAAACTGCCACAATAATAAAAAAAAATTGTGATATTTTTTCTCAATAATTGTGGCAATTTTTCTACGTAGGGGCAAAGTGTGTGTACGATATATGAATTTTTTTTTAGGAATTAACTTTATATTATATAAAAATTAAAAGCATAATTTAATCCATAGTATTTAGACTTAATTGCATCGTTATCTCCCAAGTTTCACAATATCCCAAATTTTGTTCCCAAATATTTTTTCATAAATTTTATCTCCCAATTTACAAAACTTTGCGAATTTTGCCCCACACGTAAAAGAATGGTCATAATTAAGACCTTTTGCAATAGTTTTCCTTTAAAGTGCCACAATTAGAAAAAACTTTGTCGCAGTTTATTTAATAATCATGACAAAATTTCTATGTAAGGGCAAAATTTACAATATTTTATCAATTAGGGGATAAATTTGTGATATTATAAAAACTTTTAGGATAAAAACAAATTAAGCCTTGTATTTATAAATCTATCTAGTCACCAAACAAATGTTCCACTTGTCACGAAGTTACATTTTCTTGCATTTACAAAATTAAGTTGCACTCTCACATATTACTCAAATAAATGTTGTTCATTACTTAATATTAGAGATTTATTGTGACTCATATGATTCATGTATGTATGTTAGTAAAATGATAGTTTATAAAGACCAAAATTTGTGCAATTTCAGCTTTATTTGAAGAAATACATAGCTTATCAAAATGATAGTTAAATGAGCAAAATGAAGGTTAGGCTAAAATATGCTAGTAATTTTTAATATATAATTAAATTTTATTTTTGATCCTTTGATAATGTTTTTCTTTGTTGCATATGAAAAAGACGTTGAATAATTTTTAGAATTTTCCTCCGAAAGAAGTTGATCAGATGAGGATGAAAAATATGTATGTCCTTGTATAAACTATTTGAATGGGAGACAACAAGTATTGGACGAAATATGTGAACATTTTTTGTATGATGAGATTAAGCAGAATTATAAGACATGGATATGACATGGTGAATTGACAGACATGCAGAGGGGGTCCCAAACTGAACCGATGGATGTAGAAATATGAGATCGATTAGAGATTATGATTCGTGATATTGGATAAGAGTCTTTTCGGTAAGCACATGCCCCTATGTGTGATACATTGGAAAGTGATTTGAAGAAGTCTTTGTATCTGGGGTGCAAGAAGTCTTTGACGTTGTTGTCAGCAGTGTTAAGTCTGGTTAATGTCAATGTCAGATATGGGTGAAGTGACAAAAGCTTTACTTCACTGCTTCAGGTAGTGCAAGTAATGCTTCTAGAGGAAAACATGTTGCCAAAAAATTACTATCAGGTAAAGAAAATACTGTGTCTGATGGATATGAAATATTAGAAAATTCATGCATGCCCTAATGATTGCATACTGTACAGACATGAGTTTGAAGAAATGCATAAAAGTCCTACGTGTGGGATATCATAGTACAAAGTGAAGGATGATGTGGTGCACACAACAACATCAATATTTAGGAAAATCGATGTTGTCAAGTGTACTTACATCATTAGTGTTTAGGAAAATCGATGCACAACATTGGTTCTTAGGAAAATCGACATTGTGTTGTACCTGACAACATCAATTTTCCTAAGAACCAATGTTGGTTTTTGCATATTTTACATTTTTTTGTTTATTGCTTATTATGCGATATCAATTCTCTTAAAAATCGATGTTGTATAATGTATGTTAACATCAATATTACATAACCAATATTAACATTGATATTTTTAACGTCGGTTGATTCAACATCGATTTTATAATCGATGTTGAAAGTAAAAAAAATTGATATTAGAAACCTATTTTCTAGTTGTGAAAGATAAAAGTAAGTATAATAAAGGTTTATAATGTGATGAGGAGAAAAGATAAAATAAAATAAAAGTGTTGATGAAATATTTAAAATAATGATGATTTATGTATCATTTTTTCATTATAAATTCTATCATACTTATATTTTTATTTATATTTTTTTTTTCTCTAGGTATCAAATAACACATTGGATGTTAATGTAATATTTTTCTTTTAAATATTAAAGTTGTTATAATTCAACTGGGTGATCAAAATTGAGGCTTAAAACCAAGTGTTTTGGATTCTTAATAAATATTCAATTGAGTTTATGATATTTTTCATAGTTATATTTTTAAGGTTAAAATGTGTTTTGGATTCTTAATAAATATTCAATTTTTTTGTTTATTCTCTAATTTTTTATTTATACTGAATCTCTAATAAAATAATAATTTTATTTTGATCTTTGACATTTTTTAATCTCTAATAAATTAACAAATTTTATAATTGTTCTTTGATATTTTTTTTCTTTTATTATTAAATTTTTTTAAAAGAAATAATATCAAATAAAAAATATGAAATTCATTCATTTATCATATAAAAAATATTGAAAATAAAAATATTATAAAAAATAAAATAAGAATATTATAAAAAAATAGAAATTTTAAATATTTATTAAAAATCACAAAACATATTTTATTTTTAACCCAGGTCACATAATACCGGTGATCAATCTTCAACACGAGTTATCCCACTCCAAGTTCCAATTATAAGCATGACGCATATATCAGCTGTAGCACCAACAACAACACCTTTCAAAGTAATCCAAGTTTGTTCAGTGGCGCTGCTTCAAGAAGCAACCCCTTCCACCGTCGTTGTTTTAACCTCTCTTCCACGAACCTTCTTCGACCTCTTATGGCTACGCCTCCCACCCGTTGAGCGTCTTTCTTCTATTCCTTCTCACGCCCCACCTCTTCCTTTCTTTACTCCCTTATCTCTCACTCTCCCTCGCTCTCCAACGCTTTCTCCCTTTCGCAGGTACCCTCACATGGCCCTCCACTCCCCCAAACCCATCATCACCTACCTCCCCAACGATGTTGTTTCCTTCACCATCGCCTAATCCAACAAAAACTTCAACAACCTCACTTCTTATCTCTACGAAGCATCGCAACGACATCGTTTAATACCCCACTTAACAACTTCTCACGACAAAGCATCTTTGTTGGCACTTCAAGTAACTGTGTTCCCAAGCGCTGGCTTTTGCATTGGAATAACCACACACCATGCAACTTTCGACAGAAAATCTTCAACCCATGTTTGTAAAATCATGGGCTTATACATGCTAGCTCCAACCTAATCCAAAACAATATTACACCGTTATTATTATTACCACCTCAGCATAACCTCACACAAGGGCGGATCTACATATAAGAGAAGGGGGGAAATGTCCCCCCCCCCCTTAAATTTTGGCATGAGATTACTATAATACCCCTGTTTTTAAAAAATTTCACAAAAATATCAGAAAGACCAAGACCACGAGAGAGACCACGCGCAGGTTCTGCTCTTCTACTCTGCTCTGTGCTTTCCATGCGTTCTGCTCCTCCTCCGCCACTAGCAAACCGCTAGGACCGCCACCACCCACCGTTGACCACTACGGACCTCCACAGCCTCCTTGTGCAACACGTGGCACGGACACACGACAACACCTCCGACTCTCCGAGGCTTCGACTCCGAGTTGCGATCCGCGCTTCCATTTCTGGGCTTCTGAGCTCTGGCTGGGTTCTTCAATCTTCACCGTCCGGGCTGCACTTCTGTTCCATTTCTGGCTTTCTGCGCTTTTGTTTACTCAACACTCAACAGGTACAGTGGTACACCGTACACATCAAATATTTCTACTATGAAGTAAATGACGATTCTTCCATTGTTCAGGTAAAATCTAAGTCAAATATTTCTATAGGGCCAATTGCCTTTTCTTGTAAGGTGCTAAGTAAACTTTTTTTCCCCTTGAAGGATGATGTCGGTTTATTTGATTACAATGTCCCTGAAAGAGTAAATGAGTTTGTGGTAGCTGCAATGTCACAAATATGAAATTTATCTTAAGAATAGATGGTTGGTTCTATACATATTCCAATTTGCTTGGTTTAAAATGCAATTTTAGAATGTTTACTATATAGAAATAGAATTGATGTGTTTGAAACTGAGCAATCAAAATATAAATACTCCAAATGAAAAATGATTTAAAGCTTGTCAGTTGCACTTAGAAACTGATTTGAGTGAACAACTCCATTGGCTTTCCTATTTCAAGCCAATATTACGTGCACAAATCATATAATGTGGAAAATGTGCCTCTTTTCAAAAATTTAATTGCTTATATTTCATGAATTAGGCTACCAATTTTACTTTTGAATTTATTTTATGAAATCAACGAAGTTGTTATCAAAGAAAATAGAATGTGTACAGCTTCAGAGAAAGAAAGATTAGAATGATATAGAGGTCTTTCATGCAAAATTATGAAGACTTGATGCCAAGGTTGAGTTATTGGTTGTGTTTTGTTTTGTTGATTGATTTTGATTTTTACTCCTTGTTTTCTTCTATCTTGTCATTACAGTGTCCACTTCTGAACATAAGTTACTGTCCTGCATCAGAAGTTGATTTCTCAAATAGGAAAAACTTGGTGAGGATCTATGCCATCTCGTCTATTGCTTATTGGGATGCAAGAATTTTATCTAAGATTTTCCTGATATATTGCTTCCTATAGGTAACTGTTGTTTACAATCCTCTAGGATGGAAAAGAAAGAATATCATAAGGATTCCTATGAATTTCTTCCTTCAACGTCAATCACCGTACAGTGCCTCCTTTCCTTTTCTTTTCAAATTATGAACAATCTACGAACCATAAAATATTATCTGCTACATGCACAAGCACTTTCAATACTTAGCTTTTATGTGCCAATTGATGCCTTCTAGTTGAAGCATTGTGATGCAGTTTTTCTTGTGCTGTGGAATTATTTTCCTTGTGTATCAATTGGAATGAAGAATGTTTTGAACTTAATATGGAAAAATCACATTGCAAGGACAAAACATGGCCATCCTGAAACACTGCTTTTGCTTGACATTGCTTGTCGAATTTGTCATAGGTTGTCAATGAAAACGTTGTTGTTCGGGATTCTAGTGGGAAAAAAATCCAATCCCAATTGGTGTCGATACTTGATGATTTTCTTGGTTTAAGAAACTACCACACTGTGGCATACTTGGGAGTGTCTCCAACTGTAAAACCCAAATACTAGCTTGCTTTTTCAGCAGTTGTTCCTCCACTCGGTTTTAGCACTTACTATGTATCCTATACCAAAAAAGAAGGTTAGTCTTGATTAGTTATTCCCTTTTTAAAATTGTTGAGTGCCCCCCCCTTGATTAATTTTCTGGATCTGCCACTGACCTCACACCGTTCTTTGACAGATCTGTGATAAGAGACCCTTATGGAACCGCTGAAGCCTACGTGGACATGTGGCGGAATGAGAGTAACAGACCAAACAATCAAAGCCTTAAAGTGTGGGAATCCTTCGTTGCAACACCGAGCGATGGAGTCAAAGGCTATGTAGCACCGATACCGACACGGCGTTTTCGATACGTTCCCGATACGTTGTTCAAAAATTCTAATATTTCGATACGTTTCCGATATGTCTTAGCATTAAATAATATTTTTTTATATATAGATGTAAACGTAAAACCTACACTAATGGGAACGTTTTACGTCATGAGAACATACTCGTTACTATACAACATCAACTGTGATCGGCCATATCAACTGTTTGTTCTAGTTATTTATTTACAAAAAGTCAAGTAAAGCAATTAAAGAAATAAAAGGACGTGCAGGAAGCAATTACCAATCTAGTAGGCTAAGGCCTAACTGAGCCCAAGGCAACTGAGCCCAATTAGCAATTACCAATTACCAAGTGATCAGCATATCGATACGTTCACGAAGTCTCTTCTTCTTCTTTCCCTCCGCAAATCCCTTGCCGAGAAGCACGTCGCGGTGGAAGCCCAAGGCAACGCCATCCGCGCCCTCAAGGCCACCAAAACCGAGATTGAAGCTGTAATCGAAGTCCTAAACGCCCTGAAGCTCGAAAAAATCTCCATCGATCGCTCCCTCACGACGGTGACCTGGTGCCGCTGTGCTGGGATAGTGAGCTGGGGCCTGGTTGTCGAGCTCGAGCAGGGGGGACGCGCAGGGGGGCGGGCGAGCTGCGACAAGGAAGCGACGGCGCACTAGCGGCAACAAGAAGTGAGAAATGCTTTGAAATTGGATATGCAAATTCACGTGTCGGCAACAAATCCATATCAGACACGTGTCCGATACGATGAATTTTTTTTTTTTTGCACGTATCCGTGCTACATAGGTCAAAGGTGTGTTTTAATTAACACCTTCACAGATTTAGAGGCTAAAGCAACATGCAAAGTCTAAGCTTCTAAAAACAAAGGATCTTCTGTTATCACCATTATAAACTTTTTCTGTTACGCGTGCTCATGACTTTACTTGCTTGATCAAAGCAAAACAACCAGAGGAAGAGAGTTTGTGCTTCGTATTTGCTGTGGACTGTAAATCACGCTTGGTTCCTCCGATTCCCACAAACTACTTATGAAACTGCGTTGCAGGGAAAAAGATAATGGCTACGACGAAGAACTTGTTGGTTGAAAGCGATGATGGTTTTATAAGTGCTTTGGAAGGGATAAGCGAGGGTTTGAATAGTGTGAAGAGTGAGGGAGTGTTGAGTGGAGCAGAAACTAAGGTTTCGGAAATGCTTGAAAGAGGGGATGAAGATGGTTTGAGGTTTCGATTATTCAGTCTTGCTGGATCACCGCGGTTTGAGGTTTATGGAACTGATTTTGGGGGGGGGGGGGGGGGGGAAGGCCACAAAAAGTGGATATGAGTCCCACAGACAGAACGGGAGCGTTTTCTCTTAGTGAAAGTAGGGATAACAGTGGTGGAATTGAGATTGGTTTGACCTTAAGTAAAGGTGAGATGGAAGATTTTGCTGCTCTTTTTGTTCGAGAACTTGACTCGTTTTAAAGTTTAAAACTTCGGTTTTTTCAGGGGAAGTATAGTAATTCCCTGAATGTTTTTATTTCAGCCTGTTTTTAGTTGGATTAGAGCATATCTATCAGGTTTATTTATGTGGGACGATAAAATGTTTCTGTCACGAAAATTGGTACCATTGTATATGCAATCTAATGATTCTGTTTTGCCCGTACCCTTTTGGAGATTCATGTTTTATTCCTGTGTGCAAAGTTATATTTTGTTATCTACAATATGTCCCATTTGGATTTCCTTTAATTGTTGTTTTAGGCCTGCATTTCCTTAAATGTACTGTGTACGTTTTTCTCTTTGTTTTAATGGAAATTTGATCGGACAAAATCCTTACAAGTTACAACCATTGCCTTTTTGTTGCTGATTAGTCATTACTGTTGGTAAAATATAGGAAAATTGAAGAAAGTTGTGAGTTAGGAGACAAATCTAGTAATTAAAGTTTATTACAATCAGAGAGCTATATGAAATGTTAAGGAATTAAAAGACAGTGTAAATTGGATCTAGCAATATGATCTATGATGATTTATGTGCTGCTAATTAGTTTCAAAAGAACTTTTTACTTTCCCATTTAACATTGTTGTCTTATGTGGAGCACTTTGCTCCAAGTACAGACAATTTATTTGTAGAATAACACTTAAATATGGGAATTTGGGAACTGAAGAGCTTTACAAGAAGTGTGAAATTGCCTAAAAAAATTTGTGAAATTACAAAGATTGAATTGAAACTTAGAAAATACAACAATAATTAGTATTCTTGTTGCTCATGTTTCCTATCCACAATGTCATTGCCACATAGCTATTGACATTTATATCCCAGTTCCTGACTCATCAAACTAGCTTCACAGCATCTGCTCTCTTGCAACAACAGTGGAAAATTTCAAGAACCACCTCCACTTCACCCATCCTTGGCCTCTCTTCAACTGAAGCCAGACATCTATGAATGATCTTAATTAACATTTCCCAACAAGCAGGTGCTATTTTTCCCAGTAAAGATGAATCAACAATCTTCTCACGAAACCCCCTTCCTTTCATTATCAAAGGCCCATTTGACAAGATACTCACAATCTGGATGACCCAATGATAAAACAACTAAAACTCAAGTTTTAGGTCTAACAATAATTTTTTTTGCTATTAGTATTTATATAACAAAAAATGTCATATATGTTGATAAAAATGTTACATATTTCAAGAAAAAGGACTCATATGATGACAAAGAAACCTTACATTTGATACATGAACCAATTGATGACTTGAACCAACTCAAAATTTTCTCTTTGGTTTGATATAGATTGATTGGGTCATCAGGACAATTAGGACTTATGGCCACCACTATGTAACAATATTTTTTATAGTTTTATTATTTAGTCAATGTAAAAGAAGTAGGGTTTTGTACAAATGTGATGTATGGTAGCCACATCTCTTAAAAGCCTAAGACATGTCCGAGAAAAAAAAGGTTCCAAGGAGAGTATCTCTTTAAGGAAAAGGATATAATGATGTTAATCGTGAAAATCGTACTTATTCATCGAACCTCGAAAGGAATATATTTTTGAAACAGCAAAGGGATTTTCACTAAATGATTCTATTAACAAATAAATGTTTAAAAGTGAGACATAAAATTCATTCTCGATTATGAGTTCTTTTTTATTAAACAAGAAAGTTCATAATTTTCAATTTATTAGAGAATTGTTTAATACTTAATGCAAATGACAATTATAATTTCAATAAATATATCCATTTTTATTACAATAATATAGTAGTTCATAAGATAATAAGTAAACTTTGATAAAAGTGTTTTCGATTTTTAATGATTAGTTTGATAATCATTTCAATAATAATAAAAAGTAGGGATTGAAATAGTAAAAGTGTTGAGAAGAATCGAAGATTGAAAAGAGTAATAGATTTAGGAATGTGCAGCAAAATAAACAGACATGAATTCATAAAAGATGAAAATTGAATACATACACGCTGACCTGCTGAACCTTTAACTAATTTTCGATGGTAGACGTTGTTGGTGTTTGAGGAAATAAGTGATAGTGTTTTAACCCCCCAAAATTGGCAGTCAACAGTTTTATTTATAGATTGTTAATATTAATAGTCGAATTATATGATTTCGACACATGTACCATGTTTATATGATTTCGACACATGTACCATGTCATTCGTAAATACATTGATTTGATACTAGTAATTGTCTTTATATAACTTCTTTGCAATCGTGTTTACTGATACTTTGATTTTCAAAAAATACTTTGCTCCCCAATACTTTCCAATCTCACGAGCCTGAATAAGATTATCAAAATTATCAATCCCAATCGAAATAACTCCCTTTGATTACACAATTAACTTTCTCGAATTTTTGACCAAATTTCTATCGCTTTTGAAGGGATTCTTCTACTCATCTTGAGACATATTTATCAAAATAGGATTTTCTAACTTAGTCAAATTTTATATAACAGAGGGAAAAAATGGGTAACTAAAACATAAAAAGGGAAATAGAGGTGTACTTAACAAAAATAAAGGTGTAAATAACAAGTTCCAAAGCCCAATTTTTGCTATAACCCAAAGTTGAAAATAAATATTACATTTTGATTTTAAATTTAGGTCATATTTTTAATCCTTCAAATTTTTTTTTTAATCCTTCAAACTTAAGAAATATGTTCTTAAGTCTTTTTCCCTTATGCCATTGACATATGCCAAATAAGGAATCACAAATTTATATTTTATGCTGAGTTTTAGTCGTGAAAATTTTAATTTAAAAATATGATTTTTGGTGAATTTAAATTATTAGAATCATTTACAAAAAAAATAAAAACACGAGAGACTTTCTCATTAATCTCATAAATCCCTAAACCCCAAATCTCCTCCATCACCCATTCACCTCCTTGTCCCAACCCTCTCACTCTAAAAATCTCAACCACCCTCACCTTCACCAATCCAAATGTTGCCTAATATCCCACGTCGCAACCCCTCTCGAAAACACCCTAAACTCCATAATAAACTAGAGATCCCTTCCAAGTTCCTTTCCTTAATCTCAGTATTCACCTTGGTGATCAAAGTTTCAAAGAAGACGATGTCGTTCTAAATGACACTCAACCAAGCAGATTGTGAGAAATAAGGGTTGTGACACATTTCTTGAAGGTAGTGTTGGGAGTCGTACGTGGTGGGCACCATAAAAGAAGGCGATGCCACTGTGGATGATGACAACGTCATTCGTGACTGTTGTATATACCTATGAAGGTGATGAGAGAACTAGATTTAATCTGGTTATCGTCTTTGCTCTGTAGTCCCACCTAGGGGAACACGTTGGTTTCTTCCTCATCGTCGTTGGACTGGACCTTACTTTGATCACGCTCTCCATCCTGGTGTTTCCGACAACACGTCTTGTGTTGTTGTGTTTCTGACAATGTGTCCTGTTATTGGGTTATTTTTATTTTTATTTAATTAATCCGGTGTTATTTGGATGAGATGAGGTGGTACAAAGTTATAGTCGTGTGTATGATTGGTAGATTTGGTATGAAGATTAAGCCGCGTCTTACTGATGAACAAATAATTTTACAACTAAAAATTATTATAAAATATGAATTTGTTATTTCTTGTTTGGTATATGCTAATGACATAAAGAAGAATGACCAAAAAGAATATTTTATAAGTTTGAAGGACTAAAATAAATATATTTAAATTTGAAGGATTAAAAAAAATATAATTCAAATTTGATAGATTCAAAACATATTTAAATATTTTGGAATTATTTTCTTTGTAATTTGTTTGGTATATATTTATTAGCGGGGGTAAGCTATAAACTATGTAAAGACAATACACACTGAGGTTCGAATCCTAATATCCTATATGCACGAGATATTATACATAGAGGTTTAAATCCTATACATGAACAATATTAGATATTGTACGTAGAGGTTTAAATCCAATGGGAGAAACTCATGAGTTTCTTAATTTACTTTTTGTAGTTCTCGCATTACTTTTTGTGGTTCTCACAATATCATGTCACTTATAAGGAACTCATCTAAAATTTTGCTCAAATACAAGAATCCACAAGAAACTCAGAAAAATCCACACATATATATTTTTAATAAAACTTAACATTTTTTCAGTTTTTATAAATACAAATAAAAAATATGAATAATTGAAGAAAAATGAAAAATAAATTAAACATGTGAAAATATTGTGTAATTTGTATGAGAACATGTGAAAATAATGAAACATTGGACATTTATATAACTTCATTTTCAACGACTAGTTTTCCAATGACTAGTTTTATAACAGTTAGTTTTCCAATGGATAGTTTTATAATGGCTTCTTTCATAACATAAAATTTTGAATATAAGATACAACAAGGACCTACATTGAACAGTTTTTTCCAATTCAAACATAAGAACATAAGAACTAAACTTTTAATTGAACAGATTTTTCCTAATATGGTTACAATACTTTTCGTGGTCTTGGCGTTGTTGTTCTAATATGTTGGATGTATCCTTCATGAGGATTTCATACTCCATGCACCTTTCTTGTTCTTGCATACGTCTTTCTTATACCTCTTTTAACTAAATAAGTTTTAATGTGTTTGCATTCTTCTCATTGAATACATTTTCTATGCCAGATAAATCGACAGTGTCAGAAGCTTCTTTTCTTTTGCACTTTATTTTTGCTGCTTTTTGTCCAATTGGGCGAGACATTAGCGATGACATATCATATTTTTCGGCTTCAATGAGTGTCTCTGTGCTAGAAGACCACAAGTAATTTCCACCAGTAGAAACCTTTGTTCTTTTTGAAGAATTTGACATAAATTCTGCATCGAATTTTGGTTGATCTTTCAACAACAACCAAGCATGCTCAATCTCAAATTTTTTACTTGTATCCTACGAGTAAATCAAATAAGCATTAGTCATACAATCCTTCTCTGAACTTCCACTTCTCCTATATTTATCTGCTTGTTTGTAGCACTCATTAAACTTTTGAACTACAGGGTGGACTCTGTTCCATCGAGATTTCAATTGAGTGGAGCTTCTTTCGCAAAATAACCCGCTTTCACGCACATTGTTATTGTTGTACGCATTTTTAATCCTTGCCCAATATTGCTTTGATGCTTGGTCGACACCTATTATTGAATCCTTTGACACATTGAGCCACGATTGGACAAGAATCACATATTCTGCCACTGAGAATGTTGTATGAGTTTTTTTTTTCACTACCATTGTGGTCACCCTCATCTAATTGAATATTGTCTACACCGATTGTTGATTCAACTTCATTGATAGGGGGTGAAATATTGCATAAAGAAGACCTATAACATGTGTTTGGGTTTGTGGGGGGTAATGGTTGACTACAAAATTGTGGATTTTGAGAACTACCACCGGTAGGTGACTCTACATTGGATGGAAGATGCATATACCACATGTATGAGGGTGGTGGATACATAATATACTGAGGTAGATTTTGAGAATTTTCACTGGTAATGGGTGGTTGATGATACATAACATATTGTGGTGGAAGTGGTGGATTTTGCAAATTTTCACTAGTAAAAGGTGATTGATTTTGCAAATAATTGTAAACATTTTGATAATTGTATTGATTGAGATACATTTCAGAAAAATAAAAAAGATTGAGGAATGATAGGAACAAAAAGATTGACAATTGATAGGAACAAAATAAAATTACAAGTGTGAATTTTGTGTGCAAATGTTCAACAAAATACCCAAATTTATAAACATTTGTTCTCAACGACTATTTTTTTTTTAAGTTCAGCCTTCAATCGTAATATTTTAACCCTTCAATGGCTATTTTTTTTTTACTTCTAATCTCAACTGATTGGGATCTATGCTTTTTTTAAATAAAAAAATTAACCCTTCAAATTTAAAACTAGCCCACACTTCCAGACCCTTCTTCCATAGGTGTCATTCTCCACCCACCTCTTTGTCTTCCACTTCCACAACCTTCTTTCTCTTCTTTCTCTCTTATTTCTCCCTTCTTTTTGTGTTTCTCCACTCACCGCATGACCCTCCCTCATCGCCTTCCTCACCCAAACCACCGTCTCCCCCGTGCCAGCCTTCCCCGTCAGAAACTCCATCAGCACCACCTCGTCAGAAACTTTCTTGCTCGAGTTTCCAAAACCCGAAATTCGTGATCTGCGGCTCGAAGTCATCGTCAAGAAGAACGTTCGCGGTCTCTTCCTCCATGCGTGCGGCCTCTTCCTTCGTGCGGCCTCTACCTTGTGCTCTGTCCACCTCGCGTGGCACGCAAGCCTCTTCCTCCATGCGCGCAGCCTCTTCCGAGCGGCACCACCGTCGCTGCCTCTTCCTTCATGCGCGTGACTTCTAGTTTGGTATTTTCCCTCTTTTTCTTACCGGTAGTTGATGTAGATAATATTATTTTATTCGTAAGTTTCAATTCCTTATATAAATAACGTGTGCCATTTTTGACGAAACCGTTCCGCCACGCAAGCACACTCCAGTGCAAGATTTCTTCACAAAATTGGTTTTTCACGTTAAAGAACACTTGAAACACTCCACATTGGAGATGCTCTTATCTCTCTTGTGAATATATGTAGTGGAGTAGTATCAACGATGATAACATCTCTAGTGGTGCTGAAATGCAGCCTACATGGATTGGATCCACTAATAGGGGCTGCAATCTATTAATACGAATAGGAAAGTCAACCACTCATAAAGGAGTATGGTATAAATCATTGGATCGATTTTGGAGGAAGAGGAATAAGGGCTCGAATATAAATCCATCAAAGTAGGGTTTGGAAAATAAAACTCACAAAATGCATTAAATAAGTAAATACTAGTACTTTATATAGCTCGTAAGCAAGCCGTCTATCATAAATCTTTACGTACCATTCATTTTTTATACCTAATGATTTAGAATTCATAATTCATGGCTGGACCATTTTTTATAATGTAATCCACTTGAAACATCAATTTTTTTTTCTTTTTTCATTTTTTTAATAAAGAAAAGGGTCTAAAGGCCACTTGAAACATCATCTTAAACATATATAACTAAATTATTTTTTTACTGCAAAAAAAGTATTTAATTATATACTTTATTTATCTCGTAAGTAAGCTACTTAGTTGGTTTTTTTTTTTTTTTTTTTTTTTTAGTCCCTTTTTTGCTGAGGTTCCAGAAGTACCTGTGGTATTTACATAGTTATCATTACAAGAAGCACCATTAGTTCATTGCTTCCTTCCCAACCCTGCAACAATTACCAACCAGCAAAATATGACAGAAAGACAAGAAGACATATATCCCTTGCATAGCATATTACAGAGAGGTAAAATGACATATCCCTTCTTATACACTATCTATATCCACTGCAATTCTAACATGTTTGATCTTCCAAAAAACGCGAAACTGCCTTACCAAAAAGGTTGGCAAATGCATGATATATACATTCACAATCTTAAGCATTATAAGCATGCATGTAGCCGGGTTAGTGTACCACTCAAAAGAAACAAAAAGAAGTTGAAAACACTACTTTAATTAAACTTTCGATATATGCAGTGTTTCATATTAAATAATAATGATATTTTATTTTGAAATTTAATTTAAACATAAAAGATATATGTAATACGTAAAAAACTTGCTAATTAAGAAAGTTTAGAATATGGCATCCAATATTTATTATTCAAATCCTTATTTTCTGTTATTAAATTGTTAAGCTGTTCCTAAAAAAAACTTCTTAAGTTGTTATAGGTAATATATATATATATATATATATATATATATATATATATATATATATATATATATAT
>CM023942.1:5045150-5137351 GCA_013407115.1 Glycine latifolia
TTTTTTTTTTTTTTTTTTATTTTCGTTTCTGCTAGACGACGACGAATCCCAAAGAATATGCTTCGCTTTTAAATTATGGTTCATCCGTTTTCTTTTGTTGTTGTATACAGATATGGAACACCCATGAATCTTGAATATTGATGGATATGACGAATATGATAGTTGCGTCATTAATTTACTATATAATAATTGAGAACTCAAAACGAATAGACAAGACAACAAGCTTATTTAATTATTATCCTCCATAAGTAACTATCTTTTATTCGAAAGCGAATCAAATGTTTTTTTGACATGCACATGTAAATTACATATACAACTTTATATTTAATTATAAAAGAATAAAATATATTTTTATTCCTAATAAATACTAAAAAAATTGGTTTTCTAATAATTTTTTGTTGTGTTGAATTTTTAATAAAATAATAATTTTATTTTTGGTCATTTGATATTTTGTTTTAATCTTGATAGATTAATAAATTTTGTGTTTGTTTCTTAATAAATTAGTGAATTTTGTTTTATTCTCTATTAATTACAAATAAATTTTTTATCAGGAAATAAATAAAAAAATCACTTATTTACTGGGATTAAAAAAGTATAAAAAGAACAAAAATAAAATTATTATTTTATTAGGTATTTAACATAAAATAAAAATTTATTAAGAAACAAATATAAAAATGATATATTTATTTGGAATAAAAGCATCCGTTATAAAATGATTTTTTATCCATCTGTGTTTTGGACATACATAAACTAGTTAATTTATATTTTTTGTTCTTCTCTCTTAATATAGTTGTCCATTATTAATTATACCAGCATGGACAATGGTTGATGAACCACAATTAATTTTCTATTTCCAAAGCCAACACGTATATATAAGTGAATCTAACCACCATCATAGTGCACGAAGTGCTGTATGTTTACCAGAATGTCGTATAGTTTATGTACAAATTATTTAATAAAAATCCAAAACAGCACTTCAATTAAACCGTCGGTGTTGGAAGCAAACTTAGTTCGGCGATAGGTATGAAAAGTTGGAAAGTGGAAACCTTTCACGCTCTCATTAGTCAAGTACGACTATTATTATTTTTGAATTGCTTTCGTTTCCAAATAATTAATGCAACATAACATAACCATCAACCGCTTTCCCTTTTGGCTGCACTTGAGAATTGAGAACTCCATGGGTTCATTTCTTTTCCTCAGCCAAAACACAAAACCAAAACAGTAACCTTCTGATATAAATTATACTTCTTATTGTGGTTCTCTTCCCTTTCTGTTATTCACTTCGTTTTAGACACCCCACTAATCCAGATTAGGCATTGTACAAATGGGTTCTCTGTTGTTCTCGATTTTGGTTATTGTTCTTCCATTGTGTCATTGTGTTGATGCTGGTTGCTCTAATGGAAACTGCAAGGTTTGTAATTTGTATAACCTACCTACCATCTCTGCTTTGAATCATGACTTTAACTTTGTATCATATTGTTTTCTAATCTTTGATCAGGTAAATGATGAGTGCTCGTCAAATGGTGATTGTGGAGCCGGTCTCTATTGCTTCTCATGCCCACTTGGATATTTAGGCTCTAGGTGTGTGAGATCTTCCATCACAGATCAATTCAAGCTCATAGTAAGATACCCATTTTTCTCTTTGTCTATTTTCACAAGAAATTCTCACAGCTCACGCATAGATGATAACATACCCAATACCTTAGCTCAGTTAGTGGTGGTTGCAAGTTTTTGTTTGGAGCGGTTACGAGCTTTTAAGTTTTGGTTTTCAAATACATTTTACAAATGTCAAAGTTTTTTAACATACCATTATCATGTGACAAAATTTAGTGTTTGGACACTTGGGGTTGTTCAGATTTTGCTGGGGTAGGCCAGAAACTACTTCTATCATTTTACATTATCTGAATATTAACTGCTTCTTGGGGGAAAATCATGAAAAACTTTCAGGGCCTTGTATTTTATTTTATTTTATTTTTAATTGTGGATACCAAAAGAGAAAATGTATGCACAATCTATTTTTAGAGAGAGAAAATGGGAAAAAAGGAAATTTAGGGGTGTTTCCTCTTAATCTGTTGTTAATTGGTTGTTTTTTATGACTAGAATAACTCTCTACCATTCAACAAATATGCATTTTTGACAACGCACAATGCGTTTGCCATTGATGGAGAACCATCACACACAGGAGTGCCTCGAACTACCATCACTAACCAAGCAGACAGTGTAACAGAGCAGCTCAAAGTATGTCATTCATTATTACTAAGCATAGCTTCTGCTAATTTTTCTGATGTTCTGTTTCTTATAACTTACAAGGGGTGTTTAAGGTCACTATTTTCTTCCATCAATGTTTCATTTGTAGAATGGAGCTAGGGCACTAATGCTAGATACTTATGATTTTCGTGGAGACGTGTGGTTATGTCATTCATTTCAAGGCCAGTGCTATGACTTCACAGCTTTTGTATGTAAAAATCATCTTCCTAGTTTATTTTGTTTCTTTTTGGCCCACACTTTCTTAACCTGTTTCTTTACAAACACTAATGACCAACGAGTACCTCTACACAAAGACCCTAACTTTGTAATCAACAAGTAGGAACCAGCTATAGATACACTGAAGGAAATTGCAGCTTTTTTATCAGCCCACCCATCAGAAATTGTCACACTCATATTGGAAGATTATGTTAAAACACCAAAAGGATTGACGAAAGTCTTTGCCAAAGCTGGTTTGATGAAGTTTTGGTTTCCTGTGGCTCGAATGCCAAAAAGAGGAGGAGATTGGCCTCTAGTGAGTGATATGGTTGCTAAAAATCAAAGATTACTAGTGTTCACTTCGGTCAGGTCTAAGGAACAAAGTGAAGGCATTGCATACCAGTGGAATTACATGGTTGAAAATCAGTGTAAGGAAACACCAAACATTAAAACTCTTCTATTCTTTATTATCTAATACACATTGGTTAAATTAAAAGAGAAGTACACTAGAGAAGGTAGAGTGTGAATTTCGGTATGCATTTATTCTTCATTTCCTTTGTTAATTTTCATTGTGGTGATCTTAAATTCTGCAGATGGGGATGGAGGAAGGAAAGCAGGAAGTTGTCCACAAAGAGCAGAATCTTCTCCTCTTGATGACAAGAGCAAGTCCTTAGTGTTGGTAAACTATTTTCGCTCTACGCCATTTAAGCCAATCGCATGTGAAGATAACTCTAGAGGACTCATTGACATGCTACAAACATGTCATGGTGCTGCTGCCAACCGATGGGCTAATTATCTTGCTGTTGATTATTACAAGGTAGGACTTTGAGCTTATTTTCTTTTTCTTTTTCCTTCTAACTTTTGTTGCTTAAGCATAAAGATTAGACTCATTCATTCTAATTTAAAATTTGGGGATCATTGTGCAGAGGAGTGAAGGAGGAGGTTCGTTTCAAGCCGTGGACACTCTGAATGGGAAGCTCTTGTGTGGTTGTAATGATGTGCATGCGTGTGTGGTAAAGAATTTTTCACTCTTTCTTTCTGTAAAGACAAAGTTATAGTATATAGCTGGCCAGTAATTAAATTTTAACTTTTTCCATATTCAGCCTGGATCTACTTGCTCAGCATAGAAAGCATAGCAACAAGCTTCTTGAAATGTTTCATCCCACGCTTCCTGGTTCTGAATACCATATTTTATGCAGCCACAGGGTTACCAAATGTATTTGATTGACAACTATGAATGCATTGGTTATAGTTAATAGAACATGTTTAAATTTGTAAGCGAAAATCATAGGAAACCTTCAGTGTCTCAATATGAAGATGCTTCTTTTGGGAAGATTACAACCAAATTAGGTGCTACGTCACTCCCTATAAATTTGTTTCAGCAATTTAGAGTGAAGATGCTTTTGGTAGCAGTTCCAAATTTTGTGTTTGTGGTCATTAGATGGAAAAACTGTTGAGTCGTGCTTTTCATGAAAGCTTTAATACGCTTTTGAAAAAAAACAAAAGTAGCAATGTAGCATATAAGCTGATAACAAGAATGTTGAAATTTATGACTTACGAAGTTGTTTTTTAAAAACTGTCTACGACTGTGATTTCAACTGCAACGCCTGTGTTTTTAGTGTTTCCATAACTTTATCACAATCTTGTCATATTTGTTTGTAATTCTCTGCCTATGTAGCACCGATTCTTTAAAAAAAAAATTGAACGTATTGGACACACGTCCGATACGGATACCTGTTCGATACGGCGTTCTACGTATCTGTTTTGTGAAGGGTATTTCTGTAAATTAAAAAAAATTCCTCCCTAAATAGAAGGAAAACGAAGCTTGCCTTTGTTTCCTCTTCGACTTTGTGCTGTTCTTCCTCCTCCGTCGTCGCTGTTGGCCATCGCTGGGAATGTCCAAGGTTCGATTCGATTGGAGGCTTGGCTAGGTCAGAACGAAGAGTGTCGACGATCTAGTCCTCATTATCAACCATTGCCTTCAACAGAGCCTTCACTGTGACCCTCTCCAGTCTCCATCTGTCCCCCCGAAGCGGTGACGTCCAAGGTTCGATTCGATTCTTCTTCTTGTGGAATAATTTGAAGCTTCACCGTGAATTAAATTTCATGTGTTTGGCGTGCTTGCTGTAAGCTTTTTTTTTTCGTTCTTTGTTGTCTTGTCTTGCTGTGTTTGGCGTGTTCGATTCGATTCTTTAGTTGTTATTGTGTTTCTTTATTAGTAGCACTCCATGTCCACACATTAGTTGAGGTATTTATCAATTTTGTATGGATAATCTATTATTTGTGGTTATGATTTTCTTTTTATTATATTTTATTAATATGAAATACACTCTATATAAAAATATTATTTAATACTAAGACGTATCAGAAACGTATCGAAATATTAGAATTTTTGAAGAATGTATCGAAGTTCTATATCGGAAACGTATCGAAAGCGTCGTGTCGATATTAGTACTACATAGTTCTCTGCAATATCAATCATTAAAATGAAGCTGCAAGTAAAGTGGCACTTGTATATATGCTCAGGAGACAAAAGCAACTTGATTTGTACACATTATAATATTATGATTATGAAAATTGACACAAACTGTGAGCTTGTAGCTATTAGTTGGTCTTCAAAACCTTGATTTGTACACATTATAATCATTATTATTATGTATTTCCATAGCGTTGGATTAATTTGATTTGCTCTAGGTGGCTTTGTGTAGGAACTATTGGATTTATGTGGAAGCGATTTAGAACCTAGTACATTGGTATGCTTATCGAATCATCATTGTTCCATAAACATACAAGGAATATTACCTCTCGGAGTGCTGATCTTTGATGATCTCTCACGCCTTAGAATTCTTGGGTCACCGCACGATTGATCTCCTTGTAGTCTGTTGATGGCAGACCTTCCAGCCTATCTCTCAAGGGGGAAAGGGGTAGTGTGTGAGCACTTTCTCACTATCAAGAGATGATCTTGCCTCAGCCTCTGTGATTACTCTCTCTCTTTAGAGAGGGTTAAGTGTAGTATATGTATGGGTTTCTAGAAAACCTAACCCTTAGGTGTTAACGGGCTCTAGGTTTCTTGGACTCTTTATACACACTAGGCCCTATTGGGCTTTAGTGAAAGAGCAAAAATCCAACAATCTCCCACTTGCTCTTGAGTACAAACTTGAGCCTAAAGCCCAAGACCATGTAACTCACTAGTCGTCATCAACTGAAATTTCCTCATCCCTTATCTTGAGCTAGCCTGGGGATCTACCAGCTGTTATTAATCAAGGCTCTTCATAATCAACAAATGATTATCTAATTCGATACTACTCCACTAAAAGTCCGACTTGAACTCCAAGATTAATAACATATATAACATGTATATGCATCACCCCTTTGTAGAATGTCTATAATTGATTGACAAGTTTTCTGTTACCCAATCAATTATTTATTCCCTTGACTATGATAGTTTCTCTAATGGATTACATGCACTGGCCAGTGTCTTCAATATCCAAGTACTGAAACATATCAAGGGGACATTTTCTCATAAATACCGATAATCAAATAATCTCACTCCCAAAATACCGAGTTATTGGCCGTCAATAGATCGCACCTTACCCGTTGGTAAATCAAAGAATGAAAACTATTTGATTACCTATTTATAATAAACTCAGAATTAAGAGCAATCTTATAACTATATTTATCTCGAGATTTGATACCTTATGACAAAAAAACACCCTTAATCAAATCTCTCCTCAATCCTTTCAATGTGAATGTTAATTCACACCAATATTTTACAATGATTTGGACAAAACCATTTCATAAAATATTGCAGCCCAAATAAAGTGCACAACTTTATTTAATAGTTGTGAATCTATTCATCAATTATGAGAACCTATGATCATGTCCTCCATGAATGTATCCATATGATCATATACTACACAATTGATCCGGACCTTGGTGTTTGTAAATAGTGTGCAAAATAAATGAATAATACCTCATTTAAAACTTTCAAAAAAAAAATACATATGTCATAATGTCATGCACAAAAGGCACAAAAATAACAAAGTAAAAAAACAAGCTCCTAAAGCTACAACAAATCTGGAATCCTCCTAAGACTTATAGATGTAACATGCCTCTCGAACACACGTTCAAGCAAACTCTTTGGAAAAGGGTCAGCAAGGTTTTCTTCCGATGCTATCTTGGTTACCACTGTGTCTCCTCTTTCAATGATGTCTCAGATCAAGTGATACTTCCTTTCTATGTGTTTTAACCTTTTGTGACATCATGGTTCCTTGGATTGTGTTACTGCTCCACTGTTATCACAATAAAGTTTGATAGGACGACTAGCACCTGGTATCACCTAAAGATCCATAAGGAACTTTTTCAACCATGCGGCTTCCTTTGTAGCTTCTGATGCTGCAACATACTCAGCCTCTGTGGTAGAGTCAGCCACACATGACTGTTTGACACTTCTCCAATAGATGGCCCCGCCATTAAGAGTTAACACATAGCTTGAAGTTGATTTTCTTGAGTCAATGTCTCCTTGGAAATCTGAGTCTGTGTAACCAATGGTTTCAAGACTCCCACTTGAATAGACCAACATATAATCTCTCGTTCTCCGAATATACTTAAGTGTATGTTTAACTGCTATCCAGTGTTCCTCTCCAGGATTAGATTGGTACCAACTTACTACTCCCACTGCATAGCAGATATTTGGTCTGGTGCACAACATAGCATACATAAGGCTACCTACTGCTAAAGTGTAAGGTATCCTACTCATGTGTTCTCTCTACTCAAAGAGATGAATCCCATGCTTGAAGGGTAAAATTCCCCTCTTGGAATTCTCCATGCTGAACCTGGCAAGTATTTTGTCGATGTAATTAGCCTGGGATAATGCCAATACCCTATTCTTCCAATCTTATAAGAGTTTAATATCAAGAATATAATTGGATCCTCCTAGGTCCTTCATATCAAAATGCTTGCTCAGCCAGGTCTTTATACCTGATAATACCTCTGTGTCATTACCAATAAGGAGTATATCATCTACATAAAGCACCAGAAAAGATATTGCTTCCCCTTGGATCGTTTTGTACACACACGACTCATCAGGACTTTTCTAAAACCATAAGACTTAATGGCTTGATCAAACCTGATGTTCCATGATCTGGACGCTTGCTTAAGTCCTTAAATGGACCTTTGCAACTTGCATACCATGTTTTCTTGCCCTTTTGGCTATGAACCCTTTTGGTTGCTACATATAGATATCCTTTTCCAAATTTCCATTTAGAAAAGCAGTTTTGAAATCCATTTGCCAAATCTCATAATCAAGATTTGCTGCAACAGCTAAGAGAATCCAGATGGACTTGAGCATGGCAACTGGCGAAAAAGTTTCTTCATAATCCACACCTTCTAATTGGGTGTACACTTTCGCCACCAATCTAGCTTTGAGGTTTCAACCTTCCCGTCCGATCCTTTCTTTCTCTTGTAGATCCACTTACATCCAATGGGTCTTACCCCTTTTGGTGCATCTACAAGAGACCAAACTAAGTTGGAATACAAAGAATTCATTTCACGATTCATAGCCTCAAGCCATTCCTAAGCATCAACATCTTCTAGTGCCTTGTCATAACTCGTGGGATCATCATTTTCTTCAATGATGGCATCCTGATATGATTCACCCAACAATAGAAATCTTGCGGGTTTACGAATTAATCTCCCACTACAACTTTGCCATACTTGTTGTTGTGCATCTACAGGACAATCCAAGTTAGGTGGATTAATAATTTTTGGAGGAACCTCATTACGTGGGTTAACCAATTCTTGATTTTGTTCTTCCACAAGTGGTACTTACATTTCTACAGGTTCCACTTGTTGAACATCATGCTGAATTTTTAGTTCTAAATCTGGTTGAGGTGAAACTTGATCTGAGACTAGCTCATCAAGAATAACCTTACTTCTTGGCTTATAATTTTTCATATAGTCCTCCTTTAAGAAAGTTGCGTGAGTGCTCACTATGACCTTCTTTTCTTTCGGACTATAAAACAACCAACCTCTGGTTCCTTTAGGATAGCCTATAAACATGCATACTTTTGTATGCGAGTCCATCTTATTTGGCTTCTGTTGTAAGACATGTGCCAGACCACCCCAAATCCGAATATGATTCATGGTGGGCTTACACCCTTTCCATAATTCTATTGGTGTCTTTGAAACCAACTTGGACGGAGCTAAGTTCAAAAGGTACATAGCAGTTTCTAAGGCATATCCCCAGAATGAATCAGAAAGAGATGAATAACTGAGCATAGATCTTGCAATTTCTAAAAAGGTTCTATTTCTCCTTTCAGCAACTCCATTCTGTTGGGGTGTCCCTGGAGAAGATAATCGTGAAACTATCCCCTCTTTGGTCAGGTAAGACCTAAACTCTCCAGATAGGTATTCACCCCCTCGGTCAGACCGAAGAGTCTTAATTTGAACACCAAGATGTTTTTCTGCCTCAGCCTTGAACTCTTGGAACTTTCCAAAAGAATCAGACTTGTGACGTATCAGGTACACATGTCCAAATCTAGAGTAATCATCAGTAAATGTGATGAAATACTGATACCCTCCTCTGGCCTGGACATTTCTTGGTCCACATACATCAGTATGTACCAATTCCAGCTGAAGTGTGACACGATTTTCCTTGGCCTTGAAAGATCTCTTAGTCATTTTACCCTCTAAACAAGATTCACAAACTGGTATCGGTTCAAGTTCAGGGATTTTAAAATCCCACTATTGACCAAACCTTGTATCTTGTTAGAGTTAATATGACCCAATCTCAAATGCCAAAGATAAGTTTCATTGGAAACTTTTATTTCCTTTGATGAATGAACATGCTCAACATCTCCTAATTCAACATGATTAACTTCACAGGGCACATGACTAAGGAAATAAAGACCATTAATCATTACACCATAACAAATAAAAGAAGATGAACTTCTTATTGAAACTGAAGAATTAAACTGAACTATCAAACCATGTTTAATCAAATAACTAACAGAAATTAAATTCCTCTAAAAATCAGGAATAAATAAACAGTCTTGTAAAACCAAAGTTCTGCAATTATCAAAAGATAAAATAATTTGTCCCACTGCTAGTGCAGACACAAGCTCCCCATTTTCAAGCTTCAAAACTCTTTGTCCTTCACTTAAAGGCAAGCTATGTTTAAACCATTGCAAAGAGTAACAAACGTGGTTAGTGGCTCCTGAATCAATGATCCATTTATCATTGCAATTCTCCACTAAGCAAGCTTCAATAACATGCAAATTACCCATACCTAGTTGATTCATACGTGGGCAATTTTTCTTCCAATGCCCATTTTTTTCGCACTTGAAGCACTTGCCTTTTGGCTACTTCATTGCAACTGGTTTGGCAACTGGAATACTTAATTTCTTCTTTTTGTTCTTGTTCCTTCCCTTGGGTTTCCCCTTAGGTTTCACAGAACTCTCATCAGCAAAAAAAGCATTGCCCTGCTTAACTAGAGACTATTCAGCACTCCCAAGCTCGTGCATCAGCTGAGTAAGGTCAAGATTCATCTTTGTCATATTATAATTCATCTTGAACTGATTGAAATATTCAAGCAGTGATTGCAAGAGAAGGTCAACTTTTACTTCTTGTTCAAATCTGACCCCATGGTCTTCAGCCTTCTTGAAGTTTTCTATCATTTCCAAACAATGATCTCGCACACTTCCTCCAAACTTAACTGTCTTAGTGACTGCATTCAGCGCATTCTGCCTAGCAGAGCTGCTAGACATAGCAAACATGCCATCAAGAGTCTATAGCATCATTGCTTCACTCTCAATCATGCTCACTCGCTTCTGAAGGTGACTGGCGAGACTGGCTAAAATATAACAGTGAACAACCACATTTGCCTTCTCCCATCTTTCCTTCTCCTGCTGAAAACGTGTCTTTGTTTCCTCATGCACATCCTCAGCGGGTTGCGCTGGCATAGGGGTATTTAGAACAAAATTAAGCTTTTCATATTGAAGAACAATATCTAAATTGGTTTTCCATTATTTGTAGTTTGTACCATCCATAGATTTTTGGCTCAAAATAGTAGCTAAAGGATTGAATGAAGACATTTTTCTGAAAAAATAAGTACACTGATTACAAACAAGAATAACAACAAACAGATATAGCACTAGTAAATTCTAATAACTACTACTACTCGTTTATAGTTCAACAATCCATTAGTTATCTTTACAAGGCTTACGATGGGCAATATACTTGTAAAACTAATATTGTTATTTTTGGACCTTCAGTTCGATTGCCAAAGCCTCGATGGAAGGGTTAACAATTTTACCAAAGTTGAATATATTTAATCATTGTTTACTTTCAAAATTATCTCTAGTGTCTAATGAAAACAATAGGAATACCCACAATAACCAAGAGGGGAGTGAATTGGTTAATACTTGGTCTTTTTAAAATTTCTTTATCAAATCAGAGTAAGGATCTTAATCACTTTTAAAATCAAGAATGCTTTTAATCAATCAAGCTACTCAGTTCAAGAAATCAATAGCTCAAAACAGAACTTGTTGAGTAATGATAAAAATACCAACAACAAATGAGCAAGATGACTAATAGAGAGATTAAGGAATAGAAAATCAACACAAGAATTTATACTAGTTCACTTCTCAAGAGAAGCTACATCCAGTTTCTTCTAATCAACACTAGATTAGAGTTCCACTATTATAAATTTCAATTCTTACAAGCTTTATTACAAAACCCTATTCATCAACTCCAGGTAAAGACAAGAAATCTAAAACCCTATTAGACTTCTAGAGAACAAGAATCAGAGAACACTACTCTGTTCTTTCCTAGAGAACACTACTCTAGTCCAAGCTTCAAAGAACAATTTACAATAGCACCAAAACAACAAAATTGCAAAACAAGTTTACACCAAAGAGAATGGAGAGAAACAACTTGATGATCCAATGAATATGAATGCATGTGAGTTACCAATCAAAGTTGAATGAACAAATGAATTTCAGAACATGCTCTCCTATTCTTCTTTGACAACTCTTGCCCAAGAAATCATTCAATACCCATGAAGATTAAAGAGTGGGACAAGAAGTTGATTAACCCAGAAAATCACTTTCTATCTTTGTGATGGCTTGTATGTATTCAGAAAATTTGAAAATATTCAAGTTGAAAACCAAGCTAAGCCTCACTTCTATTTATAACATACTTTTTTAACTAACTGTAATAGATTAAACGCGCCAAATAATTGATTAAAAAGCTTTGTGTAATTGATTAAATTGTCACTTAATCGATTAAAGTGTTCATAGCATTTCTGGGTTTGAACAACGAGCAAAATAATCGATTAAAACGATTTGTAATCGATTAAAGCAGTGATACATGTATTTCTGAAAAGCCTTGTCTAATCGATTACAGGAAATGGTAATCGATTAAATCAGTGTATCAAGCTTTTCTAAGAACCTTATGTAATCGATTACAAGAAATGGTAATCGATAAAAGCAGTGAAGCATGATTTTCTTTTAACACTATGTAATCGATTACAAGCAATGGTAATCGATTAAATTGTTCTTCAAAGCTTTTCCAGATTTAAAAACGAAGCAAATAATCGATTAATTTACAGTGTAATCGATTAAACCAGTGAGATTTGCATTTTTCCAAAAACATTGCCTATTTAATTCTTTTTCAAAAATTGCTTTGATTCTTTGATGAAAACATTTGAGCATATAAATGATTAAGTGCATGCAATGCAAGGATCAACAAATTGACCTCTTTATACACTTAATTTTAGTTGCATTCTTCTAAGGCATGTGAAAAGCTTAAAACAATCTTCCAAGTCCTAAGCTTCAAGTCTCAAGTTGCTCCCCCTATATCCAACATCTAAGTGTTGTCGGCGATGGGCCGTACAAAACTTTACTAAAATTTTGAAAATATTAAGGTTTAATCTAGCAAAATCTGATTATCCTTATCCGATGGGGCTTCAACGATAACCATTTCACTAATAAACCCACAATTGGAGCCCGTAGGTTTTAAATTAATTACTTAATTAAAAACCTTCACTCATTCAATATTTTAAAATTTAGAACTTTCCCATTTCCAAGAATTGTTTAAATTCGAGTATTCTTTGTTTGATTTCAATAACTATGTAAGCTGCCGCAAGTCTATGAACGTGCAAGCTTAGTTTATCGGAATTTTAAAATCATTAAGGTCCTAAAATCCGGTCATGATAGGCAGCGTGTGCTCCACACAATCATGATACATGATTGTGGTATGTAGCGTGTGTTAACACATGACCATTTTAGAAGACCCACAAATTACTCGCAATGTAAATAGTTCTCTTAGAAAATAATTTGGATTATTTGTCTTGATTTAATTATTCAAAATTAATTAATTCAAATATTAATCTAGATTTTTAACAAAAATCATAATAATTTTAATTAAATTTTGAATCAAAATAATCCTATAATAACTATCATACTAGTCCTGTGATGACAAAATAACTATTATGCTCATGTAATTTTCAAGTTATGCAACAATATGACACCACCTATTCTATATGACATGTTATCACAATAAGCATGTTATCATATCATATAATTCATCCATTCATAAAATAATGCAATTTAAATAAAGCTTTAATCCATCGTTTCCTAAAAAAAAAAAAGTTCTCTTCAGCCCATATTCTTCTTCCTTTCAGTCCATAGGTTCTGTTTCAAGCCCCTTTATGGTAGCTATGGACCCAATGTCCCAAAAAACCAAACTTTGGCAAGAAACCCTAAGTCAACTTTCAGGAACCCTAGTCGCCACGTCTGTTGCACCGTCACTCGAACTCTTCTCAAGACGAAACTCTAGGGGAAGGACAGTCCTTCTTTTTGCATCTTCTTGATCTTCTTTTATTACAACTTTTGTATAATATCCAAAAAAATTTACAAGAATTAAAAAAAATCAAGGAGGAAACCTAATCATATGAGATTAGCCTCCTTGTTACAACCCAAGAAAATACATTCAAATCTCTACCATGGATTAAAGTTGAAAACCAAATAAAGCATTGATTTTTTATGAAAAGAATTATAAAGATAAACATACAACACATATGATCAACAAATATAGAATCCTAGGTGTCATATTTCACTAAGCAAACTAATTACATGAATAGTGAAACTAGATTCACATACCAATATACAGTCAAGCTCTGATACCAATTGTAGGAACTATTGGATTTATACGGAAGCAATTTAAGAACCTAGTACATTGGTATGCTTATCGAATTATCATTGTTTCATAAACACACAAGGAATATTACCTCTTGGAGTGCTGATCTTTGTTGATCTCTCACGCCTTAGAATTCTTGTGTCATCGCACGATTGATCTCCTTGTAGTCTGTTGATGGCAGACCTTCTAGACTATCTCTCAAGTGGGAAAGGGATAGTGTGTGGGCACTTTCTCAATATCAGGAGATGATCTTGCCTCAGCCTCTGTGATTACTTTTTTCTCTTTAGAGAGGGTTAAGTGTTGTATATATATGGGTTTCTAGAAAACCTAACCCTTAGGTGTTAATGGGCTCTAGGTTTCTTGGACTCCTTTTACACACTAGGCCCTATTGGGCTTTAGTGAAAGAGCAAAAATCCAACACTTTGAGTCCATAATCTTGGAGAAAATAGTCCAAGACTGCAACAACCTATCATTGGGTAGTGACGGTATTGTCGTGTAGCTCACATTCATTTTTTTTCAACACATAATGTCTAGTTGTATTTTATGTACTGTTTAACTAGGGCATTGAATTTTTCATGTTGTTATGGTAGAGTTAACATGGATTCATGGAAATAATTAGGTTCAAAACTTCATCAATAAGGCAAAAAGAACATGATGTGAAGAATTTGTAGCTGCAAAGTAAAACAATGATTTATCATAATGGATACAGCCTGCAAATGGGATTCAGGAAGGGACTAAAGTTCAGTGTCACCATTTAGATTTAGATACCGCAAGTGTTTCATTAATTTTCATGTTACCAATGCTATTTCGTAAAAGCTTTAACAATACACGCAAGTCAATATTTCTCAAGTTACAAGAGAAGTGTTCTAAGCTTTTGTAACTTGAGAAATTGACTTATATCTATTGTAAGGTCCTGATCCCAAAATGACACATGCCTCATGCTTTTAGACATGCTTCTAGCATTATATTTTAAGAGTTTATTTGGATACAAGTTAGAAGTGTCTTTGAGAGTTTCTCTATTGGAAAAAGTTTTATATTTCTAGTAGAAAAATCCTCAAAAACACTTGTAGCTTATATCAAAACAGGCCCTTAACCATCAGAGATTTTCCAATAGATCATGAATATATTCTACGGTTTGCACTGCACTATTTTAGCTTTGTGATTCTCACACACGGTACCATATCAAAATAGTCCTTGACATAAATTCATTAATCTGAAAATGTAGTTAGGCAGAAAAGTGAATGTCATAACTGAATTTTAATTTCACCTTAAAGACTTAATATATATGTCTAAAAGCTATTTCTTCATGTTAATTACCTCAAGGTGATGGGTATACCAATGGTACGCATCATTAAGGAGTGTGGATTTCTCATTCATCCTAATTCTTAAATTCTCATATAGAATTGAGATTATAATCATATTAGAAAGGAGATAGATGGGGAACAACATATACGATCAAAAAGGAATAGAGAAGTGGAGAATGAGATGGGGACCTATGGAATTGAGATTAGAATCAAATTGAAAAATATTGATGTCACTATTTTATTTGTTGGTACTTTTGATGCCATTGCAGAGACATCAACATCATGCAACTTCTAGGAAGTTAAAAGGCTTGCCACACAAAATACAATACATGCTAATTCAGAGGTATATACTACCACCAAAGAAAAATATAGGAAAACTTGATTGAGTTGCAGCATGTGTTTTTAAATCAAATTACAAGTTTCTTTTAAAAGAGGGAAAACTGAAAAGATTTAATTATTTGAGATTAATAGCTTACCTGGTGTCATCATAAGTTATCAATTATAAAAGGAAATCTACGGACTATGGTCAAATATCTCGTGTAAACTTTGTTATTTGTTACAATTTGTTTTGGTCCATACCCCTCAACCAAGCAAGTATATCCATCCCTGCATAGCTTGTTAGGATAAACGTTTAAATAAATATTGTTAGTTACGTAGTTTAAATTTGAAAGAAAGATATGTGAAAAGATATGGGTAGATAAGATATGGAGAAAGAGATAATATAGAAAGATATTAGAGAAGATAATGTTTAGATTTGAATTTGAATTGTTTAGGGTTTTGGTGCTTATAAATAGCACATTATGTAAAGAGCTCTGTGTGGCTTTGGCAGACTATTATCAATAATATTAGAGAGTTTCCGCCCCAGTAAATTTGTGTGTGTTTGTGTTTGTGTGAGTGCACCAGTGTGTGTGAGACAGAGAGAGGGCCTGTGAGATATCACAACGAGTGAATTTCTGATATCAAATTGGTATCAGAGCTGAGAGAGAATGGAGAGTGGTCCGAGTAGTAGTCTGCCATTACCCCGCCTTACGAAGGCTAATTATGAGAACTGGAGTATCCAGATAAAGGCTCTGTTGGGAGCTAATGATAGTTGGGAGATTGTCCATGATGGTTTCGAAGAACCACAATCCACGATAGGATACACGGCGGCGCAGAACAAAACATTGAAGGAGATGCGGTTGAAAGACAAAGGCGCACTATACATGATGCTCCGAGCTGTTGATGATTCCGGATTTGAGAAGATTGCAGGCGCAACAACGTCAAAGGAGGCGTGGGACATTCTTGCGAATGTCTACAAGGGAGCTGATCGAGTCAGGCAAGTCAGACTTCAAACCCTCAGAGGAGAGTTGGAGGCAATGAAGATGAAGGAAGGAGAAAGCGTATCCGATTTCGTTACTCGGATTCAGACCGTGGTGAACCAATTAAAGAGAAGCGGAGAGATACTGCCCGATGCCAGAGTGGTGGAGAAAATTCTGAGGTCTCTCACTGATGACTTCGAGAATGTAGTATGTGCGATTGAGGAGTCAAAGGACTTAGCAACGTTCACCGTTGACGAACTTGCTGGTTCATTGGAGGCGCATGAACAGAGGAAGAAAAAGAAGAAAGAGGAGTCACTGGAGCAAGCACTTCAGACGAAAGCTTCAGTCAAGGACGAGAAAGCGCTCTACTCTCAAAATTTCCGAGGTAGAGGACGAGGCCGAGGAGGACGTGGATATGACCGAGCTGGTAGAGGCCGAGGTCAAGAAGGCTGGAACAAGGAGCAGGCTGAATCAAGTCAGCAGAATTGGCGAGGAGGCCGAGGACGTGGAAGAGGCCGACATTCAAATGTAGAATGTTTTAAATGTGGAAAGTACGGACATTATTCGAGAGATTGCAACAACTCGGATAGATGTTACAATTGTGGCCGAGTTGGTCATTTTGTGAAGGACTGCCGAGCTGAGAGAAGAACGAATGAAACTGCAAATTATGCTGCAGAATAAGTAAAAGATGGAGGAATGTTGATGATGGCTGGAGGTGTAGCCAACCAGACAACCGAGATGGAGTGGTTTATAGACACTGGTGCAAGCAATCATATGTGTGGGTACAAGCATTTATTCAGTAGCTTGAGAGAATCAGAAGCCGGACATGTATCGTTTAGAGACGCTTCAAAGGTCGGCGTGAAAGGCCGAGGTACGATTAGTTTCTTGCAGAAAGATGGACGAGTTGGACGTATACAAGATGTGTATTACGTGCCAGAACTCAAGAGCAATATTCTGAGCGTGGGACAACTGATGGAGAAAGGCTACTCGGTTATTATGACAGACCGAGTTCTTTTATTGAAGGAGAAGCAAGGGCGACTGATAGCCCGAGTGCCGATGGAGAAGAACAGAATGTTCAAGTTAATCTTGAGATGTGTGGAGGTCGGCTGTTTGCAAGCCGAGATGAATGATGAAGCATCCTTGTGGCATCGTCGGTTTGGGCACTTACATTTTGGAAGCCTGGCCGAGATGGTAAATAAGAGATTGGTGACCGGATTGCCGAGAATGAAATGTGAGAAGAGATTCTGTGAAGATTGTGTGATGAGCAAACATACGAGGAGTCCATTTCAGAGGTCGGCCAGATACCGAGCACGGCGACCACTGGAACTAATTCATACCGATGTGTGTGGACCCATTACTCCCGGGTCCTTCAGTGGAAAGAGGTATTTTGTTACGTTCATTGATGATTTCAGTCGTAAAACTTGGGTGTATATGCTGGAAGAAAAATCCAAGGTGTTTGAAGTGTTTAAGAGTTTTAAAATGATGATTGAGAATGCAACTGGAAGGAGGATCAAGTCGATACGATCAGACCGAGGTGGAGAGTACACATCGAATGCATTTAGAAGATACTGCGAGGAGTATGGCATCAGAAGATTCTTGACGGCACCATACTCGCCTCAGCAAAATGGAGTAGCAGAGAGGAAGAATCGAACCATTGTTGACATGGTGAGATCAATGTTGAAGACGAAGAATATGCCGAAGGAGTTTTGGGGGGAAGCTGTTCTGTGTGCAGTATATGTACAGAACCGATGTTCGCATTCCATATTGAATGGAAAGACCCCACAGGAATTATGGACGGGCCAAAGACCAGAGGTGGGCCATTTGAGAGTTTTCGGGAGTATAGCATATGCACATGTCCCGGATCAGCAAAGAACAAAGTTAGAAGACAAGAGCAGGAAGTATATCTTCATTGGATATGACGAGAAGACGAAGGGATACAAGCTGTTAGATCCCGGCACCAAGACGGTATTGATAAGCCGAGATGTGAAAGTAAATGAAGACGATGAGTGGAATTGGAGTAGTCCATCCGAGATCAAATCAGATCCCGGAAAGATGGTGATAGAAGACAAGGGAGAAGGATCAACGAGTTGGATCCCGGCAAGGACCGAGATAGATGATGAAGACGAGATGAGACGACCCCGGATGAGGAGTTTGCAGGATTTGTACGAGTCAACAAACGAAGCTCATCTTGTTTGTTTGTTGACAGATTCCGAAGAGATAAGATTTGAAGAAGCAATCCGAGATGAGAAGTGGCAAAGTGCCATGGATGAAGAGATCAAGGCAATTGAGAGGAATGAAACTTGGGAGTTGACCGAGCTGCCAAAAGGAAGTCGGCCCATTGGAGTTAAATGGGTTTATAAAAAGAAAATGAATGCTGATGGGGAGATAGAGCGATATAAAGCCCGGCTAGTAGCTAAGGGGTATTCGCAAAAGGCAGGAGTAGACTATGATGAGGTGTTCGCACCTGTTGCGAGAATGGAGACGATCAGATTGTTGATCTCGCAAGCAGCTCAGTATGGATGGCCGATATATCAGATGGATGTGAAGTCGGCGTTTCTGAATGGTGTACTGGAAGAAGAGGTGTATCTCGAACAACCACCGGGATACTTGAAGGGCGGAGAAGAAAAGAAAGTGTTGAGATTGAAGAAAGCATTGTACGGCTTGAAGCAGGCACCGAGAGCCTGGAATACGCGCATTGATGCATATTTCAGGGAGGACGGTTTTGAGCAGTGTCCCTATGAGCATACCATATATGTTAAGAAGAAAGGTGATGATTTATTGCTGGTAGCATTGTATGTTGATGATTTGATTTTCATGGGGAATAGTAAAGAGATGGCACGAGAGTTCAAGAAGAAGATGTCAAGAGAGTTTGAGATGACTGATCTCGGTTTGATGAGATATTTTCTCGGTTTAGAAGTCAGACAGGACGAAGAAGGAATTTTTGTATCTCAGGAGAATTATGCGAAGGGAATCCTGAAGAGATTCAAGATGGCGGATTGTAACCCGGTTTCAACACCTATGGAACCCGGTACAAAACTTTCGAAGTATGATGGAGGAGAACGGGTTGATCCGAGAAACTATAGAAGTTTGGTCGGATGCTTGAGATACCTGACATGCACGAGGCCGGATTTGTGTTTGAGTGTTGGAATTGTAAGTCGGTTTATGGAAGAGCCGAGCTATTCTCATTGGAAGGCGGCTAAGAGAATTATGAGGTACATTCAGGGGACGATCACACAAGGACTTTTCTATTCGAGGTCGGAAGATTACAGATTGAAGGGCTATTCGGATAGTGATTGGTGTGGAGATGTGGATGATAGGAAGAGCACGGCTGGCTATGTATTTTTCATGGGAACCACAGCGTTTGCATGGATGTCAAAGAAGGAACCAATTGTGACTTTGTCAACATGTGAAGCCGAGTACGTTGCAGCGTCCTGGTGTGTGTGTCATGCAGTGTGGTTGAGGAATTTGTTAGAGAAGCTGGAGCAAGTTCAGGTCGGTACGACCGAGATCCGGGTAGATAACAAATCGGCAATTGAGTTAGCGAAGAACCCGGTCAATCACGAGAGAAGCAAACATATTGACGTGAGGTTTCATTTCATCCAAGATCAAGTGAAAGAGAAGAAGGTGGAGTTGAGTTATGTGACAAGCCGAGAACAAGTCGGAGATATATTCACAAAGCCACTGCCGACGTTGCTGCTGGAGAATTGTAAGAAGATGATGGGAATGAGAGAGAAAAGAAATATTTAAAGTTTATGGGGGGATTTTGTTAGGATAAACGTTTAAATAAATATTGTTAGTTACGTAGTTTAAATTTGAAAGAAAGATATGTGAAAAGATATGGGTAGATAAGATATGATGATAGATAAGATATGGAGAAAGAGATAATATAGAAAGATATTAGAGAAGATAATGTTTAGATTTGAATTTGAATTGTTTAGGGTTTTGGTGCTTATAAATAGCACATTATGTAAAGAGCTCTGTGTAGCTTTGGCAGACTATTATCAATAATATTAGAGAGTTTCCGCCCCAGTAAATTTGTGTGTGTTTGTGTTTGTGTGAGTGCACCAGTGTGTGTGAGACAGAGAGAGGGCCTGTGAGATATCACAACGAGTGAATTTCTGATATCATAGCTATGCTCTTCGCTGGAACTACTTGTACTCACATTCACACTCACACTCACTGCACTACTACTCTTGTTAATATTAAACATATCCTCACTAATTTCCTCCCCTTTCTCATTAACTTGTTCACTAAAAATACCATCATTTTGGCGTTGCTCTGCACTCTCTTGTAGCTGCAGTGCAAACTCCAGCATCCAAACGACGTCGTTCATCGATGGCCTCTGGCTCTCATCCTCTAACAAACAACTCATTCCAGTCTCACAAAACTTCTTAAAGCACTCAGGTGCGATCTTCCCCTTCAGTGTGGGGTCCACAATCCGTGCTGACATGAGACTTGTCCACACCCGTGGGCCCAATTCTTGAAAGCCCAAAGTCTGAAACCTTGATCGCTATGTAAATTAAGAACACCCTGGAAAGTACTAGTTCACACAAAAATGATATGATACTTACCTGGAAAGTACTGGTTCACACACAAAAAAAAAATCTGGAAAATTCTTAATGCATGGCACCCATGCCTCCTCACCTTGCAGATACTTACCAAAACAATATGATACAAAAAAAAAAAAGTAGAATTAACTATAACATTATTTTACTGCAAATCTCAACCACAACATCATTTGCTAGTGGCTGATCCACGTCAAAGAATCTTGCAAAACTGTTACTCTGTTTGGACGCCAGGGAGAAAAGAATGTTCAAATTGTTTGTTCGTAAAAGATGAATGACGAGTTGAGAGAAATATTTACAATTTAATCATATTTTTATCTTGTCAGAGTTTTGATGTTCTAAGTTAATTAACTAACTATCTATTAGTTGATACTAAGTGAGTTGGTTTGAATATAAACAGTATCTTAAATTGGTTATAAAGTGGAATGTGAATTAAGTGTGTGGTTTCATTCTTCTTTTTACATATTTGATCTTGGATGCAATACAAAAGCTCTTTTGAGTAGATTCTATTTTAGTAACTTAATTTGCAATACGAAGAAATTTTTTTGAACCTCTTTATTATATATATCATGTTGAATATTGTGACACACTGAAGTATTTTAGATTTTATAGTCATGTTTTATGATGTTAACTAACACATGGCAATGAGTTGCTGTTACATTATTTGCAATCTTTGTTGTTGTTTTCAAGAGAAATTACATGAATAAATTTTATTTTTTTGTGTTTCATATTCGTAATGTGTGTTTATCTTTTCTTCTAAATGCATTCTCTTCCATTGTCTTCTAAATCACAGATTCCATATCAGTCACATCAATATCAACATTAATTGTATTTTTAATTTAAATTAATTGGGATAGGTGGTAAATGAATTCAATAATAAATAAGAAGAGGTTGAAAACAAAAGTAGAAGAAAAAGGGAAAGAAAATAAGACTCTATATCAGTGACATGAAATTGAGATTCACTGTAATTTTTTTAATAAATTTGAAGAATAAATAAGAATTATGGAACATTCATCACTAGCATCACAATAGTTAAAAGTAGGCTAAAACTCATATGTGCACTGGTAACAATGTGCCCTCACATATTTACATGTTTTGCAACGTGCTTGTGTGTGCTTGTATCAGAATCTAATCATTTATCTTAAAGAAATAGATCATACAGGTAGAGAGGAGACAACCACTATGAGTCATACACAGATAAGTAATTGTTGTAGTTTCAAGGCTGTTATATTCTGATTTATTTGGAGCTGCTTCTTTTATTGTCTTATTTCTCATTGATTTTTTTTGTCATTGGTTGTCGTAAATGGTTTTAAATACTACATGATGAGTTGGCTGTAGTGAATAAGACAATGGTGGATAATTAACTAACCGACTATATATATACAAAGAGAGAATTTTTTTTAAATCTATTTCTAATTTTTTCAGCAATCAAGTGTAACATAACTCCGGATAAAATAATCAGAATTTTTAGCAATTAAGAATGGAGCTATAAGTTATTGGACGGGGAAATGCTACAGTAACTGAACAGGTAACACAGGCTGATAGCAAAACTGTTTACATTTGTGACTTACCAAGTAACCTTGTAGTATTAAGATTTATGAAAATATACATAAAATTGTAAGCATCTAGATAGAAGTAGATTTCTTCAAATCTTTTTTTTTTTTTTCGCATTTCCATTGGGTTAATTCGATGTTCACTCAACGAGGCTTTGGGTCCACATGCAATCTCGGAGAAAGGAATCCAAGACAACAACGTATTATAACTATCGTTATAACTATAGCTTTGTAAATGAAGAACACCCTGTCACCGTCTATATTAATATTGGGGTCAAGCTCGCAAAAGTGAAGCCAGCATCAATGGGAAACTCCCAAAACCTTTATATAACCACCTGAGATCACAAAACATGCTTCCTAGCTTCCTGCACAAAACATATTTAAGCCTTTTATAAATATGATCCATCCAATTCTTCCCAATAAATGAATGCCCGTAATGGCTTTTATTGTGATGGTTCTCTCCAAATCTTTTCAGCTATGATGTTTTGTCGCAAATCCTTTATTCTTTCCCTTTTTATTTTTAGTTTGTTTAAAAAATGTATTTATAGTAATTTTGTTATACTTAGTTAGAGTGCCTATGTAATGATTATTTTAAAATTGGTTTGGACAATCTTGGAGACATTGACCTTTATTTTGTACAAATTTCTATTATAAATAACTTTTAGAAATCTAATTTGGTTATTTGTGGAAATTAAAAGAAACTGTTCTCATAATTTACATGGTCAATTGCTATTGATAAGAAAGAAACTTATCTTTTTAAACTCAAGTTTCAGCATTTGGGAGTTAAAATTTAATTGAATCCTCAATTATTAAAAAGTTCAATTGAATCCCTTAATTATTAAAAAAAAATCAATTAGGTCCTCTAATTGTTTAAAAACACTACAATCTTTTCATTTTTTTCAACTACTTACTTTACTTGCTGTGTTTTAAACTAACAGAAATGATAAAATTATAGTATTTTTTTTAACAATTACAGCAGTTACAATATCAGCAGAGAAGAAAACATTAAACTTTTTAATAATTGATGAACTCAATTGAACTTTTAACTATAATTAAGAAACCAATTATATAATTAAGTCCAACAACAACAATAATAATAATATATAGGGTGTAAAAGAGGTTAAAACTTATAACACAATCATGGGGTGTGTATATAAAAGAGGTTAAAAGGGTATAATTGGCAACAAAAATTTAATGAGAAGAAAGCTGTGAATTTAGTAAAAAGGGAGCAGTACTTAGTAAGAACGGAATATGTCAGCCCGCAATAGACCAGTCCATGCGGCCCGAATTGACTGTCTATAGTTTATACATGTAAGTACCATCATCACTGATTACCTCAGTAAACATGCAATTAGCAAATTACCCCCACTAAACGTGTTTTTAGCCGCAGTTAAAAAGTGATTAGTGGTTCACAAATGTCTAATAGGAACAATAATAGACACCGCTTGCAAATAGCAGAAAGAAGCAGTTGTAGTTGCAGCAAAGATGAGTAGTAGCGGCGCCAAGAGGAGCGGTCCCCCGAAGCACCAGAACAAGTACGCTTGGAAACCTAACGCTGGTCGCAAAATCAACGAAACTGTCTGTAACACAAACCACACCATAATTCTTTCATTATGATCAAACCAATAATCATAAATAAAATAATATTTTGAATATTATTAATAATGTTATTTTTCACATGCACAGGAAGTTGGAGGAAGATTCAGACCCCTCTCTGAGATCACTGGGGTGTGCTCTCGTTGCAAGGATCAAATCGAATGGAAACGCCGTTATGGCAAGTACAAGCCTCTTCTTCAACCAGCCAAATGGTACTATTTTCTTCTCTTTTTTTAAGATAAAAGTTCTCATCTTTTTTTCATGAATTAGATTAGATTAGATTGAATTGTTATCTTTTAGCTTTTCGTTGATTAATTTGTTAATTGGGTTCCAGTCAGAGATGTTCCAAGCGTGCTGTACGCCAAGCTTACCATAGCTTGTGTCCTGGTTAGTATCACACTTGATTTATTTTGCTTTTTTGTTTTTATTTTTAGGGTTTTGGTAAGTGGGTGATTTTGAAATTGGTGCAATGTGGGAAAAAGAATAGATTTTTGAAGTGTGGAGGTGGAAAGAGGATAAGGGTATGGGTTAAATTTGTTGGAACTTGTGAATGAGCACATGGTGTTTGTGAAAAGTGCTCCGAGGGTTGTAGGGAATAATACCATGATGAAATTAGTTGAGAATTGAGAATGGAATTTTCCTTTTGTTTATGTGTGTTGCTCATTGGCTTTACTGTCGGTGTAGGTTGTGCCAAGGAGCATGGTGTATGCGCAAAGTGCTGTTGCAGTACGAAGCAAATAGTTGGAAGGTTGTCTTTCTCACATTTGATGGAGCATTCAGTTTTTTGTTTGTATTTGTAATGACACAAGTTTGTGCAAAATGGACACCAGTTAGAATTTGCTGACTCCAACACTCGTCAAAGGAAAAGACGAATCTGTATTGATGTGTAATTTTGTTTCTTGTAGGGATATTTCAGAAGTTGAGGCTGAGCAAAAGATGCTAGAGGAGGTTTCTTTTTTCTATGCCCTTCCCTCCTTCCAGAATGTTAGACTTGTTCTTCTACGCAAAGCAGAAACTCGTAATAATACTGGTATTTTTGTTGCAGGCCATTAAGAACTCTCGGGAGAGAGAAAGGAGATCCTTATTGCGTGCTGTAAGATACTAAAACTAAGGCTATTCATTATTTTCACTGCCTATCCTGCTTCTCTTTAATCCCTAACATATTCAGTCTAATCAATTTACACCTGACAGCATTTCAAACAAAACATAGATTTGTATGTTTCTATAGAACATTACATTTGAAAATCACATCACCAAGTTTAGTTTATTACACAATGCCGGTTTATGAAGTTTCTTGTAGAAGCTGCTGTTGATGCATTGCATATATATGTAATCACGTAATTTCTTTTGAGTTTATATTGGTATTCTAAAGATAAGTCAAATTCTATATAAATGATGGTGTAAGCCTGTAATGCATGATTCATTCAGCATTTATGGCAAAAGTCATTGTATATATTGTGTTTGTTATACTGTCCTGTTCCGCAAACGTGCATGGTGCTGATAATTCTTCTTTCTACTATTGCTGTCAGATGAACAAAGACAAATCTAAGAGTTCAAATAGTGCCCCAACAGATACTAAAGGTAACAAAGTTGGACAATTATTTCCAAATGCATCACTTGAAGACTATGCCAAACTGAATAGAGTAAACGTGGAGTGTGATGATGGTGCAATGTGCGATGATAAATATGACGATAATGAGGGTGAAGTTTGTGAAGATGAAGATAACAGTGATAATGAAGATTGTGATGAAGATGGTAACAGCGAGAATGAAGATTGTGATGATGAAGATGGTAACAATGAGAATGAAGATTGTGATGAGAATGACGACAAAAATGATGAAAACATCCCTGATCATACCAATGCCAAAAATGAATGATTCAGGACATGAGTATGTCAGTTTCCTATAGAAGTTCAAATTACAATACTGATTTCTTTGCAGACTGTTTTCGGTGTATCTACTGCTCTTTAGGTGAGAAATATTGTGTTGAACGCAAATTTTGGTCAAGTTGTATCTTCAGTTTGCTCGCCTATGGGTGGGTGCCTCTTGTTTCATTGTATTTAACTTTTGAAGTATAGTCTTTGTTATTAATTTTTTATCCACTCAATGCTACCTGATTCCTGATCTGTTCTGCCGAGCATGACCATCAGTTTATTATTAAGTTATTAGCTTCATTTTGAGCCACATGGATCTACATACCGAACCAAAAAAAAAACATCTTAATATTGAGATACTCTGAATGGTTGGGAGTTGTTTTAAGCTATGTTGGTTAAAATTTTAAATTTAAGGGCATTTGAGAGCTTATTTAAGTTTATAAGCTTATGTCCTTTCTATAAGTTCTTTTTAGCATATTTCGGTAAGCTTTAGAAGTGCGGCAAAATATACTTTTTTAACTTATTTCAACAAGTTTCTCTGTCATGCTTGTGAATAAATTCTTAATCCAAATGCATCCTTAATCCAATGGCATACATGATTATGCTTTAAAAAGGTTAAATGTGTTTTCAGTTCATGTAAATATTTTCTTAGTTCTTTGTAGGTTTGTTAATGAAAATGTGTTAGGTGTTGTTCTTGTTCGTCACAAAAAATCCTGCCCTATTGTTTTCTTGTTTATGAAAAGAAATAACGATCACAAATGTCACATTTTTTATAGATACTAATACCACATTTACAATGACTAAAATCCTATGATAATTAGATGACAAATTTTGCCAACTTTCAATAAGAAAACTATCAGAAAGATTATCTTACATACTTTGAAATTGTTAATTAAAAAAATATTTTTGAAGGTTGAGCACTAAATTATACGCAGTGGGTGGAGAAAAATCTGAAACAAGCACACATTTAGCTGGGCAGAAAAAAAATTGATTGTAACTTTTTTCCTCCTATTGTACATTATCGATAACAATGTTGGAAAAGAATACACCTATATCCGATTTAATCATCGAAAAGAATGAAACTAATTTTCTAATACGAAAAAAACCATATCTATGTATGCAACGATTATTTCCTAGATGAACAATCAGTTAACATAACTGTCTGCTTAAAGTTCAAAACCTTTTAAGCAGAGCAAATCTGATTATGTCCAGCAGCAACTCTTGGGCTCCATTGCCATTGTGATTTATGAGCATATTCTTTCCAAATTCGCAACAAGACTACCAGTGTACAGATCAATTGCCTCCTCCATCTTTTGCACACAAGCGCTCTGAGTGGAACATTGAAATAATTTCAAAATAAGTCAAAATATTTACATATAGAATAGAAAAGGTACTATAATACAACATTAAAAAGTGCCAAACTCGTTTAACAGACAAAATCATGACACAAACCAAATAACAAGTCTACGGTATTTTAAATAAAAAAGAAAAGAAAATAAATTATCTTCAAAAAGGGCAAAAGCTATGCATTTAATGGGACGATAAATCTAGTTTGCAACATGCATTTGAATACACATTTAGTTTTTGCATAATTCTCCATTGAGTGTTCATAAATTTAAATAAATAATGGTCCAAGGTTTGACTAAAATAACACTAACCACTTGGAAAAAACTCAATTCACAAAGGTTTTAGATTCTTAAAATTGTGGCTTAAGAAAACGACCATCCCTTATGAAAACTTCAGATGATATTTCAGTCATACTTAATTTCAGTGAGCAATTGCTTGCAGCATAGAGTGCACCATAAAAAAGTAGGAGATAGTCTAAAAGTAAAAATTCTTATTTGGCATGCAGATAACTTTAAGATGTAAATGCATCGTAGACAGTGTATAACATACATAACATTGTTATATATGCAGTGCCACAAAATTTACCCGCAGAATTGACTACTTAGCATCCATAATTCAGAACTATGATGGTGGCAATATAAAATCAATAAATAACCAAAACAAGGATTATTAGAGTTAATAAAAATTAGATAGTTATTTCAATATTTAAATACACCAAACCAGTATAAACAAACAGGATTGTCAACACATAATGAAATCAGAGAGCAAGTTCTTACTCAGATATTCATAAGCCAATATCATTGAAGTACCCCATGCTGACGTGCTGAAAAGTCTTGGACCTAATCCTCTATATACACCTTTCCAACCATCCTCAGCGATCAAATCTTTAACAACTTGTTTTACAGGGATTTTCTTTTCAAGTCCCAGCACCTGTACGGCAAGCCATTGAGTCAGCAAAATTTAGTAGGCAGTGGCAGATTAAATGAATATGAATGAGATTCAGCATGGAAAATGCAATCACAATATGATATAATAATCCTAAAATGATATTCCAATTCTTCCCCTTTGCATTGTCATCTTTCTAAAAAATGAGAACTTCAACAATCACCAAAACATACTGGAGTAATACATATATTAGTATCTTTACATCCATAATATCAAAGGCTAGTTAAAAATCATATATGACATTTATTAGGCAACGGTATTTCAAAAATTTTAATAAATTCAAATTTCGTAAATCTGAATAAACTGGTTTATAAAAAAGACATTAAATATTCTGAAAAAACTCAGAATCGCTGAAAAAGTTGCATTTGTCAAAAATTCATACTAATACATAACTTTTTGAATTTTTATGTAAAATATTATAATCCACTAAATAAGGAAAGTAATTGTCAGAGATAATCTAAAATATTCTAAGATGCAATTAAGATATTTTTGGATATTTCCATATATTCTAACCCAGATGACAGGGTCCAATTATGTCAAAAGGAGTAAATTTTAAACTTGATTTATGGAGAAAAGCTATAGAGTCAAAGGGATTTTGGTTAAGAAGAAAGCAAACTATATGGAACACAAATTTAAGATGCAACAGTATTTTGGAGGTGCCAATCAAGTATCACACCACACTAAAAGTTGAATGGTTTAGCCGTTTAGGTATCTTGGGTCCATCTTATGAAGTACCAGGGTGACTGATGGCAGATGTCAAGCATATAATTAAAGCTAGATAGATGAAAAGAATAGCACAAGCAATTTTTGTGTTTCTTGTGAATTTATCAAATACAATAATTAAGATTCACACTACACTGATGACCAAAGCATACAAAGAACTCGTGCAATAGAAAGAAACGTGTGTTCAACAAGGTTATGAATACCTGTAACCGTGTCTTGATAGTATCCAATGGGGCTGTAATGAAGGATGCAGTAACACCAGCAATGATCCCTCCAGTAGCCTGAGCAAAAATAATCTTTGGTAGACGAGGAGTATATTCCTCACTGTTATCTCCAAAGAATCTGCCAAAGCAATCAGTGAAAATGATCCTTAATATCAGATAGTACGACCAAAAATACAGAAATAAAATATTAGATGTACTGAAAGTTGACATAATCTAGGATAACAACAAACTTAAAGGATCTTCATCAGATGTTTTGCAGTTTTACCATGTCCTTGGAATACAACAAAAATACACATCTTTAACTTAAAATGAGCTAATTCTGAAATCAGTACATTTATTATAGAACATTTACATAGATGATAAAACAGAACCTAACTAATTGATAGATTGCAAAAATTTACAAGCTCTTCCAATACACTCATATTACTAATAGCATAGTACCCTAATGGTGTTGGTTAAACATCAGAAAGGAAAATATGTCAAGTTAAATATACAAAATTCTATAGATATTCAGTTTTTCTAACCATTTGATAAAGTATAATATAAAGGAAAAGGTAATACAACAATAAACCAGCTTTAAGACTGCAGAACAAGCATCACCATGTCTCACCTCCATAAGTAGCGTTGACTTGAAGCGTAGCTTGCCCACCATACAGCATTAGATGGTACATAAGTCATGACAGATAGACCAAATCCTCTATATAATCCCCTGATGCCATCAGACCTTAACACCTTACGAGCAACATCCAAACCCCCACTATATTGGGCATGGCCTGGGTATCCTTGCACCATCAACTTTTGGCTAACCTAATATCATTCAATGTAAAGGTAGTTAGATTTAGCAAATAAGATGAAATTATACAACAATTTAGATAAGAAAGAAGAAAAGCACCATACTAATTAAATTGAATGATAGTGGAAACTAAGAATAACAAGATATTAAATTGATACACAGAACTATAATGTGATACGTACAACATACAAAGTGTCATACTAATATTAGGTTCCCAATCCTACCTACCTAAGTAGATAAAGAAAAACATGGAAACCACCTCTAAGAAATCATTTATCTATTAAGGATTCTAAGAAATTTTTATAACATACAATAATGATATTATAAAATATTTTCCAGATATTCTATTAAGGATTCATTTATCTATATTTCAATAAAACAAAATGTTTTATCAAAAGTGAAAAAAAAAAACACATGATTAAATATTTTTTCTTATTTATCTGAACATGTTATTAACACCCTTCCGAAAAGAAGCAATATATGTATGGAGAAAATAAATTGAAAGCATATAAATTGTTACTTAGTAATTAAATCATGTGTCATGCTCCAATTAAAAAAACAGAATACACTGTAAATCAGCAGATAAAGCACAATACTACAAAACCTTTCTTTCAATCCTTAAAAAATTTCTGATACATGAAGTTTATGGAACTAAACAAGTTGGAGTTGGACTAAAACATAAGTGTACAAAATAGTGTTTAATTTTATTTTTTTGGTATAGAAATAGTGATTAAATATAAAAGAATATAACTAATATGACTTACAAACTTGAATTGCAACAGACATCTAAAAGAACACCAGTGTATATATTCCAAGTTTCAAGTTAAAAACAAACTTAAAAGATTGTTGACCAGCTTGCACTGTCTAACTATAACTAACTTAACAGATGTACGAATGTACCACAATAAGTATAAGTATCATATACAGCCATCAGTAAGTCCAGCAGAAGATAATTTTAAATTTAAGTATAAAACTACAGACACATGTGCTCAGCAGCTCAGGTTAGACCAATTAGATTTTCATACCACATCAATTGGAACAAACAGAGCTTGTGCCAAAAATGATGATGCCGTGCCTGCAATTCCATTTGCTATGGCAGCCTGAGTAGTTTCAGATAGTCTAAATGGCTCCACCACCCTGAAGGAAGCCACCTTTGTCGTCTCCAAGGCAGTGAGGAATAGGATTCTGGTAGGAATCGCGCCAATGATAACTGTACCAAACCCTTTATAAAAACCAGGTATGCCATCCGTTTTAAGTAACCCTTTCACAACAGAAAATGCACTTCTCTCCAAAGTATCCTTTGAGGCAACCTGCAGCCTAGTTTTCACAACAGAAACCGGGTAGAGTGCTGCTGTAACACCTGTGAAGAGTCCTGCTCCCACGAAATATAACTTCATTTTATCTAGCCTACAAAAATAAGTTGAACTCACTAAATATATAGAGCTTCAAGACACCAAGTTCATCATTCATAAAACATATTCGTAACAAATAAATCCAATATATCTAGAACAAACCCCCATTTTCTTTTTTAGGGACCACTTAGGAAAGAGAGTAATAATTCAGTTATGAAATTGATGGTTTACTTAACTCACTATAACTTCAATCTCCACGAAGACCTAGTTTCCACATATGAAAGATTCATTGAGCATATCATGATATACAAGAAAAGAAAAAAAGGTTCTTGAGTAGGAAAATGAGAGCAACGATACAATACAAGCAGCGCCACACAACTTAGAATCTAGAATCTTGAATCTTGTTAGTTCAAATACGTCTTCTAATCGAGCAAGCATTAACACTTAACACTACATTTCAAGCTCGCAAGCATTACCTCTCAAACAGTTATTAGCACATTTTCATGTATATCACTTCGAATTAGAGTTCGGTTCACTAAGGATATATAAACAGAATCTTTAAATCTTTAAGCAATAGTTGTTAGTCCACACTCAAATTGAAACGCGAACGAAGTTGGATTACGCAAGCGAAAAGCTAAATCAGAAACGAAGATGGAGGAGGAAGTGAAGAAACCTGTCCCAGTTAATCTCGTAGGAGGCCATTGCATGGATCGCTTGGAGCTAGCAGCGGACTTCGAATATCGAAGAGAAAGCAAAGCGAAGAAAGAACGAAACTGAGAAGAAAGAACGAGACGCAATGAAACCGAAGAAATGAAAGCAAAGAACCTTTGTATTTAAATATGAAAAAAATTACCTATAATATATTGAAGGCTTATATTTTGTTGCTAAAATGTAATTTTCTTTTTCTTATTTTTTTTTAAATTTGTAAGTTTAGTTTTTTATTTTTTTTATTCAGACATTGTCTCTTATTTTAAAAATATCAATGATTTTAGTTCTTTTATTTTTTAATTCAAGCATTTCATCTTTTACTTTTAAAAATATGTGATTTTAATCCTCTTTTATCAATTTCACACTTGACAATATAATTTTTAATTTATTTTAAATAAATTAAGCTAGTTAGCAATTGAATAATTTTTAAAAAATATTTGTCATGTGGATAATAAATAGAAATGTATCAGTCAATGTTTAAAGAATATGTGTATCTTGTTTACCAAAAAAAAAAAAGAATACATGTATCAATAAAAAATAAAGAGATTAAATTCACGAATTTGAGAAAATAAAAGAACAAAAATTATATATTTAAAAAAAAATTTTATATTTTTAAACCGTTTTTTTTTTTTTTTACTTCTTCCACGGTATTAAATACTGATTTTGTCTTTTTACAAGGTTTTGATATACACATTTTTGTGTTATATTTTATGCTTATAACTATCTTTATAAATCACTATTTCTTTCTTGCTATCTTTTTTTTTTTTAGTTTTTTGTTAACTTTCTTACTCTACTTGTTATTTATGCTCCTTCAGCCACCAACAGCTTTTGAATTTCACTTTGTAAATCAATTACTATTATTTAACATCCACTATTTCTCTTTTTATTTTATGTTTAACAAATATAGGAAGGTATGAGTCTCTTCCCCCCTAATATACATAATGAATATATGTTTTTTTTCCTTCTTTTAACATAACCTTATATATAGATCTATGTTTATGTAAGTTTTTGGCTAAATGTACTTTTGTTCTATTATGTTTTAGTGTTTTGGTACATTAACGAAAAACAAAAAAAAGGACCAATATAAAACTTGCGAAAACATAAAATACTAAAATAAAACTTTTAAAACTTAATGTATCAAAGAAAACAAAACAATAAAATATAATGAATCAAAAGTGACATTAAGCCTTTCTTTTAGGAGCCACAATCACCCATGATTACAAGAGGTTTTGTCCTTGTCTAAATTATTCTTATCGTGTTGGAGAGCCCAGAGGTTGAAAACACCTTAATATTAGAGCAAAAGATCAAACACACAAAGATAAAAGGAAGACCACAACAAGATATTGAATCAAATGTAACAAAGGCAGTGAAAAAAGGGGAAGAAATTTAATGAAAGGGAGGGGGAGTGTCTTGTTGTCGTGAGAGGAGTGTATTCTTGTACGGGGAGTGTGCGATGATGTGAGGGAAACAATAAGGTTTGGAAGAGAAGGGTCATTTAAGTAATTGACTTTTAAAAAGGGCAAAAGGAGTGTGCACTTAGAAAAAAAATTAGAGTGAATATAGCAAGCCCTATAAAAAAAACTAATCAATTATTTTAAAGTGAGTTGTTGTTAGCCCAAACAGTTTTGCTATTATCCCCACCAACATTTTCAATTTCCAAAGATACCCTTCCCCACTTTGTATATCAGCAACATTTTTTTTTTTGCTGTGCAAAAAACATCATGCAATGGAAGTATGATTTCGTTGTACATTACACAACAGAATTGTACTTCTGTTGTATAAGTTTTGGTTGCGAAAATATTGCACAAGAATCATGATTTCATGGTGCAAGTGGGAGTGCGACAAAATGAACATGTACAATGTACAACAAAATCATATTTTCGTTGTACATTTTATGTTGTACCTTTTTTTATTTTTTTTAAATGAAAATATGATTTTGTTGCATATTGTATAGTGGAATCATAATTTTGTTTCATTGTTTGATAGAGACAAACTTAAGTAGTAAAACCAATTTAATAGTTTTGCATAATTGTTGCATTATAACACCCCTCATGTGTCTGGGTTAAATCCATAGAGACAAGTTCGATTGTTTGAATATATTCTTCATAGGTATTGGTCAAGGATGACGTTTGGACCCAAGCTTGGGTGCGAGCATCAACAAGCCCATTTGTCACTTTATCTATCCCACTCGACCTTGAGGATTTCAAAGTCAGTTCCCTCATCAACCACCACCAACTATGTTGGCATCAAGATGCGCTACACCAAATTTTCAATGACAATGACCAAAGAAATGTTTCTGCCCTCCCCTTTATGAACAGTGAAGTCCATGATAAAATCATATGTAGATTAACTGCAAATGCTGAGTACAACGTCAAATCAGCTTACCACCATCTCATGGAAACAATAGTCCAAAAGACCACTTAAAGGTAGCTGGAAATTCAAACCTCATCAGGGAATTACAAGTTCCACCCAAGGTAAAGCATTTCTTATGGCATGTTCTTAGAAACTGTCTTTCTACTCATGTTAGGCTCTAGACTAAGGGAGTCACGTGCCCTTCTACTTGTTGTTACTATCATGAGAATGATTCCACATTTTCTTCTACTGTGAACATGTCCAAAACACATGGGAAGCTAGTGGCTTTGGAGTTTAATTGAGCCAAAATTCTACCAAGTTGAATCCACAAGCTCTTGGAAACCAGCAATTCCAATCTCCAATCAATAATTGCTATAGTTTTGTGGTGTATTTGGAGAATATGGAACAAAAAGCTATGGAATTAGGTAGACACTACTCCAAACATCTCAATCTCTCACTATGCAATTCCTCCATGAATGAAGTCACAAACGAAAGACCTCTCAACCATCGAGAGCAATTCAAACATTGGATGCACACTTGCAATGGACAAAGCCGCAAAAGGAGTACCTAAGCTCAACGTAGATGTAACACTCTTCACCGATAAGAACAAGTTTGGTATGTCTATCTATATGCAGTGAGGAAGGAACATTTTTTAAGGCAAAACAATGCAAGATTCAAGAAGATCATAAGCAAAGAAAGCGGAAGCATGAGGCTTGCTCAATGCTGTAAAATGGGCGCAAGAGTTAAACATCTCAAAGGTTCATTACTACAAAAACGTCATTCAAAGACGGTTCTATACCCCATACAAAGATGGTTCTTCAACTGTCTTTGTATCCAACATCGTTGAAAATAAGATATTTGAAGACGGTTATTGAATCATCTTTGTAACAAACGATTCTAAGACGGTTCTCCCATTGAACCGTCTTAAAAGATGTTGAAAAAAAAACCACTCATTCTAAGACAATTCTTAGGTATAACCATCTTAGAATGTGATAAAACAGTGATTCGAAGATGGTTCTTAGGTAAAACCGTCTTAAAATGGTCCATTCTAAAACGATTTTCCTGAGTACCGCCTTAAAATGTCTTTTTTAAATAAATTTTTTTAAAAAAATAATTAAGGATTCTAAATCCTCCTCAGCAACAACCTTTTCTGAAATAAACCTGTACAAAAACAAAAATAAGGAAAATAAATATCTCATGTTACAACATAACATCTGAGTGCAAAGTTAGCAATTTATACTTAATTAGCCATTTTTCATCCGTTAATTGCAATGTCCTCTAGTAATTAAACAGTACTGCATTAGCGAGAAAGGCATCATTTATCATATAACAATCTACAAAATGTATGTATGAAAAGTGAACTCCTATCAGAGTTTCATTACAAAGCATAAGATGGAAAGTTACAAGGAAATGTAGTGAAAAAGGTTAGCATTATAACCTTATAGGATTTTGAGCAAAACCAAGATTTAGAACCCTACTAGCTAGCAGAATGATCTGAAGGATCAGACTCAAAGTTCATAATAAAATAGAGGTAAAAAGAAAACAAAAACCTCAGGGTCCAGCTGGTATTAGGTGGACCAGGTCATTGAGGGAGGGAATACCTCAACTTCAATATTACCTCAAGACTAATTTCATTATATCTCTCTCTTTTTTTTGTGAAACTATATCAATAGCCACTCGATTTAAATACCGGCTGATAGCGTATGTGAAACATAATGAATACAATGTTTCTTTTGAGTTTACAATAATAATAATACCTTTACAACACCAGCAGGAGCTAAAATTTGTTGGCCATGACAGCTAGACCTCACTGGCATATTGTTTTCAAAGAAATGCTTCACCAAGTCGAAGACTTGCTCCATCAAAACGACGTGGCAGCTCCCTATCTGCAACCATCTGTTCCATAAACTTGAAGTTTCCTTCCCTGGACTCCAAGTGAGTCTACAGAGATACATAAGAATCAGTATCCTTATTTAACCTTACTGAGTGAGATTGATAAAAAAAGGTGCTAACTAACAACATAAACACCACCACCACCACACAGCCATTATGCATCAAGTGATCATTTTACAGCAGTCAAAAGAATCATTTTCAAGTGAACAACTAAGAGATCTTTCTCCAACTATACTGGACTCACCTATAAAAATAAAAAATAAAATCCAATGGTCAATGCAAGGAACTGTAAAATCATAGGAAGTGTCTACAATGTATTAGGAATAGTCCTCTCAACAATCAATCAATAGTAACGATTGGTTTATTGCAAAAAATGCTTCAACTAAAAAACTATATAATATGCATAATTTCTTTTTCTATGGAATGAATTTCAAGGGATCCAACAAAGGCTCTTTTTTTATGGTAGCATTATTATACTTTAGAAGAGATTAGTCATTGTAATAAAAGGAATTCTCAGCACAAGCCCATTTTAAATAGAAAATTAACGAATTTATTGGTTTGTCCAGATTTGTAAAAAGTGACGCTCAAAGGCATAAAACATGACCTTCCCCCTTGTTCAGTCAGGTTAATAGTTTTTTTTCTGCCAAAACAATCATGAAAGAAAATTTGCTGTTAAGTCAAAGATCAATCCATTACATGGCTACATTGGGTGTAAAAGAAACATGTTGGGTGGGGTATAAGCCTTGCAAGTAGAAAACTTAGATAAACAATGAAGTTCCAATCTTTTTTTATATAAGCAAAGTATTAATTGTGAAAGAAGAGAAAAACAAAAGAGAATAAGAAATCCTCAAGAATGAAAAGAAGACAATAATGAAGTTCCAGTAGAAAGGAACTAAGTCAGAGCAAACTGATAAAACTTCAAGATGAAACAAAGTCACAGCATCTCAAAATGAAGTGTCATGAGAAATTAACTATTTGCATTCAAATCAAGAAAGCTTAATTAGTTGTGTAAGGTATCTAACCTGATATATTTGTACATGAAACATTCCATGCTTCACTGATGACTTATTTAGAATCATAGCATCCTCCATATCATATTTGTAATTAGTTAACACAAGATATTTGTAAATAGCACAGGAATATATATAGTTGCTTAGTTACCTGTATATGCCAGAATTGTAACTATAGGATTTGTGCCTGTTGGAAATTCATCAATGTTGTATTTAGCTTTAATCATACAAATTCACCAAATAAAAACATTGAAGTGTGCCTTAGAACTGGATCTCCAAAAACAAAGGTGAAAGGAAACACGCAATAAATTTAGTATTATTTGGCTTTGCTACTACGGAATCAAAATACACATAGAACAAATTGCAACAACCAACAAAATAATGGGATTCCCCAATAAATGAATCAAGTGAAAATTGCTTGTTTCCATTTATGCAAAATATATAACAGAATAGATAAAGGATATCTCACCTTTTACATATTGAGGCAACCAGATTAGCCGTAAAGTCTCTAAGTTCCTAGTGGTTGTCTGCCAACCTAGTGCCCAACCTTTTACCAACAAGGCAGGTCACAACAGATGGCATCAACTGGTGTAACTGAAGCATGCAAAAATAGAAAGAAAAAGGGGTAAAGAGAAGGTTTCACATTAACTCATTCATGTGAACCAAGTAACATATTTATAAAAACATGTTTTATGACAAAACACTGGTGTCATTTGATCGATGCAGCTAACCCCAGCTATATGGAAATACTTTTTTAGTTATTCATTCAGCTTGATATCACAACAATACAAAATTATTCAACCAAGATATTGATATTTACAAATTAAAATATAAACATGGAAACCACTTAATCAGATAACAAAAGCCACTAAGTAATTACAAATGAAGATGACTTTCCTAATCTGGCCCAGTGCTATCTTGCTAGAAAAAATCATACCAGAAAACAGAACCCAAGCCTGGCCTATGCAGGCTAGACCTGTCAAAATGGGTTGAGCCCGCAGGCCAACCCGTTTTGGCTCGCCTAAAACGGTGGGTTGGGTTGCTAAAATGCTGGCTCACCAGGACCCCGGGTCATTTTGACCCGTCTCACTTAACCCGCAGCTCACCCAAGTTAAATCCGGGTGAGCCGGGTTGGCTCACGGGTTTTACAAAAAAAAAAAAGATTAGCCATAAGCCATTTAGCTTTAGCCTCGTCTCACTTACGGGTTGATGCAAATCACAACCCATCCACTCGATTGAAGCTCTCCCTTCAAGCCAACCCACCGGCCACTGCCGCTCCCTTCAAGTAATAGCACTCAAATTGAGGCCATCGCCACCACGGCCATCCAGATTTCGTAGTTTGGTTTTCCGGTGATGTTTGCGAAGAAGTGTGAGATTTGGGGTTTGATGGAGAGGGTGGAGGAGATGGTGGAGGCGAAAGAGAGGCGGTTGTCTTCGAAATTGCCATCATCGTCGTCGGCGAGGTCCTGCGGCACGGTGGTGGAGAGGTGGTTGTAGGTGTCGAAAAAAGTGGTCGTCGTCATCGTCTTCGCTCAAGCCATCCCAATTCATGGTCATTGTTTTCCTGTGTTCCATGATGGCCATCGACGAGACAAGAGCAGAGAGGAATGGGAGAAATGGAATGTGATAGTTTTGATTTTTTTTGTTATTTTTGTTACTATTACTATTATTAATGGCACTAGTGTTATTTTAAATGATTAATAGCAATTAATTAATGCTTTCAGTAACTATTATTTTATTTTTTGAGAAATTGTTTTGTATTTAAAAAAAAAGCTGAATTCCGACGGTCATTTTTCTGCACTTATTTTGTGGTTTTTTAAGGGTTTTTTTTTAATTTAAAGTGAGCCAACCTGCGAGCTAGCTCGCGGACTAACCCAGATAACCCACCAATCCACCTGGGTTGGCAAAAAACTGACCCACCACTAAAGTGAGCCAGCCCGGCCCGGCTCACTTTTTAGCCAACCCGTGGTTGGCCAACCTGGGTGGGCCGAGTTGGCCCGTATTGATAGGTCTAATGCAGGCTGATGGGGAAGCTTACATGGCAAGAGACAAGAAAGTACAGCTTTAAGTACATTTTTTTATTTGCCTTCAAATTTTTATGGGGGCAAACAGGTCAAGCGGTTTTAGGGTCATCTTTATAGACAAGCAACAAATGACAAATAAGCTTAAATATATCAGGATGCTTTCATAATTGAATGGAGAGAACATAATTCCAAATAGAAAATGATAAAACAACCAACATTTATGTATGTTACTTGGTTCAATATGGATGTGAGGGTTTTGCAGAAGGCTACCAACAACTCGCAAAAAGGCAAATAGAAGAGGAAAATTATTCAAACCACGAGATACTTGACAATAATGGAGAAGCATGCAATTGTAATGAGCTACAATAAGGTGAAATTTTCATTTTATCAACCAACATTGTAAAAAGACAAATATTATTACCTCATCATATATAAAGCATGTGAAATAAGGAACTAGTGGATGAAGTCCTGAATCAGTAGCCAAACTTACTAATGCTTCTTTAAAGAGAACTGAATCATACTCGCTCATGGTAAGCTCAGCCACTTTGTCAAATTATAGCTGCAATAAACAATAAAACTAATGAAAATGAACCACAAGATGCAAAACAAAATAGCTGATGGTGGCTTAATAATTTTGATACCTGAAGCTCTCTGGATAATACATGCTTAACAGGCAATTTGATGTCAACTGGAAGGTCATCTTTCTGCTCATGCTTTTTGACATCAGAAGGAGCTAAAATTACTGCAAATAAAATAATGAGTAAATAACTATTCTTAAAAGGGGCAGGGAAGTACAAGTTACAGATAAAATGGAAGAATTTACAAATAATAGATATTGAAGCATTAAGCTGCCAAATGGTTCCGGTTTGTTTGCCTGATGTACATCTCCACAATTATATACATGATTGTACGCATATATATACTAAATATTTCTGAAAACCAGTCTATTTAATTGGATTTATAAAATTTCCATGCCTACCATTTCCAATATGGTGACTTAGTGCTTATGAAGATGCTGATAATTTATAAATAAGGATGTTTTCAACATATTTTAGATCCTTTGGTCCCTGCATTAAGCAGAAAAGCACCCATACTGCTCATGAAAAGGTCATTAGATACAAGTATGGATAGGTGAAAGATTTATTACCACTATCAATCAATTTCAGTGACATAATATCAATGCTAAAGAAGTAGAGGATAATATAAACCATAGGATTCAAAAGGGGAAACAATAAACAATTAAACTCAGATTTTTCCTATAAAAGTAAGGATCAAACACTTGTTATGTCTCTGGTGGAGAAAAAGGATTAGACAAAAAAATAACAAAAGATTGAGGAATAGGCTCGTAAAATGAAGAAATAATAAATACCGTACAAATAAACCCAAAGTAGACACCAAAGCATGTGAGGTTACCGGTGGCGCAGTCGATGCAGATGATGAAGTTGTCGGTGACCTTGGGGTCGAAGGTACCGGAGTGCCCGGTTTTTTCAACGTGAAGGAGGCGCTTGATCCAGGCCACGACCTCATGGGAGGAAGGGTTGGCGGGCTTGTCGAGGTTGAGGATGCCGTATTTGAGGTACTTGGCGAGGGGGCGCTTCAGGGGGGAGTAGCCGGAGGGGATGGGGTGTAGTGGCTCGTGGACTGCGCTGGTGCACTGGTGCACTGGTGCTTCTTCTCCTCCTCGTTCATGCTTTCCGCCGCTGCGCTGATGCTTCTTCTTCTTGGTGTCGGAGTGAGACATGGCTCTGCAACCCTAAGACTCTGGAGAGTGAGACATGGCTCTGACTGAGGTGAGAGAGAAAGAGAAAGCAAGCGAAATGGTGAGAGAGAAAAGGAAGTGAAACGGCCGTGCTTTGGGTTTTGTGATTCAAAATTTGAATGATGAGAGAGAAAAATAAGGAAGCTCAAATTTTAAGACGGATTACAAAAACCGTATTTGAAAGGTGGTTTTTAAAGGCGATATTTAAAAATTGTTTTTGTATAGTTGATAATTAAGACGGTTTAATAATAGTTGTCTTTGAACAATGTATTTCTAAGACGGTTATTATTGTATTATTTAGAAAATTACCATAACATTTTAAGACAATTTTTTGGAAACCGTCTTAGAAAGTGTGTAGTAAAAAAGATTGCTTTTATAGTAGTGATTATTTTTTAGAGTGACGGTAAGACATTGGTTGATAATTTGCAAGCAAATCAACAATATTTTTCTGAATACCACATGATACTTATTGAGTGTAGAACAAGGATGATAGTTATTCCAAATTCAAAGGTGAGTTATGCTAGGAGACAAGCAAATCAAATAGTTCATCCCCTTACAATGACTTCTCGATTTAATGGTCGTATTCATGAGTATGACTGTATTACAAATTGTATCTTATCTTTGATTCATAATGAAATGAAATAATCTTGCTTCTCTTAAAAAAACATTTTTTTCTTATGATAAATGTGAAATTACTTGACACATAGAAGCTAAAGGTTAATATCTTAACTATAGCTATTCATCTTGAATTAAAAATTATATCTAACCGAAAAATTAAATGAAGTTATAGAACAATAACAAATGAGACAAAAGTTTCAAAAATAAAATAAAAAATATCAATTAAAACATAAATAAACTAAACATAAAAAAAAAAGTAAATTAAACTCACAACCCTTATGTTTTGCTTAAATTTCATCTGATACTCCTCCCTTGTTGCACCCTACAAAAAACTCCTTAATTGTTTAACTTACATTACACCTAGATCTCTTTCTTCCTAAATACAGTTTAATAATCTCACAGAAATTAAGCACATGCTGGTCACATGACTTTTAATGAAAATTTATGTCTAAAATAACCTCATCTTCTTCCTCTTAACCTGAAAATATTTTAATACTCTTGTTTCTTCTTTATTTTTTTATTTTTTGTGTAGTTTGACGTAAACTCAACTTTTTGTTGGACATGAACCCACTTTGTTGGTACGCATTGTTAACAACCTTATTCTCATCTTTTGTTCTAGTAACATACATATGAACTGACTTTTGATTCTCAACAAACATTTTCAACACATCATGATCAGTCTTAAAGGAGAAAATTTTACTACTAGCAGTAGAACAAAATCATAAAATAAAAGGGTGACATGGTTTCAAGTCTAAATCATTAGCAATGTTGTTCACACAGTCATGTATTCTATGTATTCCAGTTCATCCATTGTGTTCCTATGGTCTCAAACATCAACACTATTTTAATAAACAATAATAAACAAATGATTTTTAATTCATCTATTGTGTTTCATGTGATCCCAAGCATCAAAATAATAAATAAATGATTTTCAGTTCATCTATTGTGTTTCCTGTTGTCCCAAACATCAACACTATTTTAATCAACAATAATAAACAAATGATTTTAAAAATCATACGTGGTCCCAAACTGGTCATCAATTGAAACTCCATTCAGAAATATGTAACAATAAACAATCAAAATTAAATAAATAATCTTAACAAATAACTTATATACAATGTCCAGTGGTCATTTACAAGCATAATCCCAGCGTGAACAGAAATTGTGGAACAGGAAGAGAAACAGAGCGCTCATGAACGTCGAAGAGGAAGGCAAACAAAGGCGCTCATGAACGTCGCGAATTGGAACAGGAACGGTGAAGAACTCGCGAACAGTGAAGATGAATGGAACGTGATCGTCGTGAGAGAAAGATGAACTCGCACTTCTTGGACGTTGAAGAAGAATTCGCTAACAAGAAGAAGATGAATAGTACTCATGAATAGTGAGGAGGAATGAAACATAAATCCTAAATTTTGAAGTTAATTGAGAAGAGATAATTTGGATTTTACAATTAAAATGTAAGGACAATTTTGTCTGCTCACATATTTCAATTGACGTTAGTTAACGGTGTTAATAAAGGGGAATAAAAGTAATGTGAAAAAATGAAGGAATATCAAATGAAATTTGAGCAAAACACAGGAGATGTAATTTACTCTAAAAAAAACTTAATGAACTTGAAAATTTAATAGACACATATACTTTAATTCTTATATCCTATCAAAATTTTGACATAATTTTTCCTATTTTTCAATTTTCTTCAAATTGTCAACCCCCTACTAAACTTTTATTTTACTGGTAAGATTTTGAGTTGCACCCAGTAGTAACAAATCCCAGACTCGGGCCATTGCTGTTAAGCTCATCAAGGGGCCCCTGTTGAGGGAGCACCACTATGCAGCTATTGCATGTTAATTAACCGTATTGGCAAGTGCAGATTGCCCATGTCTTTCGGGAACTAATGTTGTGGCTGATTGTTTGGCAGCCAAGGGTCATGCCATCCCTATAGAATTGCACATTTTGGAATTTCCTCCATTAGAACTATACGGTTTGGGCTTAACTCATTTCAGCTCTATTTTGTTTTGAAAATAGCATTTGAAATTTGATTAAATGAGTAAGTCAGAAAAATAATTTTTCCTGATGATTGAATTAAATGAATAGCAATTTAAAAATATCTTATTTTGCAAACAATGTATAAACCAATCCACTACTATCTGCTTTATGGGAATTTAGGTAGTATGTATGAGAAGTGATGTTAATAGGTTCATCTTCATTATCACCATTGTAAAAAAAAAATGTATGTGTTATAAACGGTAACCATACAAATATTTTCGAAATGCTCGAGTTAAGTTTTTCTTTTAAAAAAAAATAATTATTTAGATAAAAAATCAGAAAAATCTAAGATTTAATTTTTGAACTAAAATAATACAAAGATAAGGAAAAGAAATACCTTTAATGACATGAGGCCATGTCTAGGTCTTGTAGAATTCACCTTGATTTACACATAAAAAAAATCACGTTGATTTAGGTCTTAGAGAATTGATCTTCACTATTTTTTCTATCTTTATAACCATAATTCTTACCTGAGAATATGTCCAATCTTGAAAACTTGCTTAAAGCACATGAATTATGAATGTTTGCGATTGACTGCAACGTTCACCAGAATATAAGTTTCTAAATCTTTTTAGACTTCCATCAACAGCATCCGTTCAGCTAACTCTACGAAAAACTTTCATCATTAACAATAAGTACTCTATGGTGAACCTTTTGATCTACATAATAATAACTCGTTCTGAATTAAAAATTCTTTAAAGAGATTTTAGTAGGTTTCAGGACTCATTTAATTTGAAATATTCTTAACGCATACTAAATTTAAAGACTGTTTTTATATACATATTAAATTAGGGAGATGAAATATATGCAGAAAAATAAAATAGGGAGATATGAAATGCAAATATATACATTAGGTCAATGCATGCATATGGTCATATGGGTGAGTTAAGACGTGGGAGCACGTGGATTACTCATGGTCATGTACTCATGACTCATGTACCTGACGTAACATGGGACTCATGAAAGAGAGTGGCTCTTCCCTAATCCTCTTGATTGTGCACGTGGATTTGCTCAGCTTGGAGAGAAATCTTCACCAATTTCATTCTTGTTTACGTGGTATAGCTAGGTGTTTAGAGATATTTTATGCTAGAATTATGTTAAAAGCATGCATATTATATTGAATTTATGAAGATGGATGTTGAAAGTGTAAAGTTTAAGCATATGAGAATATGAGATATAAATTGATATTGAAGAATAAATATGAGATAAAAAGAGAATCATTCATGCATGTTTCATATGCATATGTCTGGCGGGGGCTAGTCCGTGTTATTTACCTCAAGAGGAGGTATGTCAGATAGCTAAACTGAATCCATGCGTTCAGAGGAGTCTGAGCTAGGGGATAGTTGAGACAGTGAGGACCACACCACCATGATGATCACATAGGTGGAGGTGACATTCCTACGCGCCACTGAGCTACCCTGACTTAATGGATAAGTTCGTTCCACTGAGAGAGGGTGGGGCTATCTTGACTATGGTACCAATTGATGAGAAGTTGAGAGAATCATGCATCATATAAAGAAGATGAGCATGCACTACATGATGGGATGTTGTATGATTATCTATATGTTGTATATATTGTGTGACTTGAACTATGTTTACTTGAACTATGTTTATCATAAACTTACCCTATATTTTGTGTCTGTGGTTGACACCTGCAATGACCTCAATTTATTTAGACGAGTAGAGGTACAGTAAAGCAGTGGATAATTGTGAAGAGAAGATGCTGAAGATATTTTGATGGATTTTATAATTTGTATTAGACTTTTAATCAGTTTGTATTTTATGTTGGCATGTATTTTGGGACTGTATGACAGACTATATTTTGGACTGTATTTTAATTATTATCAATAAACCGTGGTGAGGAAGAATTCGTTTATGAAATGAAGTGTGTGAGGTAATAACCTTCAGTTGAGGATGGTGATCGAATTAATCCTGTAAAATATAAGGTTGGTTATATTATATTCAAGGTTAATTAGTATATAAGGTTACTTACTTTAGATAATTTTTTTAAGTATTTATAATAGAAAAAATAAAAATATTTAAATAAATTTAAATTTTTATAAGTTAAAATTAATTAATTAGTTTTATTTTCATAGAAAATATTTTATTTAAATTTTAAATTTTATATGTATAAATTGATTTTAATTGATAAAAAAGTGTGGTTATTTTATTTTTATTTTCTTCTTATATAAATATTTATACAAAGGTTTATTTAAATAAAGCAACAAAATTTGATTTATATGTCCTTTCAGTATAAAATTCTTTCACGGACATTTAATAAAATTTACTGTATCATATTAATGATGAATAACATGCTATAAAAAAAAGTAGATTTTTATTGAACTTATGAGAGAAAAAAATATCTAGAGTTTATTTGTGGTGTCTTCAAGGTATAAAATAAATTTATATTATGATCATTTTTAAAATAATTTTATAAAATTTTATATAACTTTTTGTGTTCATTCCTTATGTAATAAGTAATGTCTAAACGTGCAACTAAAGTTAAAAGTTTAGATCGAAAGTGATGCGCACTTGGATATACGCTCTCCCCGAGCTTCCACCTCTTCAGAGAGTCTGGTCCCAATTGCTAACTTGTTTGAACAAGACTCAAGTCAAGAGTTTGACGCAAGTAATCAGCGTCTATAAAGTCATTTTTTTCAAACGCACTTTTCGCAATTTATTTTGAATATAATTAACTTATCTCAGTTATCTGGCTGTCCACGTCCCATTCCACCGTATGCCTAATGCCTGCGTTTTCTTCCGTGTATCTTACGAAGGAAGATTTTGGAAGATAAAGAAAATTATATGTTTTTATGTAAATAATATTTTTTTTAATATAACAGATTTTACAATGAAAATAAATTATTATTATTAACATTTTAATATATATATATATATAGTCACTTATTGTAAATTGTAATCCTACTGTGGAGTAAAAAAAGACATTTTTTGTTCATATAGAAGGTTGGAAATTGGAATACGAGGTTCTGCAACCTATTATTTGGCATGGTGATTACAAGATTTAAGTTTTGAAATCCCAAAAGCATTTTTCAGTTTTGTACAGTAATTTTTAAATTATTTATAATACACTCATACTATAAAATATTTTTATATTATTATCTATAACTGTATAAAGACCATTGAATGTCTTAATTTACATATTTTCGTACTTATTTTATTTTTATAACTACATCTATGATTATTATTTATTTTATCCCTATAATAATTACTATTTTCAAAAATCACTGACTAATTTCAGTTATCTTTTTTTTAACAAAAAAACAATTAGGCATAATGTCTATTTCTCCTGATATATGCATGATAAAAGTGACTGGTCAGATTTTTTAATTCTAATATATTATAAATTAATCAAAGTTAGTAGATAGTTGGTATTAATAATATGATAAAAAAAAACGTATTTATAAAGTACAAGTATATACCTATAAATCATAAAATTATTTAAACAAACAAAAAGTGCAAAGTGGTTTGAAATTTCTAGAAGTTGCATTCCTTTGCTCTTAAACAGTGGGATTTCTAAGCCCACGATATCTCACTACACACAACACTTGCCAACTGGACACAACAAAACAGTCATCAGCTTCCGCCGCGTAATTTTTTCCACACACAGACTCTTTCTCTCTCTTCTCTGTTCTTTCTCTTTTTGTTCACTTTCACTCTGTTCTCTCTCATACACACAAACACAACAACATCAACAATTCCGAACACCCCAAACATTCCCTTTGTTCCTAAGAAAAATGCTTTTCGGTTTCAGCTTCCCCTTCTCGATCCGATCCTTTCTCAAATCCCCTCCATGCATTCTGCTTTTCGTTCTCTTCTCTTTCACGTGCTTCACTTCCACAGGTTCCTGCATTCATGCGTGCCTTTTTCTCGTTAAAGATTTCGAATTTTGATTTGTTCTGTGTTTTCCTTTGATGGGGTGTCGTGTTTTTTTTTCTTTGTTGCGCGCGGAATTGTTCGCGTTGTTTTTGGTTTTTTTTTTTTCCTTTTTGCATGGCGCGGACATCACGGTGTGTTGAATTGGAACGAGTGTTTGAGATTGATGGCACGCTTTGTTGCGTGATGCATGGTGATGGGTTTTTGTTTTCTAAGATTTTGAAAATGGGTTAATGGTGTTTTTAGTTTCTGAAAAATGGGTTTAGTTTCTGATTTATAAAACCATAAATTTTCGTCTCTGTATTTGTGAAATGCCAAATTTTTGTCCCTAAAATCGTAAGTTTTTGTTGCTTAGGGACTAAAGTTTTATGGTTTTAAAAGTGGTGGCTAAACCCAAGATGGCGCATTTTTCATGAACTAAAATCACTGTTAGTTCTTTGAAAATTTTGATCTTTTCATGTTGTTGATGATGCCAGTGGTTCTAGTGGGGCGTTTGGATTCCTTTGTTTTTTCTTGCTTGCTTATCTAATTTTTGGTACCATGGAATGAAATTGATATTCCGATTATCTGTCTTGATATATAAAATTCTGGGTAAAAATTGATATGACATTAAATTTGCATGGTATCAAGTGAGTTTTTTGATCATGGTGATTGAATATGTAACAGTGAAGTAGTATGATTTCATGAACTAGTTATTGACTTGTATAAATTTTTGCGTGTTTGCTTTCTTTGTTCATTGCTTTAGCAAGTCCAGAAATTTGTGTATCTCTCATAATTTCTATCGTACTTTTCATATGTATCACCACTGACTTTGTTGTTTAATAATGTCCAGTATGTTACAAGAAGCCTTAGGGGTTCATTGATACTTTGCCAAACCCCTCTCCCCTTCATATATTAATTTTAATTTAATTTTAAGTTTTTCTGTTTATCTTTCAGAAGCTTATGATCCACTTGATCCATATGGAAATATCACAATCAAATGGGATATCATAAGTTGGACCCCTGATGGTTATGTTGTAAGTACTTTCTTTTACAGTTTCATCTATTAATATCTGAAGCAAATCATCTGATTTACAATTAAACATGATGGTCGTAAATGTTTTTGGCTCTTTTTCTCTCTACTAGTTAGGCACAACTTTTGTGATGGATCTGCATGTTCACACGAGTTGCATCTCATATGTTCTATATCTGTTCTTGCTTGGATAATATAACTTGCTTAAAGGTTTGAAATACAAAATCATTTTGTTCCTAGAGAAATGAAAGCAGTAAGTTCTCAGACACATTCTTTATTATAAAGAGAAATTCATGTGAGAGTTGAGACCCCATAAAATTGTGTGGGTCCCACTTTCTATTTAATGGGAGCCAGTGCCACATGAATTTCATTCAATTCAATAGTAAAGAATGTGTTGTTACTTGTTAGTATTGTTCTTATTGCAATCAGGAATATGACAGGGTTTGAATTTCAAATTACACTTCACTTGGAGCCATTTTTTTATACAATATTCAAATCTGTGCTTAGCATTTAGTACTTCATATGTAAGTTGTAAAATTATTGAATAAAAATCAAGTATATAGATGAGTGTATTTATATTAGTGACTAGAGCCATTTAAAATAATTTGAGTTTACTTTTCTTCAATCATTAGTTATTTATATGCCTAAGAAACAATTGAATGGACAGGCAGTTGTTACAATGAACAACTTTCAACAATATCGCCATATCTCGGCGCCTGGGTGGTCGCTCGGATGGACATGGGCGAAGAAGGAGGTAATATGGAACATGGTGGGAGGGCAGACCACTGAACAAGGGGATTGTTCAAAATATAAAGGAAACATCCCGCATTGCTGTAAAAAGAACCCTGTAGTTGTCGACTTACTTCCCGGAACACCTTACAACCAACAAATTGCAAACTGCTGCAAAGGCGGTGTACTCAGCTCGTGGGCACAAGAGCAATCCAAGGCAGTTTCAGCATTTCAAGTCAGTGTAGGTAGTGCTGGTACCACTAACAAAACTGTCAAACTGCCAAAAGACTTCACACTGAAAGCGCCAGGACCCGGTTACACGTGTGGGCCGGCAACAATTGTGAAACCAACTCAATTTATACAACCAGACAAAAGGAGAGTGACCCAAGCACTCAGTAAGTTAATGGATTTTTATGTTCATTTCCACACTTGTCAGTATAATTATCTACTTTTAGTTTTTGTTAGTGCTAAAATCTGGTATTCTGGTAATGTTTTAAATCTGGTCTATGATCCTACTCCATAAGTACTTATAAGAAAAGAAAATAAGAAAGTAAAATGAATTGCATTTCTCTTACAAGCTAAAATCAACTTAGGCACTTAACTTTTATAAAAGCTCTCTTATCTATCTTCTCCAAAAATTGAGGTGCATAAATTGATTTTAACTTATGTGAACAACTCGATTAATGTTGCCTTTTTGTTTCCTTTTCCTATAAGTACTTATGAAGTTTATCGAAAAAGGGTCTAAGTTAACAGTTGTTCTGAGTTTTTAGTTCCTACTAGAAAGATCCATCAACTTAGTTTGACCTTAACATTGCTCTGATTTATCGCAGTGACATGGAATGTGACATGCACATATTCACAATTTCTTGCTCAGAGAACACCCAGTTGCTGCGTCTCGCTGTCATCTTTCTATAATGATACTGTTGTACCCTGCACTACATGTGCATGTGGCTGCCAGGGCAACTCATCTCAATTAGGGGAATGTGTAGAGTAGGTTTTTAATGCTCAGGACACTGATTTTTTCCTAAACAGAAAGAAATGTTATATACTTACATTTGTCCTTTTTTTTGTGACATTACAGTCCAGACTCGTCACCACATTTGCAATCAGTTGTTTCCAACCCTGGACCTGGAAAGAGTAGTATTACACCTTTGGTTCGATGTACTCGTCATATGTGCCCTATCCGAGTTCACTGGCATGTTAAGCTTAACTACAAGGAGTACTGGCGTGTCAAGGTCACTGTTACTAATTTCAATTACGGGATGAATTATTCTGATTGGAACTTGGTTGTTCAACATCCAAACTTTGACAATCTGACCCAACTTTTCAGTTTCAACTACAAATCAATAACTCCCTACGGATCAATAAGTAAGTGTGGTCTTTCAAGGACTTGCAATGTTAGAGATATAAAATGCTGATGGTTATTTAACTTTGTTGAATATAGTGTATAGTTTTAGACCAGGCAGGTATCATTGTTGGTACTTGGTAGTATATCTGACAACCACTCCAAGATTATGAAGGGGTTGTCAAATTTCTTAAGTAGTAAATTTATTTATTACTGTCTCTACGTAGCAAATTAAGAGTCCAACTTCTTGAGAGTGAGATTACCTTCTATTGTAATCTCTTCTTCTTTAACATGTCTGGCTTCACTGGTGACTAACACTTCATTTGCAATTTTTTGAAGTTTATAATTTATCAATTACTATCATATTTCCTTTTTATGTTCAATTTTTTTCTTCCCAAATTTCTATTGTATATACTTGCTAACTTTTTTGAATTATTATATATATCTTTATAACTTTATACTTTTTTTTCAAAAAATTTACCTGAATTAATTATGCATACATCCCTTGTAATTTTAAACAATTTTCTTTTAATTTATATTTTTAAATTTTTACCTACCTTTGCAATACAAAATACTTGTTAATGACATTCTAAACTTTCTTGTCATAAACTGCATGAGCAACATATTCTTATTTTCACCATAAATAACATGTATTTTTGTAGAGGCACCAAAATGATTATTGATCTAAAGTTACTTTTAACAGATGATACAGCAATGCTTTGGGGAGTTAAGTTCTACAATGATTTTCTCATGCAAGCTGGCCCTCTTGGTAATGTACAATCAGAGCTACTATTCAGAAAGGATAAATCAACTTTCACTTTTGACAAGGGTTGGGCCTTCCCTCGGAGAGTCTATTTCAATGGCGACGTTTGTGTGATGCCGCCACCCGATTCTTACCCGTGGTTACCTAATACTGGTTCCAAGCAAGAGGTTTCCCTGCTTGCTTTTGTGATGTCCTCGTTGGTAGCCTTGGTATTATATGCATATGCTTAAAGTTTCTAGTAATGCCACACTCATCAAAAGTCTTCAGTGTGACAAGTTTTGACTCAATTTTCGGACACCAATTTGGAATTTGAACCAAGCCGGGGTAGGATATCCAGTGACAGTTCAAGAGTAGTTCAGTTCTCCTATGATTTGTTTTTCTAAGTTTCCCCATACGGGGCAATTGAATTTGCTACAATGCTACTATATTGTTATTTCTGTCTGTTATAAAATGTAATGATGTATTTATTGGTTTTAGATCCATAGTTACAGACATGGTGTTGTAAGTATAAGAAATATATAAAGGTACACAATGATGTAATTCATAAAAGCATGTCTGTATTTGACATGGGAATCGTTTATTGATTTATGCTTTGCAGCCACCTAATTACATTATGAGCGTTTATCATCTAACATGTTAGGTAAAATATTTATATGAAACGTAAGTTTTCATTCGTAAGATAATGGTGATCAACATTTTGGGCATTTACTTGATCAAGAGATATTTAAGAAAGATGTTTTTAGATATTTTGAATTAATTTTATAAAAAAGTAGAGAGATTGATGATGATTTAAATTATAAAATTAAAGTAGGGTGGATGAAATGACATTGTGTTTCTGGATTGTTACGTGATCACAAAATTTTTCTTAAGTTAAAAAATAAAATTTTATAAAATAATTATAAGACCTGCAATGTTATATGAAGTTGAATGTTTGTCAGCATATAGACAACATAAATATAAAATAGGGATAGCAGAAATGAGGATGTTAAGGTGAATGTGTGATTATAGGAAGATGAATAAGATAAGAAATGAAGATATTCGACGAGAAGTAGCAGTAGTACGGGTGAGTGAAAAGATGAGGAAACATAGATTAAGGTGGTTTGGATACGTACTGAAACGACCTCTGGTTGCTCTTGTAAGAACAAAAGTTTGTTATCAAAAACTTGACACAAAGAGAGATAGAGGTAGAGGTAAACCATAATTTACCTGAGAAAAAATAGTTTAACAAGACTTAATGGAGTGAGATATAGATTGACGAACGATGTGTCTTTGGATGGAATAGAGAAAAACTATAAGTTTGATTGGGGATTAGACTCATTATTATCTCTATATTTCATATAGTTCCTTTTCAGTCTTTTTCCTCTTCATCTCTCCCCTCTTTCTTTCCCCTTTCTCTTCTTTTCTCTTATTTTTTTTTACCTTATTATTATTATTATTATTTTCAACCTTCTGGTATCTATTATTGGATTCATCTACCACCAACTCAATTAACTTGAGTTGAAAGTATTGTTGATGTTAATGTTGAGTCTCATATTGAGAAATTGATTCTGTATTTAAAATTCAGCAAGTTAACATAAAAGTCAGTTTTTGAGTTTGGTCAAATGTTAAATATTGAGTTTTATTATTTTGAATAAAAACATTTAATTATAAATCTCTTATTTAAAATCATTTTTAATCTAAATTAATTGTGTAAATGCTTATTCAAATACGTAGTAAATGGTGTCCAGAGAAATAGAATAAAAGATATACGAATTATTCATTATGGCGTTGGAGTAACAGCATCATCAATCTATGATTCAGACAAAATCACGGTTGAGATTTACATTTTAGCATCCCTTTGGTGCTCACATGTCAGAAAAAACACAGCCATGAGATTGGCTTAGTGTTTCCAAAGAATTTGAGTATTCATGCCTATTGTCACGTTACCATTAAGAAGGTATACATGGTTTCAAAATTTTCACAAAACTCTGACACACTATGCACCAATTCACCAAACTGCTAGCAAGAAGAGTAATAACAACATGAATGCAGGGAAGTTAAGTAGGCTTGCAGGTGCAGAGTTAGGGAGAAAAGGGTAGGTGTCAGGTGGTGGCAGCATGCATTCATCACCATTAAAGTAAACCTTGCGAGGAAATGCCCAACCCTGCTTGAATGTGAATGCATCCTTGTCCTTCTGAAGAAGCAACTCTGATTGAACATTCCCAGTTGGTCCAGCTTCCATTAGAAGATCATTGAAGTACTTCATGCCATAGAACATGCCAGTGTCATCTGCATGCACAATAACAACATGCTTTAATAGTCATTCTTAAAAGTTATTGAATTAATTAGCATTGATACCCGTGCACACTACACGGATTTTGGAAAGAGAAAAAAAAGAGTAAATTAATGAATAAAAAATTATGTCTCAATGACTTATTAATTATGGGTTTGAATTTAAAAATAATCTTTTTAGATATTTAAGGATAAAACTACATATAATATCTCTCTCCCTTATCGTATAATGAGGAACTTCTCACAATGAGATAAGTAGTTTTTTTAGTTTTTTTTTAATCAAATAAATTAAAAAATCAAAAAATTGTCCAATCAACATGTCCCAATGGCCGGATAGTTTTAATAATATTATTGATAATAGAAGCTTGAGAAGATTTATTTGGTGGCACTCACTTATGGATCCATAGGGAAGAAGTGGCTTGTAATTGAAACTGAAAACTTGTGTGAGATTGTTGAGATTTGGATGCTGAACAGCAAGAGACCAGAGGGAGTGATTCATTCTGTAATTGAAGTTTGTTATGGCAACCTTCACTCGCCAATAGTCCTTATAGTTAGTCTTCACATGCCAGTGGACCCTGATTGGACACATGTGATGAGTGCACTGCAGCAATGGTTCATTGTCTTTCTTTGGAGTGTGAACCCCCACCATGCTGAGAATTTTGGAGTTTCCCCTACAAACCATACCAACAGTGATTAAAGTTATTGGAATTTCTCTCTTAGAATATAGAACAATTAATATTAACACTGTCTGAGATTTTTTGAGATTGTACATGACCCTCTTGCTATTTTAATGTTTACATCAAATCCCTTACAGGAGTACATAAGGTAATGTTTCTTGGATAAAAAAGGGTGTCATTATAATATTTTTCAAACAATTAAGAAAGGTTAGTATAAGGGTAAAAAAGGAAGGAAAATTAAGAAAATTTTGACGAAATCTCGGTGAATGTCAATGTAGTTTACTCTATAATATATGTTAAGGTCATCAATTTGCTATATATCAGACTTACTTGACACAATGCTTCTTGTTGTGGCAGCCACATGCACAAGAGGGACAAGGGGTAATGGTTTCATTGTAAAAGGATGACAAAGATACACAACAACTTGGGTTCTTTCTTGCCAGAAACTGTGAGTATGTGCAGGTAACATTCCATGTCACTGCATAAGAGAAAACAAACAAGACTTTAAGAATTGTTGAAGATGAAGTTAATGAGCAAAAATTGAAAATTTTCAAGTTAGAAAACTTACTTAGTGCTTGAGTCTTGCGGCGCTTGTCAGGCGTAAGAAAATTGGTGGAAGGAACAATCTTTGCAGGGCCACAAGTGTAGCCTGGTCCTGGAGCAAAGAGAGTAAAGTTCTTGGGGAGTTTAACTGTCTTGTTTGAGGTACCAGCTTGGCCTACACTCACTTGGAAGGATGAGATAGCTTGTGAAGGATCTTGGCCCCATGCTGCCACTACTCCACCCTTGCAGCAGTTTGAGAATTGCTGGTTGTAAGGTACACCAGGGAGAAGGTCCACAACTGTGGGAATTTTCTTGCAGCAATGAGGTATGTTGCCTTTGAACTTAGAGCAATCTCCTTGTTCTGTGGTTTGAGCTCCTATCATGGACCAAATGACTTCTTTTTTAGCCCATGTCCATCCCAAGGTCCATCCAGGATTCATGATGTGCCGAAACATTTGGAAGTTGTGCATTGTTACCACAGCCTGATGGAAAATACAAATAGCACAAGTCAGGTGATTTCATACATGGCTGCAAGATTTGATTTGATATCTAACAGTTACATATTTTGGTAGTTTTTTTGTTTAATATTTGATTTAGTTTCATTCATGCATTTTACAGCTGTGCAATAAATTTCAATGCTAGATAACAATATTGTGACATTCTATTTGATATTTCTTGGCATCCATGACAACTATGTCTAGCTATTTGTTGGAATTTTGTGTGACTTAGTCTTAGTGCGTGTTTAGATTCAAGTTGAGTCTTTTAGAACCACTTTGAAATATCGGATAATGTGATTTTAGGTAAATGTTCACATGTTTAGTTTTGAATTGAAGAATTAATTTTGAGTAGAAATAACTTCAAGTAACTTTTGCGTTGGATAAAAAACAATTCTGAATTTTCCTACCAACTTGCTTTTAGAATAAAAACATCCAAACATAAGTAACATAATTTCAAAATCAATTTTTGCATATGGACACCTAATCACACACTTAAAAAAAAATTAAACAAGTAGAAATGTACTTTGTGCTTACCACATAGCCATCTGGTGTCCAAGACATTACATCCCATTTGATTGTTACGTTTCCGTTTGGATCCAAAGGATCATAAGCAACTATGATACAAAATAAATCAAAAAATTAGCCGAATATGCATCATGCAAGTGTAAGTGAAATTTAAACAAAATGAGCAGGTAGTGAAGCTTTGTATATCACCTGCACAAGAGAATAATAACACAAGAACACAGAGAGCTGAGACGACAAGCCTCATTGTCTGAATATGTGTTTGATGCTACCAACTGCTACAATTGGCTCCAAGACACCTTCAGTGACAAAAGTTTTTAAGATCAAGAGTTGTTAAGTAGCAAAATGCTATGGCATTGATAAATGTATAATAATATTGTAGAAGATCCTTCCACGGAATTCTCTAGGGGTTCTAGTTATGTCTCACCTAATGGTTGTTATGAACTTACACATTTTTCTTGCTATATATCACTGTCTCATACTTAAGATTTCTGTTTAAGTTTCCCTTTCTTAAAGCTACCGCTACAGACCAGAACAGACATGTGACAATGAACATAACATAACACTTCAACGGTTGTGTTTGAAAGGGAAAGAAAATTCCTTAATCAAGGAACTTGACACAGTGAACATAGAAACAGGGTTATTTCAAAGAAAGGAAGGACTTTTTTGAAAGTATATTTTTTCCTTTTGTCGTTTGCAAGTGCAATTTTCTCATTTATTTGAAAATTCTCTAATAATGACTGTTGATTCATTGGAACATAGAAAGGGTTGAATAAATTTGGTTAGAGACGAAATAAAATGGTTTTCTTATACGTAAGGATGTGAGATGCATAATTATGGGTAGATATGTTCTGGGCTAACTTGTATAAATTCTAAGATTGTCACATTTCTTAAATTTAATATTTCATATGAGGACGAATTTTAAGGTGAACCACCTTTATGTTTATGGTCTAATTTAAAAATTTGAACTAGCCTAAATATATTAAGAAGTTCCTTTTAAAACAAAATCTAGATGAAAATAACATATCTTTAAATTAATAAACCTAAACTAATATGTAAGTCCGTTTAAGTTTTTAATTAAATTAATAAATATATAAGTTTAAAATATTATTATTTATTTAAATAGATTGACCTATTAAACCTAAAATGCATTTTGAATAACTAAAAATTTAAATGTTTTAACTAGATGATTTTAAAAAATAGTAATGTCTGATTTATGCAGTAAGTATATCTCATATGGAAAATAATAATCTTAATAACCCCAAATTATCACGTGTCCGTATATATATATATATATATATATATATATATATATATATATATAACAAAAGGGGGTCTAACCTAGTGGAGGATTCACATTATAATCAAGGGATGCAAATGCATGTCATCATTTTTTAAAAGTTAGATATAAATATATTAAATATGTATATTTTGTATATTTTAGTTTTTATTCTTAATTTTTACTCCTTTAATAATAATAATAATAATAATTTATTATTTTTTAAATATATTGCTCCCTAATTTAAGATCCTAAATTCGCCACTCATTAACCCATTTCCCTCATCTAATTAGTGCATCTCAAAAGTTACTTATGATAAAAATGTGAAATTATACCCCTCGTGTGACCACTACTTGGTCATATTAGATTAATATATGTTCCTGCACTGGAACTTACCAACCAGTTTTGTGATCGTAATCTTTACGGTCTTGCTTGCTTTTTGTCTCTGCTCTGAGTCAGAAATGAGTTTGAAGGAAGCAAGCAACGTTGGGACCGTTAGTGAATCCTTTTCCAATATAAAAAAAAAAAGGGACACCCTAACCACTTCATGTATCTGTAAGACCTCCAAATGTGAATGCTTCAATAGTAAATTTTCTCAAGTACCACTATTTTGCAGTCTTTTGCCACTTGGCTTATAGCTCTCAATTTCTTAATTCATGAAATTTTGATACGCAACTTTACAAATTAACTTTTCTGAATAATACATGCGTGTCTCGGTTCTATCATGCCTGTCTTAACATTAATTTTTCAAATTGATGTAAAATTATTGATATAAAATGTATTTCGTATAGTAGTGTATCTAATATTGTAAAATACTATTCAATTTATCAGTTCTAAGAATGTATATGATTTAAATAAAATGATTATTTATTAATTTTATCATTAATAAATATTTATTTATTTTTTGAAACATTTCCTTTAAATCCTATAACTATTTTATTAAATTTATTCCAGTTTAAATAATATTTAATTTATCAATATTATATGAATGTAGATAATTTTGATTTTCAATTAAAAATTTCACTTGTAACTTTTTTTCTTCTAATTTTGCAATAATGGCTAATGTGAAAAAATTTAAACTGATTTAATTATATTATTCTTAATCTAAATTAATTATAAGAATAAAAAAATAATCATAGACTAACCAAAAGAAGCAAGGATGTGAAAAACAGAAAGAAAGTAAAATCTAAACAAACAACAATCAATAGAATTAGGGCTAGTTTGTCTAAGCTTATTTTTAAAATAAGTATTTTTTTTTTAAAATGAACAATTTTATGGTTTTTTTAATGTGTTTGTTTAAACTATTTTTACTTAAAATAAGTCATTTTTGTTTTTCCTAAAAAGCAACTTTCATTTGCTTCTTAAAAAACTCTTGTTTGAAAAAAAAAATTGGTTTTTTATCTAACAATTAAATTATTTTGGTCTCAAATTTTTGGAACACTCAAATTTGAGATGAATGGCAGCGACCCTAGGTTTCTCTTTCTCTAAAAAAATAGCAAGGATTAAGTATGAGGGAGGCAATCGAATGAAACCAATGGTTTTCATTGATGATTCTATTTATGAAGGCTTATGTGTGCCTTGGCAGGATGCATTGGTAATCAGGTTGTTGGGGAAAACTGTAGGGTATCATTTGTTAAAGGAAAAGCTTGTCTAGATAAGGTTCTTAGGGTTGAATTTAATGTACTATGACGAGAGCATCCTTCTTGCCCTAGCAACTATTGTAGGTAATGTAAGTGTGCCTTTATTCTTGATTATTTTGGTAACTAATTGAGAATAAAGTAAAAAATATGGTTCCCATTGTTTTAACAATAGTCTTCCATTCTTCCATTAACAGTAAAAAAAATCTTAACAACCTATATTGTTACACCACTAATAACAGACACCTTGATGGTTAGGATCTATATATGATTTGACCTCAGACTTTGGGTCCCTTAGCTCACTTTAAGATATATGCAATACACATATGTGCATTAGAGTTAGAGTTTGAAAGACTTACAAAACACTCACGGATTACTTGACTCACGGACAACTACAACTCATCTTCGAAGCAAATAAGAATAGTAATGGCGAGAGGTATTTATGATCTTAATTTTTTCGCACTTGATCTAATTACTTCTGTTGTTTGTGTATGAGCATGATTAGATCATAAAATATATTTTAGAACTTACATGTATGCCTATCACTACTACAACAGCAGCTTTCAAAGTCGGTCATTTTAGGCATACAAAGTCGGTTCCGGAACCGACCTTGTTTGGGACGTCGTCAAAAAGGCCAGCCTACAACGTCGATTTTTTAAGGACCGACTTTGAATTTTTTTTTAATTATTTTTTTAAAAAAATCGTACAATCTAACTCGATTTTTTTTTAAAAATCGACTTAGAATAGTAACATTCAAAGACAGTTTTTACAAAAAAACCGACTTCGAATTTCATTCATTTTTAAAAAAACAAATTATAGAGCGGAATTTAAGACGACTGTTTTAAAAAACCGACTTTGAAAGGTAGGATACAAAGACGGTTATTTTAAAAAACTGACTTTGAAAGCTTGGATACAAAGACGGTTATTTTAAAAAACCGACTTTGAAAGATTAGATACAAAGACGGTTATTTTAAAAAATTGACTTTGAAAGCTTGGATACAAAGACGGTTATTCAATAATAACCGACTTTGATGTTCCCAATTTTTTTTAAAACGCTGTTTATTTTGGAGTTCCCATTAATTAACAAAATAGTCAAATGTGCACCTATTTTTTCATCATATAATCCAACAAACAATTGACTGCAATTTAAATGGACCAAGATTAAATCATAGGCAACAAATTTAGATAGTGAAATATATAACAACTACTCAAGTAGGTTGAATAAAATCGGAAAAAATAATTAATAATTAAACAGATGAAAAAGACAAGTCCAAATGATTCAAGTATCTAAAACTCATAAGGCTCCTCAGTCTAGTTCCTGTTACCAGAGCCAATGCTCTCATAAAACAAAATGTAACCATGGTTGCTGGAATAATCTTGCAAGATGTGTAAAAAAATGTCTGAACAGCAGACTCGTCAATCATCTCAACATAGAGAACACTCAATATCTCAACATGGACAACTACTGCAAATAGAGAATACTCAATATCTGCATCTTCAGCAGTATCGCTCAATTTCAGCTCAAGAGGGAAGACAATCCGGTAAGATAGCTTCTTGTAGCGACCCAGTTGTTTAATGTATTTAAACCGCTTAAGGTGGATGACCAAGACATGAGGTGGTTTCTTTATCTTCTGAGAGGATACTGCTAAAGAGGATACTTCTTGTAGCAAGGGATTTGCCAGAAAATGTATCAACTTCCAGAGATGGGTAGTGAAAAGGAACAGAGCTTCAAAGATTGAAGAGTGTTGAACCCAATATTTATTCTGTAAGGGGGAAAACATGTCAAAATTAAAAATTCACCTTAACAATCAGGGGTAGTTGAACAAATGATATTAAAACAGGGATTTAATGGTCTGCTAACGATAGTGACAGTCACAATTAGTCCACTACCTCCTCTCCATTCAGGTTACTATTGCCACTGCACAAAAAATGGATTGCAATGCCCCTTTTCATCACAGCCAGGCCATGTGATGCAACAATAGCAGCACTATAGTGCACTATTAACTACTGTCATGGATTTATAAGCAAATAATTGGAGTTCCAAGTATTACACAAGTTAGTCATTTTAATTTAGGCATAGAGCTACAAAGCATCATAGAACTGCCAGAAGCTACATTTGCAACTTTGCATGTCATACATAATATATTGTTATTAACTCTCTAATACCGTTGTTCTAGTGGAATGATAGGTTCCAGTATCACTGTTCATTTCAGACTTGTAGTAAAACCTAGCATAACTCTAAGCAACACAGAGTGAGGCATTGAGCCAACAAGAACATGTAGGCTATGAATCAAGGAATTCTAACAGCTCAAATTCTAGGTTGTAAATAGAATTTAACTCACTATAGAAATTATTCATGAAAGGCCAATACTAATGTTGACTAGTCCTTTACAGTTAACCATAGCCTACTGTGGTTATTCCTGATAAGTTGCTCTGTACCTTAGTGAATCCAGAAAGGAGAGGAACTATTAAAACAGCCAATAAGGAAACGAAAAACCAGGGAAAATCAAATCAAATTTCCTTTTTATGAAATTTAATTGATTGTGAATTGTTGTATGAATTTTCTTCTCATTCTCCGTAGAAATTTCAATTTAAATAGGCCATACCTGATGAAGTGTGGGTTTGGGGATCTTCTGCAAGGGTTCTAGATTGCAACAAAAATTCAATTAAAAATATCCCCAACGAAATTGTACGTCTTACTGGTGTTGAGGTAAGCTGAACTTTTCTCTCCTTTTGCATAGTTTTTTTTGATACTATGACGGTAATGAGGTTTGAATCTGGAAGACTGGAACCTTATGCAAATTACCCAAACCTCCAACCACTTGGCCTGCCGTAGTGGGTATCTCTCTATATTTAGTTTCTGCTACACTCAGATGTTTTTGTTGGGATCAATATATAACACTGCTTGCTATTTTCAAAACACTGCAAAAACTATTCATCAATGCAAATGAGATAGTGGATGAATCAATTAGGTGGGAAGGACTAACAACTCTGAAGTACCTAACTATATTATCATTGAACCATAACAAGTGAGTAGATGTTATCATTTACAATTTCAAATGTGTTCCTGCTTGGCTTTACTTGCATCAAACAAAAAACAAATATATGCAAATATTCCACAAACTATGGATTCCGTCCAAACCTTCATAATTTGCAATAGCTGGTTGCCTAGTCCCCTGCCTAGAGGTTGCTTGCAATGTGTCTTAAACTAATACCAAGTTACTAACCCTTCATCTATTCTGGTTTTTGTTATTTCTGTTCATTTTGTTAAATTCTTAGCATATTTGTAAGTATGACTTCAGATTTTTTTCTAACCTTGGCTGCTAGATCTTTATGTTTCAAGTTGATCCAGATTTTTGTTTCTTGTTTCTTCATGTAATTTGCTTATTTAACATTACTTCTCTGCAGTTTAACTACTTTGTCGTCTGTTCTTGGATCTCTTACCCCCTTAAGGGAGCTACATGTTTCCAAATAATAAATTGAGTGGCCTTCCTAATGAAAAGGGCATCTGATACAATTAGAAGTTTTGCGAGCCAACAATAATAGATATTATTTAAACCTCTGTACTTGATTAAGAATGGATATTTTTTTGTAACTCATGCAATTGCAAGTTTGGTGAAATCAGTAAAACTATGTTTAATCATTGTCCTGCACTTGACATGTTTATTAGGTTCATTTATTTGATTTATAGGTGCTTGTTTACATGTTGCAATTTTAGGAATGAAAAATATATATTCTTATTTTCTGGGTTATATTTGGATGTGTGCATATTTACTTATATACTACTTACGCATAAAATACTCAATCACCCCTCTCCCCTGCTGTCAAGCCTCCTCCACAAATCCCTAAGTAAATAGAAAATATTAAAGAAATTAATTGATTGATGTGTCTCTTTTTCTCAGGATAAGTATCGTTAGTGACTCTATTAGGAACTACCACTCTCTTGTTGAGGTACAGTTGTTGGTCTTCTATCCTCTTTCTTATCTTTATATTCCTTTTTCAGAAGGGACTATCCTATTGATACAGCTTTGAAAAATTAAAGCATCACTGAAAATATCCATTTAGAAAATGTATAAACTCTTAATATACTTACCAAATTTTCTTGTGGCCCAGGTTGATTTGCTAGAGACATTTAGTGGTTTGAGCAATTTGAAGGTATCACTTTTAATTATTTTAGAAGTTCTTCTCTCCTTCATATACATGTAATAAATTTGAATGTAGATGGTAGAGAATAAGTGATATGCGCCTAGCATATAGTTCTTTCCAAGCTATTAGAAGCAAGGAATCATCCATAAATGGTCTAAAATTGCTTATAATTGTGATAAATGTTGATGAATCTTTTCCTGGCATGAGTTATGTTAATTTGAGCATTTTTATAGCAGGAAAAGCCTATTACACAAACCAAATCATGCAGAGCTTCCCACGCCATCAGCGTGGCTGCCACGCCAACAGCGTGGAGTACATAATTCTCTCTGGACAACCACGCCACTAGCATGGGTGCCACACCATCAGCGTGGAAAACAGCCTCCAAATGCAATACCCACTAGAATCTCATGCCATCAGCGTGGAAGGCCACGCCACCAGCGTGGGATGTGAAGAAAACAAGCTTCTTTCTCTGGAATGCCACGCTACCAGCGTGGGAGTCTGCTGATTGTGTAATTCTGAAAACTGATAGAGGGCAGATTTGGACTTTCACTTACCCTCATATAAATACTCGAACCCAAAGCATTGAATGCACTTATGGAGCACAAAAATCACTTGCAAAAGGGTTTGAGAAGCTTGGGAGAGCTTAGCTAGGGCTTGGGAGTTGAAGGCTCAAGTGGAGACCTTTCTTCATCTTCTTCTCCTTTGTGCTTCAGCTGAGCATGTTTCCTTTTGTTAGCTCAAGGCCAAACATGAATAGGTTTGGCTAGTTTTATTTTGTAGCTAGGGCCAAGCACTTGATGTAAATTCCATTGGGATGTATTGAATGCTATTATTCATCTATCAAAAGTTATTTTAATGCACTTTGCTTGAATGTTTATATCTCTTTCTTAGACTTGATCAATCTATTAAAGGATTAAGAGCTAGGGTTCACAATAGGAATATTGGGGCTTTAGTCTTGGAACTAAGTGTAGTAGCTTGCTTTACATTACCTAGGAATAGGAATGTATGTGGGTAGCTTATTAAATATGTTGCTTAATGCTTAACCCTAGGAAGGTGACTAAGGGATTAGAACTTTCAAGCGGGTTAAAGGGTTATATCACTGAGGAATTGGTGACTAACTGAATTTGTGTGCATATAAGAGCTAAGTAACTTAGCTAAGTGAATGTAATAAGCAATACGGATCCATTGAAAGGAAACATCGAGTGTGGGTGCCCTGGCTACGCTCCCTTTATATTGTTACAACTTAATTTCTTTGTCCATAACTTAGATTTATGTTTTAATCCTTGTCTTATATTTACTGGTTCAAACAAACAACCCATACTTTTATCAAACATTTATTTATCCAACTTTAAGATACGAGTTATAATACAATCGGTGCACTAATCCTCGTGGGAACGATATCTTTCTTTATCACTTTATTACTTGAACGAACGATATACTTGCCGAATTCGCAACAATAAGAACGACAACATGCATAACTTGAGTTAATTTTTCAAGTACCTGGGAGTTTTGCACACACACAATAAGGTTTAGTGGGGTGTGAATTCAAGTACAGAGTTAGCACCCACGATTTTCCCATTAGAAGGGAGATGCATGCAGTGTTATTATTGGCAGATGGCGAAAGGCTGAAATTCCGCCATATAAACAAACTATTGTACCTTATGGTGCCGCCATGGCAGGCTTCCCTTCATAAATTCCCTTCATACTATTAACTATAGTAATAAGAAAATTACTAAATCAGCCTTGACTGTGTTCATTTCTAGGATTTAGGATATAAATAAGTGACACCAAAGTTCAAATCTTTTAAGTGAAAAGTCAAGACCACAATCTATGCATAATATAAAAATTAGGATTACATAAAGGAGAGGTCAAATGAAGTTATTGAAGTCACTTGCTCGGCACCTGCATAATGTTGTAACCATATATAATATGTATGTGTGTGTATGTTAAACATAATGACATGAGTTACAATATAAACCCGCAAAGAATTAGCAGTACATTATCAAACAACCAAGCTTGTCACCGAAGCTGAGGAGAAGCTGCCAAAGGCCCGAAGCTGGGAGAAGCTGAGGAGAAGCTGGGGTTGGCTGCTTATGGTTCCAAAAATATGGTGGTAACCTTGAGTGAATCATATGCGATTTGATGGATCACATGTTGCTAGTCACATGATAAATCAGGAAACCAAGTCGCATATGAGGCACTCTAACAAAATCAGCAAAACACCCAAACAATATTTTATCAATTTTATTGCTGCTGGATCCCTCAACTTAAGACTCAGCCAAATTCCAAAGGAAAAAATTTGAAAAAAATCACTAAAATATAACCATACATGACCATAAGCAGTTCCTCTGGGTACTATAATATGAGTAGACAAAGCATATTTCTTTTGTTCAGATTCCATATCATGTAATACAAACTTTGTATCAGGAACATAACCCAATAGAGCTATATCTAATCCATTCAATCTATTCAATTTCAAGCTACTCTATTATGAATTGCTAATCCAAATCTATACATATGACCTTCTTAAAATTCTTAAAACTGTCCCTAGTCTCCCAAGGTGCATATAGGTTGCTACCTCACAAAAGAATATTCCCAAGAAAAAACTTATTTGTTCTGTCATTTCTCTATGAAATTAAATCCTGCTTACAAAAGAGTAGTTATTATTGTAAAGAGCTTATTCATTAACTGGTTTAATTGTATTTGGTTTCCAAAAATATGGTGGTAACCTTGAGTGAATCACATGTGATTTTATGTATCACATGTTGCTAGTCACATATGAATTTTAATCCTTCTTAATGATATCAACTATAAAATTTACTCTACCTCTAACGATAGAGGCTACTCTCCATTTAATCTTTTCTCCTAAATCAGGCTTTCACCGGACTTCACCTAAGGCAAGATTCTACAACTTTTTCTATGATAGGCACCATCAATTGTCATAAATTAATTTGTATCTTCCACAAGCCAATTTTCCTATCATCTTTACTAAGACCAACACAACATTTACAGTGTACAGTGAAATATAAAAGGATTATGCTAATGCCACAGCCAGTTACATTTATGCTAATGCCTTAGGACAGTTACATTTATGCTAACCTTCTAGGTTATGCTAATGCCACAGCCAGAGGAATGGCACCAGGTGCAAGGATTGTAGCCTACAAAAACTTGTGGTGGCACAGCAAGCTCCAAAAACTTTGTTGAAAACAGATGAGAACCCACTTTGTGTTACTTCAAGTTGCCTTTAAAATGGAAGCAAAGGTGTCACCTAGCTAGCTCTTGCTTTTATTATTTTTGTTATTGAAAGAAGTACTTATTTTACACACTAATAAAATTCAATTACGCTAATCATTTAAATTAAATTTTATTAAAACCATTTTTTTCAATTTTAAAATAATTCTTTCCTCAATTTTTTAGTACAAAAAGAAGAAAAAGAAAATTATGGGAAATAATTTTTTCTTATTTTCTCTTTAACTGAACAAAAATATAATGCATGATGATAAAAAAATGTAATTAATGTGAGGGCCAGTCGTACAAAATAGCCATCCTTCCATGCCACCACTGTCCTGCAAGCAAGCGACAACTCCGAGGCTGATTGTAATTTTTGTATGTAATTGTGATTTGTGAACTCAGCATTACTCCTACTCCAACCATTCTTCTTTTTCACGTTAAAATATAAAATAGGAAAAAATTAAGTTAATTTATTAATTTATTTACTTAAAGCAGAAAGAATAGCAAAGAACAAAATGGTCCAAGATGGAGATGATAATAAACCAATACAAAATTAACAGCAGAATAAAAGATTCAGATGAAAAATCAAATAGGACTATGGGAGTTTACCTTGTGCAATAGCAGAGAAGACAAATAAAGAATTGAAACAAAGGACCCTAATCCAATCGAATCCGAGAGCTGAAACAATAGAAGAAAAACAAAAGAGCTTCAAGTAAAGAGGTTGGAGAATTGAAGTGATACACCAATGACATTGCAACAACAACTTCCCTTTACACAGTTCAAAAACTCTGAAAGATATGGTATTTTGCCAATCACTATCAAGATCTCTGGAGCATCTACTACCTATGCAAATTAACTTAAGTTAATAATTTATAATATTCAGAGCACTTCCCAAGAAACATAACAACAGTAAAAAAGAAAAAGATAAATAGTGTATTGATCAAAAGAAAGAATCAGCATACCTTTTGCTTTAAGGAAATTGTATCCAATGATATAATGCTGGTGAAAATTGTATAAAATATAAAGGTATTATAGGGAAAAAGTTCATTGTTGGTAAAGGTTGAAATAGAATCCAAAAACAACTTGGCAACCTTCTTGAAATTTCGAGTGGACATGCAGTACATGCCTTCATACACTTTCAGCCTATTCTTCCTTTCCCAATCACCACCTTCTTCAAACAAGCTGCCACCATGATGTGAACAGTTAGAAAACCAACTCTTAACAGAAAAATATGGCAAGGGCATAACTATAGATGTTTGTAATTCAAAGCCTTACCTTTTGGCTTTGTCAATGCTTTTCAAAATGAGATCAAAATCCATGTCAAAGAAATCAAGCTGCAATGTATAAAACACCAAGTCCATTTTCTGGCCAACTGCAACTGTCTTTATGAAAACTTGTGTAATAGGAATTTGAACAAATAGATTGGCACAAGAATTTGAACAAATAGATGGACCCCATGTTTAGTTACTAACAATTTTGTGGTTCTGCTTAGTGTTTTCCAAACCACATCGCTCATTGACAAGAAATAAAATCACTGAAAAACAAATGGACCACATGCAATAAGAGCTTTCATACCTTAACCTGGAGCCTTAGGAACTTCACATAGTCAACAATTTCATCAAGCATCGCCACTCTGTCCGTCTACAACCACAACAATTTCAACAAAAAAAATACCCACATAACAAAAGCGCAGAGAAAGAGAAGAAAGAGAAGAGAGAGAGACAATGTTGTTTCATCTGCGAATTTGTCCTTTGACAGAGATAAATGTTTTCAAAATTCAAACAGAGGTGGGTTTCAGTGTTTCGCGATTGTGCTTCTAAAAAGTTTTGAAATTTGAAATACTCTCTGGTTCATCAACGTTAGCAGAGTTGAGTGGTTTATGCGGCGGACAGATGCCGGAACCAATGTTGTACTCGCCGTCGGAAGTGACGTTGATTTAGGTGGCCGCGGCGGCGAACCGACGATCTTCAAGAGCACCTTCTGCGTCTAACCTCAAACAAGAACAATGAGTGAAGATTGAAGAAATAGATGAAAGGAAACCATGTGACACGTTGATTACTACTTTCGCTGCAATGTTGGCTATACGTTCTTCTTCCAAGATTGAAACGCGTTCTTCGTGAGGGAGCTCTTCAATGGAGGTTAGGGATTTTTGTGAAAGGGGCGCAGAGAAAGGGGGTTCCTAAATTAATTTGTTTTATTTTAAAAAGCATCAAAGTCGGTTCTTATCAAAACCGACTTTGAATCATGCAAAACAACGACGGTCATGATATAAACCGACGTCGTTCTTGTATTAATGATGAAAAAATTACAAAATTGCCACCGGTTATGCTACAACGACGATTTTTGAACGATCGACGTTGATTGCACGTCGTAGAATATGCCTTTTGTAGTAGTGTATCAAGGTTGATAACAACACAAAATATGTTAGGAGGGGAAGATTTGCTCGAGTATGTATAGAGGTTGATTTGACCAAACTAGTTGTTGGAAAGGTTTGCATTGGTTAAAAGGATTTTGGTACCATGTAGAGTATAAGGGCCTGCATAAAATTTGCTCACATTGTGACTATTATGGCCATATGTATTTGGAAAAATCCAAGTCCCACATTGACTAGAGATAGTGTCAAGATAGAGTATATAAGTGGGGGACAACCCTCATTGTATAAGCTAGCTTTTGAGGTTGAATTAGGTTCAAACTCACCTTCAAGAATCTAGAAGATAATGTCAAGATAGAATATATAAGTGAGGGACAACTTTCATCCTATAAACTAATTTTTGTAGTTGAATTAGGTCTAAACTCACCTTCAAGAATCTAGAATGTCCAAATTTTTGAGGTTGAATTAGATCTAAACTCACCTTCAATAATCTAGAATGTCCTACTGCTCCAAAACCCCATAATGTGCAGAAGAATATTCCTCCTAATGATGAAAATCTTTGTTTAAGGGAGGAAACAAGGTTAGTAATGGTCATGCGTGTAATTTCACGTGACCAGCCTGTTTGTAAGGAACATGCTCCTGGTGGGTCCACTTCTATAAAACAGGTGACCAAGTCCAAAAATAAAAGTCAACGTTCCACTTCCTCCATGTTTTAGACCCCCTCGGGGCAATTAATTCAAAACAGTATCAAGGCAACATCGGTGATTGGAGGTTCTTCAAATAAGAATATTTCTAAGGAAAATATTACAGAGGATCCACTGCACCCTCAAAAAAGAAGGAAGTGAATAATATATAATAGCACCCTCCCCATATTCTACAAATCTCCTTCTCACGTGCACTAGTTCTGATTATTGCGTATATCCTTCAGAGTGGAGATGCTCCACCAGATATTAACAACAGGCAAGCTTAAAGGCCTTGCCCTACTCACAACCCTATTGTTATCCATGACTAGCTTTCATAATTTCTCTATATTATCGTGGAACATTATGGGTGCCATGGGTCGTGTAAAAAATGACATGTCAAACAGCTTGTTAATTCTCATAAACCTTCACTCATTCTTTTGTTTGAGACTCACATAACCTTTGATAGAGTGGAGGCTTTTTGGAAATCTCTTGGTTACTCAATGATTTATTGCCACTAATAGACGTGATATCAGCTTTACCTTGGTGGATTCCATGCCTCAAGCTATTACGTTTTCTCTTAAGAAACTCTCTGTTCAGTGGTGGTGCATGGCAGTCTATGCTACTCCTAATCCAACAATTCGAAACAACCTTTGGAATCATCTTACAAGCTTATCTAATAATTGTGATGGACCCTGGATCCTTGTAGGTGATTTCAATGAGATTCTTCATCCTTTTGAGGTCTTTGGAGGTAATTTCATTGTTTCTCGCTCCCTTATTTTCGCTCAAGTCGCCACTGATTTTGGCATCAGTGATCTGGATACTTAGGGTGGTCTATTTACTTGGAGGAAAAACATTCAAAATGGTGCTCATATCCGCAAGTAACTAGACAAGAGTATGGCTAATTCTGATTAGTGTCTTCTCTTCCCGCATGCCTTTGTTGACTTACTTACACCTCACAACTTAGATCATAATCCACTTCTTATTCATTGCTGGAAGTTTCCTACTGATCAAAAGCTAAACTCCTTTCATTTTCAAGCAGCTTGGATGTCTCACCCAGATTACCGTCCTTTAGTAAGTCGAACTTGGTGTAATACTGTTGATGTTGTGAAAAAGTTAGAAGGGATCAAGGAATCCTCTATTATTTTTAATAAATATGAGTTTGGCAACATTTTTAAAAAGAAGAGACAATTGGAGGCACGAAATAGAGGGGTTCACCAACATCTGATCTCATTAGGATGGAGAAATTACTTCAGAAGGAGTATAAAGAAATTTTGGCCTACGAAGAATTACTTTGGTTCCAAAAATCCCGGGAGAATTGGATAAAATTTGGTAATAAAAATACTAAAATTTCCATAACAATTATCAAGCGTAGGAAAAACAATATTACTGGTCTCTTCATTGATGGAGTTTGGTGTACGTACTGATACGGATATTCTTTAGAAAGAAGCACTTTCTTTCTTTAAGAAACTTTTCACTTCAACTAATATAGTGTTTCCTTCTTCCTTAGATATTCCTACTTTCCTCAGTTGAGTAGAGAATTCTATGATGATCTCTTCAGACCAGTGGGCTTGGAGGAGGTGAAAAGGGCAGTTTTCTCTATAAACCCTTATAAATCTCCAGGTCCTGATGGCTTCCAATTAACCTATATTCTATAGATTTTATTGGGATATTGTAGGGGTTGAAATTTACCTCATAATCTAACTGATACTCGTATTGTGGCAATCCCAAAGAATGACATACAATCCTACTTCTCTAAAGGATTTTAGGCCCATCAGCTTGTGCAATGTCCTGTTCAAAGTTATCTCCAAAGTTCTTGTCAATAGAACGCGACCCCATTTGGATTCCAGAAATCTGTTTTTATGGCTTCTAAGAATATTCCAAGGAGGCAGTTGAGCAAGTTCGCTTCAATCATTGAGTTTGCTCACACTACCAATTTGGGAAAATATCTTGGTTTTGTGAGGAACTTTATTTGGGGTGGCTCACACTCTAATTGAGTCAAATGGGATGATATCACTAAACCTAAATGAGTGGTGCTTCATACACAAGTTTTAATTTCTCCTACACCATATTTCCACAGTGCAATTCCGCTTTTACCCCTTTAATTTAAATTAAAAGCAAAACGTTTTCTCTCTCCCTCCTCCGCGCATCTGCTTCCTCTTCTCCTTGGTGTAGTGATTCTCGGTGGTTATTGATTCCGTTGCTTCGGTGGTTCCGCATTTTTGGCCGTGGTGCTCGGTGGCTTGGTAGGGTGTTGGTGACGGCGCTGTCTGAGGTGAGTTTTTCCATTTTGGGGCGTTTTTGGTAGGGGAAGCGTCGTACGGATTCGGTAATCCGTGAAGGGCTTTCGGATTAGGTAATCCGTATGGGTTATACGGATTATCCAATCCATATAACCCATACGGATTACCTAATCCGTATAACCCATACAGATTAGCCAATCCGTATGAGGTTTTTTCAAAAAAAAATTATGTTTAAATGATTAGGAACTTGATTTTTCAATTCTAACCAATCCGTATGCTATTGATTGTATGTACTTCTTTACATGTGTTTTTGAACATCAAATATCTCTCAAATATAGGAAGTATGGTTGTCAATGAAAGTTGTGTATAGTTAGCAATTGAATTGGACTTGATAGGTGACCATGCTTGTCAATTGGACTTGATAGGTGACTGTGCTTGTGAATTGGACTTGATAGGTGACTGTGCATCTGAATTTGAGTTGATTGATGACTGTGCTTGTGATCCAGCTCCTCCTCCTCCATCAGCAGATGTTCAACCGCCTTCGACTAATCCAGCTCCTCCCGATGCATCAGATGTGGCTCAGGAGGACCAGGCTCCAGGGCATGCAGTGGTAAGAAAAATTCATTTGACTTGTGGATTACGTTATAATACTTGAATCCATTCGTTAATATTTGTATTTGTGTCACTGTAATTGCAGCTTGTTTGTCAACGACTTGCTGAGGGCTTGCAAGCCTTCATTGATGATGGGATTGTTACAGAGGGCACCGACGCATATGATAGGACGCTACAGATGTTGCTTCTAGCCCGTAGTGTCAGGGACCACGAGATTGTTTATACTCGAGGAAGACGTCCACGAGATGCACAGCGGAGGCGCCTTTGATTTTGATTTGACTTTTGTATACACTTATTTATCAGTTCTTTTTATGATGTTTCTCATGTTGGACAAATTTGGATATTTATAAATATATATAGATACAGTTACGCAGAAAACAACTTCATTCATTACTTTTGAAATGTTTCTACACATCATGTAAGTCTACATGTTTAGTGTGTAACTTCATACAGTTAGCATACATTTGCATTCTACTAATGTAATAACTGGGCCAATGTTTTGCTTCACTGGTACAATGCCTATCCCACAAAAATGTAGTCAACGGTAAAGGACAATTGTCTTTTAAAAAAACCTGTTACACATAACAACATTAGATAACATCAGTTTTGTTTATTCATGTCCTTAATCATGTCTTTTTTCATAAAATTAACAAATAAATGGATTACCTGCACAAAGTGGTTCCCAAAAACATGACCAATGCACAAAATGCGATGAACGTGTGGATCTCTAGGCGGTTGACTTCTTAGAGGGAAAAACGTCATGCTTTGCTTAAGTGAAAGAGATACCACAATCACATTATATCTCGATGCAATTACATGGCCCATGTCTGTAATATCCATCCACTTGTCCATAGTAACCTGTAAATAGACTTTAATGATTCAAATATATGTTCACTTGAATTAAAGACATACATTGAATAAACAAATCAAACCTTTACCTTCGACAATCCATCAACCAGTAGGGACCGCTTTAAGGTTTCAAATCTATGTATGCCACCAAACAAGGCAATATATCCATCCGTCCACTCTCCAAGTTCTCTGAGCAAATGACTACGAACCAAAGCCCAAGATTCTTCACCATAATCTAATAAGGCAGCAATCACAAGGTACCCGCAATTACCATCTGCTTTGACATCGGTGACATTCAAGATGAACTTCTGCATAAATGGATGAAATTGATCTAGCATCGGAACCATCCCCTGTTGCATGTGGACATCACATGAGGCATTGGAATGTTTTGGAGTGGAACAACTACTTTGCATTGAATGAAACTCATCTACATACTCAAAGTAAGACGGATCCCTTCTCGTTGACCTTTCGTGGTTTGTCATCTTCTTCTTTGGAGCACCTTTAGTTTTGACCTTATCAGGGGGAGGGCACATGGAATTTAAATCAGGGTACGCAATTTGTTTAAGCTTACTCTTAAGAGTCATTTTGCCACACAAACCAAACTTCTCAAAACGGTTGGATATGGCTTCAATCTCTTCAGTTATGGTAACCTGAAATTTATGCATATCTTGACTTTCAAAGCTTAATCTCCGCCAAAAAAAATGAACGGTGTTAACTGGAATGCTCTGAAGCACAAACTTAGCTAGCTCACATGCACAAGGCAAACCGTAAGCTGATCTCAGAACACATCCACAACGGTTTGGGTTTTTTCCTGCATAATGAATCCGCTCATACTCAGAGGCAATATGGTTTAACGCAACCCTGGACACCATGCCAACAAGTCTGTTGTACAAAGTAACTTTAAATGCATGCCCTACAACATGTGTGCTTTGCTCCAAAGATGCCTTGATTTCAGTATGTTGCAAGGTGATCATGTTGTTCATGGCATCCCAAACAGTGCACAAGTCTCCAACACTATTCTGCAGTAGGCGCTTTAGGGTCGAATGTGCAGACTCCACCCTGCAGTGTATCATATCATCAAATAATTATAAATCCAATACCCTTATGTAGATGTCAATGTAAGCAATGTCAAATAAAAACTTACCTGTTTGTTGTTGTATTCCCAAAATGCATAACTTTGTTTGTCCAGGCTGTCACAAACTTTTCTTTGTGGGGATTCAACCAAGTGTCCTTAACATAATCAACAAACGTAGGCCACGGTGCACATGCAACATCAAACTTCATAAGATTTTCATCATATTGCTTTTCAGTAGCACAGTCAATAAGACATCCCCATGCTTGCATCACATGATCCCATGCATGACTCTGCCTAACATAAGTTTTACATTTTGCCTTGACATTCTTGTTAATGTGAAACCGACACAATAAATTAGTTGCATCGGGAAAAACAGTTTTCACAGCAGTCATCAATGCTGAATCTCTATCAGTAACAATAACTTGTGGGAAGAAATCAGTTTTCAAAAAAATCCCTCTAAAGCATTCAAGGACCTAGACAACATTGTTGATGCGTTCAGCCTCTAAATAGGCAAATGCAGCTGAAAATGTCATCCCAGTTGGTGTCACACCAACAATGTCAAGCAAAGGAAGTCTGTACCTGTTTGTTTTGTAGGTACTGTCAATGAGGAACACCATATGATATGCATTACTCAGCTGCACTGCATCTGGATGTGCCCAAAACAAGTCACGTACAACATTTTCATCCTTCACTCGATGCCAATGAATATACATGTCGCGTTCAAGAAGTTTCATTAGCTGTTGCATTTCAGTATTATTGCCTCTTGTACGCGTTCGGTATGCATATCTTGCATTGTAAACTTGCTTCAAACTTGTTACATTATCCGCATTGTGCTCCTTCAAAGTTAACAGAATATTTCTTGGTTTCACCATGGACCTTGCCATATCACCAACAATGATCTTCTCTTCCTCACTTATTCGACCAACATATGGCCTATATTTTTCACTCCTTTCACAACCAATTAACTCAAATGACGTTCTTCCCATTTTTCCAGTTTTTGTATCACTTCTCATTATGACCGCTACAAAACCATTTTCAAATGCAACGGTACGAGCCCATTTCAATATTGCATCACGCGATTCAAACACCTACACAAATGGATAATTAATATTTAATATGCTAAACCGTGTCATATAACAACTTTAAATACATTCATATACAACTAATTACCTCGTTTGTTTGGAACGCTGCAGAACAATCAATTAAACAAGCATTATCCTCAAACGCATCGGGGTCTACACCATTGTCTTCATTGAATTCAAACGCATCATCGTCTGCTCCAATGTCTTCCTCCATATTAACTTCTTCTAACATTATACTGTCATAAATCCATTCATCGTTATCCATCCTAACAAATAACAATTTAATTAAACATAATAAAACTCCATGTGGAAACCTATACAAATACACACGCTTATTGATTACATTTTTTTATTTATCTAAACTACAACGATTGAAATGGAACAATAATACATGTTCACTGCACACCATCTTCCGTTGTTTTTCATTTTATTAACTTATGTTTTTTTCATGTTTGTCTCTCATGTAAATCAAGGTTATTCAAGGTATTTTTTTTATTATTAGTATGTGCAACTACATGTGTTTAACTACATGTTTTTTATTAGTAGACGCTTATAATTAATTTGTCCTTATTTATATTGTTTCATTTTATCTATTGTTATTTTTACACAACAATTAAATTTATTAACTTCATTTAATCAATTAATTTATCAAAACAATTTTTCAGCAATTTTTTCATTTTTTAAAAGCTATTTTTCAGCAATTTTCAACCATACGGATTAGCTGATCCGTATGAGTTATACGGATTATCTGATCCGTATGAGTTATACGGATTACCTAATCCATCTAATCCATACAGATTAGGTAATCCGTATAACTCATACGGATTACCGAATCCGTACGAAACCAACGCCCCCTACTCACCTCTTTGCTCTTCGCTGACAACTCCGCAACTCCGGCAACCACGAACAACCCCCCGAAATGAATGAAACGCCACCAATAAACACCAATGTTGTTGCAATGAAACTATACGGATGTTGCCCAAGCTCATATATTTTTGTCCAAAGCTATACGGATGTCGCAATGCAAATGAAGCTCAGCTGTTGCCCAACCTCATTTATTTGTGTCCAAAGCACAGTAGGGGTATTTTCGGGTTTTTAAAAAAAATGGTGTAGGAGAAATTTTGCTTAATGTATGAAGACGCACTCAACCTAAATCCAGAGGTGGGCTTCGCAAAAAAGTTTGGACTATCATCAAGGAACTGAACAATGTTCACTATATGTTGATATGAATCTATCTATTATGTATGTTTCATCAATCTAATCTAATTGAATAAAAATTAGGAGGTTGCTATTTGCACCCTCTTTTGTACTCTTTACATTCCCAAAAAATTGAATTTTTTTCATAAACCTAAACTACTCTTCTGTTCACACAACCCTTTCCGGCATCATGTTCTTCTTCACCCTCATTGCTCCTTGCTTCTTTTCGTGAGTTCACACTTGCATTCCTTTTTCTCTTATAGCATTTCATTGCTTACTTTTTTTCTAGTGCCACTGATTTGATGAAAACCAAACACACAACATAACCAGTTTCGTGACAAGACTTTTATATATGTCACTTTTATTTAAGTAATGTAGGTAATATGGTACGTCCACGAGGTGCCATATATATTAGCAAGGTTACTTCTAGTGAAGGCATATTGAGAGATGTAAGCTGAGTAAACATGACTCACTGAGTCAGTGGGAGTCACGACCATGACCTTTGTCCGTCTTTCCATTAATTATGCTTTCTTTTCATTCTTCCCGTGTCTCTTTGCTCCTATCTTCAACCCTTCAAGTCAAATTTCTTTGTTTTCCTATATTTGATACCTTGAAGTTCAAGAGTTATCCTGAAACATGAAAATACGAAAAGCATAACCACGTTCCAAAAAGAGTTGAAAACAATTAAAAAAATGCAATGTTATTAGGTCCTGAATGTCATAATATATATATATATATATATATATATATGCAATTAATCCTAAGTTAAATGTTATGCATGAATGGTATGAATTGCAACACATCAAAAGGCTAAAAAAAAGAATATTAAGGATCAAGAGAAACATCTTGATGAAAAGCTTTGAACATATAAGTGGAAGGAACAACTTCCTCTTGAGCTTTGGTAAGTAAGCTTCGTTTGCCATGCTTATACATTTATTTACTCATTATAAAATGAGTTCAATAGATATGCTATCAATAATTAAAAATTATACTTAAAATGACTTTTATGATAATTATAATAAAATTCAATAAAGGTATCATAATTTTTTTTGATTGGGTGGTAGTGTAAATTGTTATATATACTAATTTTTTTAAAATATTATATTTTAAATATTTATAATTAGGGAGTGACTCTTGAGAGATTAATTAGTTAATGTGAAAAATGAGAATATATAGTAAAGATAAACCATCACCATATTTGAGGATTAAAAGAAAAATGAAAATGACTTTTTAAAGTCGTCAATGACTACAAATTAATTTATAATTTTGATCATCCATATATATAATTGTATGGTTTATATTTATGATTCTCATTTTTCATAATAATCCAGTATTCTTATAATTAACCAGCATATCCAACACTCGTTGCTTACTTTAAGGCACTGCTGCTTAGTCATATTTTTACCACTGAAGGAGATCTACATGTCATGTTAGGTTGCTAAAGATTAATGTTCGTTGCTTTTATAAGCCACAATTACTTGTGCTTAAAAGAATACTTTGTTACTATTTAAGAGTTATTTAAGGGTGGTTCATTTAAGACTTGCTTAAAATTATGATTATGTTTGATAAACCATTTCAGTTAGTTTCTAACTTTTTTATTAACTGCAAATCTTGTTTGACTTTGTGGTAAATAAACTTTTAGTAGTTTCTAGCATTTTATGAAATATTAGTTGAAGACTTGAAATAATATTTTTTAAAATGTTAGTTTCTAATTTTTTCTTATATTTATTCTCTTTTATCTTTAAAATATTTATTAGATTTCCCTATTACCCTTTTAAATAAAACAAGCTTTTATGATTTGTTTATTTTTTTCACTCATTCATCCTACAACTTTTTATATTGCACTATTTATTTTAATCATTGTACTATTAATAATATTTAGTTAATTATTTTAGCATTATACTTCACAAAATTGATAACAATATATGATATTTTTATAAAATATATTTGAATATATAATATAAGATTAATAGTATAATACATAATATGAAAAAACTGTAATAATTAAAACTAAAAATGTAATGAAAATGATTTATCTATAAAGAAAATTACAATAGTTTAAAACTAATTAAAAAATTAAAATTAAACACCTCAAAATATATTTTTATTCATGAAATAAAATTGAAATTTATAATATATATATATATATATATATATATATGTCCATTTCTATCATTTTATATTTTTAGCTACTTTAAAAATAATTTTACCAAATATTTATGATTTAATAAACTAACGGTAGTTAACTTTTTAGCTTCCAACTAATTTTTCAACTAGTTTAATCAAACACTGTGAAACATAATAGAAAAGTTAATTAAAACTTAAAAAATTAACTGATAGTTAAAAACTTTTAAACTACTTCTTAAATTATAAGTATTGAATAAAATTATCTGTTAAAATATATAAAATGACATAAATGAATATATTTATATGATATTTTTATTAAAAAAATAAATTTTATTTTATGGATAAAAATATAATTTGAGGTATTATAATTTTATTTTTTTAATTAATTTTTTAAACTTATGTAATTTTTTATTTATAGATAAATATTTTCATTGCAATTTTAGTTTCAGTTATTACAATTTTTTCACATTATATACTCTGCTATTTTTTTAACTGCATTATATATTCTACTATTAAACTTATTCTATTTCTTAAAATACTTTTAATAAAGTTTAAAATAAAGTAAAGAAATACACTTAAGTAAATATTATACTTTTATTATGTTAATTAGCATAATGTTGTATGTAATAAATAATCTAATATAAGATTATTTTAAAAAATAAAATAAATACAACATTATCATTGTCGATTTCATGAAATATAATGTTAAAATAATAAATTAAACATTATAAATAGTAAAATGATTAAAATAAATACCGTAAAATAAAAATGTGCAACAGAAATGAGTGAAAATAAATAAATATATAGTAAAATTATATTTTATTTAAAAATAGTAGTATAAAATTTAATAAAAATATATAGATAAAAATAATATAAAATATAAAAAATACTTAAAAAATATTACTTCAAATAACATTTCTAAAAATATTTAAAATTACAAAAAAATATATTTATCAACTAGTCAAATAAAACCAGAAAAGCTAAGAATAATTAAAATAAATTTTCAAACATAGTCATAACTTATATCATTAAAACAAAATTTGTATGAGTTATTTAACTATCACGTGATATTGTGGAAATCAATTAATATATAAGAAACTTAAAAAGAGATAATGAGTTGCTAAATTACACCAGTTACAAATGCTCTTATTTATTTGATGTTAATTAATAAATTAAATAATTAATAAAATAAAAAATATACACCCACATGTAGAAATTTGATCATACTAATTAAAACGTAATTATTAAAACAAGATATCGTCACATGACTTTTAAAGGGCATCATCACATAACTTTGATAAAAGTGCATGAGAATTTATTTATGCGGCATCTATTACTCATGCTTTTTTTTTTACGATATATCACTCATGCTTTTTTTTTACGATATATCACTCATGCTTATATCATGTAGTTAATAAATTTCAAATCGTATATTGATTGCGTATAATTGTAAAATCATCAAGAATCCAAAATCCATTGATTAATAAATTGAAAGGAAGAAAAAATATTAACTGATGTTTTAAAGATTGAATGAGGAATTAAAAGAAAATAAATTAATATACTTTATCAATACATTTTATATTATAAATTTAAATAATTATTTTAGAAGAATAAGTTAATAGAGAAAGTGTGGAGACCGAGAATCTTTTCTTTTTTTTTATTGAAAAAAATTACTCTCGACCCTTTTTTTATTAACTTATTTTTTTATATCCTCTCATTTTATTACACAGTGATATTGATACATTTATTTTTATTTCTTTTGCTAAAACAAAATTTTGGTCTTTTATCAACATTTTTTTTCAGTTTAGTCTTTTAAATTAAACTTTGACCCCCTTAAAGTATCTCTATTTTATCAAATTGGTCATTCTGTGAGCTTTTGACACTGATAATATCCGTTCTTATTAATGTGGTAAATGTTCATCTAACAGATTACATATATCACAGTTTGCTATGTGTAATTAAAATTGACCAAGTTAATATTATGATAAACTAATAGAAGAATCAATTTGTTCGAATAAAAATGACTTAAAAGATTAAAATGAAACTTTTTAAATTTAAAGGATCAAACTAAAACCTAAAGATGAAAAACCAAAAAAAAATATATTTTTCTTTTTTTTTAGTTAGAGATGTCATATATCCTTTATGACAGATAATTATGATCAAATCAGATAATAGAGATATAGTAAAAATTAGATGATAGTGGCTAATTATAAAAATTAAAGTTTATCTAAATATATATAACCATATTAATTTTTTTATAAAATATTCATAATTATGTGTTTTTTTTAAAATAATTCAAGAATATATAACATAAACTATATCTACACATAAGACAAACTAAACATTCTTTTTTAAGGACCTAAGATTACAAATGTCAATGGCTAGATTCACTTATTCACACGCCAATAAAGACCTTTATAAATTCATAATAAAAATTTATATATATGTTAACCATTAATTCTTACAAAAAGATTTTATTAATTGTTATAAAAAAAACTACTAAAATCAAAATGAATTATGTTACTCATTTGAGTATCTTTTACAACAATGAAAGTCCACAACAACTAAAGAATATTTAGTTTTTAGATTGTTAGAAAGTAAGACAAAAGAATGTTGTGCTTTGAAAATAATAACTGTCCTAAAACTTATTTCAAGTAGACTTTTGGTATATAATCCAATATTCGATTTTATCTTCTCAATATTTATTTGATCATGTGTCTAGATCCATGCACTTGAAGCAAGAAGCACATAAGAGGCTAAAAAGCAATGCCAATAACAACAAAAACCAGAGGAATAAACAAAGAAAATATATAAAGAATAATAACATGAAAACAAAATTGTATGTTTCAAAGTTTAAGTTTGTTACGGATATTGAAAGATAGGCTCATTTATAAAAAAGGCCTAATAAAATCAGTTTAAACCTCGCAACAACTCAATCTCGTAATCACCAAAGAACAGAAGATATAACAGAAAGATATAACAAATATCACAACCGTCGATAGTCAGTTAGTCAGATAACCGAAGATCCTGGCTAAAGATAATGGGCTTCAACCACCACCCCACCAAGGTCCAAGTCAGTATCCTATAAATAGAGTATCATCCATGAAGAAAGGTATACACATTCTGACTCTCTCTTTTCTATTCACACAGAGCACACATTGCATGCCACTCGTGTTGTGTATTCATTCTGTAGTGATCTTCTTCATTGAGGTGCTTCTCTACCATAAGCATCTTCAGAGAGAGAGCCTGATCCCATATTAATTACCCAACAATCTTTGTTGGACATTTCTGTTCACCTTGAGCAGAACATTGACACCGTCTGTGGGAACGATAAACTTCGATTCCCATCCACTCACAATGGTTAATACCAGAAGCCACCAAATCGAAGGGTGAGACGAACCACCCAGGAACGTTTTTTAGAAGAACGTGGTGGTAGAAGATGCTGTCTCAGATACCGCTTCATCCCCAGCCCTACCACTAGTGCGTTTACCTATCAACAATCCACCACCAACTGGCGAAGTAGCACCAGAGGCAACACAGTGCTTCATTCATAATGCTCTGGACTCAATTCTATCCCATATTGAGAATCTAGAGAAACGTTATGAGCTTCAACGACAGGAGGATGTCCAGAACCTGATAGCACAATTGGATGAGCGTAGTGCCAAACGGAGACAAGACGAAAACCGCCGCATTCAGCACATAGAATATCATATTAGAAATATGGAGAATCCAGTAGCAAAAAATAACGAACAGCCTCACCCGACAGCAGGAAGACGTAGTCATGCGACCTCGGTTCCTACTGCCGAAGCTGGAAATATGGAAGCAGTCAGTCATTCTGAGCCGAGGGGCATCTCCCCAACTGAAATCCCAAACCATGCCGCAGTAGAGAGCCCGACAGCAGAAGCCATACCCCGGCCAAGGAGAGAAGATGGCACATACCGAAGGAAATACCGACGGGGTCAGCAGAATAATAGCCCATTCATGGATGACATAGTGGATTCCCAATTTCTAGACGATTTTGATGGCTCATTCTTGTCAAAATATGATGGGAGCCAAGACCCCTAGGTGCACATTGACGAGTTCGATATGCAGATGTGCATCCAGGGTATTGATGAGCCAATCATCTCACGGATTTTTGTCACCACTTTAACTGGAGCCGCGCAAACATGGTTTCACACTCTGCCACCTCGGTCTATCTGAAATTTTGAGGATTTCGGACAAAGGTTCTTGTTGAATTTTGCGACCAGCAAGAAACAGCCTAAATTCAAGTTCACTTTGGGAAAAATACGCCAACAACCCAGAGAAACTTTGCAAAGTTACTTGGATCGCTTCAAGGAAGCAGGTCTAGAAGAAAGGGTACACGTACACCTCATATTAGCCGGGCTCAATGGATCATCCCGCCTTGCCAAGTCAATTTACAAAGATCTTGTAAAATCCCTCATGGAATTCAGGATGCGGTCGAAAAAGTATTTGGAGTTGGAGCAAATGGAGATTGCCAACTCGGCTCCCAAAGAAAATAGAAGAAAACCCTCTCCACCGAGGAACCGACATCAGGAAGGCGCACATACCAGCCGACATCCTGTGAATATCCAAATTGGCCGACCTCCGAAACATGTTCCTGATCCCGGATTCAGGCCTAGGAAGTATGAAAAGTTCGACAAATACGCTCCATTGAACGCTTCCCGGGCTCAGATATGGAGAGAAGTTGCCTCCACAGAGATGAGGAAAGTAGATCGACCTCGTCCAGTTTTCAAAAAAGAGGGACTAGACTACTTTTGTTTCTGCAAATTTCACAACGGACCGGGTCATACAATTGATCAATGTTGGGACCTCCGAGATGCAATCGAAAAATTTATCCGAGAAGGTAAATTGCAACAGTACGTCATTAAGACCCAGGGGCAGCAAGGCAAGCGAAAAGGCCAAAACGAACACAAAGACCGAGATGAAAAGAAGAGCAAGAAAGATGATGATTTCCCAGAGCCCGAATTCGAATGCAATGTCATTTCGAGAGCTATGGGAGGTGGAGGTGACACTGCTAATCAGCGAAGAAAATATCTCAAAGAAGTCATGTCGGTGAGGGCTCAACCGAAATTCAAGGAAAACAGTAAGAAAACCACACCCCCGCTAATTTATTTTACCGAGGAAGATATGAAAGGGGTGGTTCCCGGCCATGAGGACGGTCTCATAATAACGGGGACAGTAGCAAACTGCCAAGTTAAGAGAATATTCGTTGATAACGGTAGCTCAGCCGACATCATTACTTGGAGTGCATTCAAAAAGATGAACCTGGATGAAGAAGATTTGAAGCCGTGCAAAACCATGCTGATAGGTTTTAATGGTGGAGGCACTGGGCTCAAGGGTTCCATCGACCTCCAACTCACTTTAGGAGCAAAGAAGGGTTTCAAGTCAGAAAGAGTCACATTTACCGTCGTTGAGTTCTCTTCACCGTACAATATCATCCTGGGCAGGCCGACTCTTCACAAGTGGGACATATTGATGTCCACCAAACATCAGAAGATGAAGATGGTCGGACACCACGACCAAGTCATCACCATATGCGGCGATCAAAAGGAGTCCAGGCAGTGTTATTATAATACAGTAAGAGAAAGTGAAGGCGATCCCTCTTCACCACCTCAGATAAGGCAAGGAGACCTAGTGGAACAAAAATTCGAGAAACGTTCATTCCGAAGGCCGGTCAACCTGGTGGAGCTAGATATGCGAGATCTTGAAGAATGGAGACCAGAACCGGTATATGAATTGGAAGATGCTCAAATCGGAAGTTCCTCAGAGCAAATCACAAAAATAGGCAAGCAGAACGATCTAGAAACCAAAGGCAAATTAATCCAATGCCTCAGAGAAAACCAAAATGTGTTTGCCTGGAAAGCTTCCGAGATTCCCGGAATCAAGCCTACCTTCTGTTGCCACAAATTAGCTATGTATCCCGGCTCTAAGCCAGTGGCGCAGAAGAATAGGAAGCTCAGCCCAGACAGAAGGCAAACATTGGAGAAGCATATCAAGGAGTTGTTGGAGGCCGGATTCATAAGAGAAATACAATACACCACGTGGCTCTCTAACGTGGTAATGGTGAAAAAGTTCAATGGGAAATGGTGAGTTTGTGTTGATTACATAGATTTAAACAAAGTTTGTCCCAAGGACTCATACCCAATGCCGAGTATTGACCAACTTGTAGATAACTCCGCTGGGTTCCAGCTGCTATCATTCATGGATGCCTACTCCGGATACAATCAGATACCTATGTACCCGGATGATCAAGAAAAGACGGCATTCCGGGGTGTTGAAGCGAATTACTGCTACAACGTAATGTCGTTCGGATTGAAAAATGTCGGGGCTACTTATCAACAAATGATGAACACAGTCTTTGCCAATCAGCTTGGACGCAATATTGGGGTATACATCGATGACATGATAACAAAGACATCTACAAGTGGAGATCATATCCGGGATCTAGAAGAAACTTTCCACAAACTGAGGCAGCACAACATACGCTTAAATCCGTTGAAATGCGCCTTTGGAGTAAAAGCCGAGAAGTTCTTAGGATTCATGCTTACCCACAGGGGAATAGAAGCAAACCCCGACAAATGCAAGGCTGTCCTGGACATGCAATTCCCATCTAGCAAGCGAGAAGTCCAACAGTTGACGGAAGAATGGCCGCCCTGACACGGTTTCTCCCAAAATCCACGGAAAAAGCACTTCCCTTCTTCAAATTGTTGAAAAAGGAGGCTAACGTGGGATGGAACCCGGCATGTGAAGCGACATTTCAGGAGATTAAAAGATGTTTGGCTTCGCCCCCGGTCCTTTCAAAGCCAGATCCCGAAGAAACATTGATCTTATATCTCTCGGTCGGAGAAGAAGCCATAAGTGTTGTGCTAGTCAGAGAAGTTGGTAAGTCTCAGTCGTCGGTCTATTTTGTGAGCCGAGCCCTCAAGAACTCGGAGTTACAATACCAAAAGCTTGAAAAAGTGGCTTTCACTCTTCTTACTACAGCGAAAAGGCTTCATCCGTACTTCCAAAGCCACACCGTGGTCGTCAGAACAAATCAACCTATCTGGCAAGTACTACACAAGCTGGATTTAGCAGGAAGGATGATGAACTGGGCCATCCAACTGTCCGAGTTTGATGTCAAATATGAAGCTTGGCATGCCATCAAATCTCAAGCCCTAGCTGACTTCGTAGTCGAGCTGACCCCGACATCTTCAAACCAAGAAAATCCTGTATGGAAGCTGTATGTTGACGGCTCGTCCAATTCTAAGGGAAGTGGAGCCAGAGTCATCATCCAGAATCCTGAGGGAATGTCACTCGAACAGTCGTTACAGCTTAATTTTCCGACATCTAATAATCAAGCAGAATATGAAGCATTGATTGCCGGGCTAAAGCAGATCAGAGAACAGGGAGCATTGAGAGTCAACATTTTCACCGACTCACAGCTCGTTTCAGCGTAGATCGAAGGAAGGTATCAAACTAAGGGACCTTTATTAGCTAAATATCTGGCTAAAGTAAAGGAAATTATAGTAGAGTTTGATGAAGTCATTATCGCCCATATCCCGAGGGAAGAAAACGCTCGAGTCGACATATTGTCAAAACTGGCAAGCACGAAAGGTACGGGCAACCACCGAACAGTTATTCAACAGGAAGTCGCCCAACCCGCATGCGTCATGGTAATTTCAGTGGCTGAGGACTGCAGGCAGCCTATCATAAATTACTTAGAGCAAGGGATAATACCAGATGATGGAATGGAAGTGAAAAAGCTAGTTCAAGATGCTGCAATGTACACAATAGCTGATGGCGAACTATACCGAAGAGGTCTCCATACTCCGATGCTATTACGTTTGGACCCGGACCAAGCCGAGTACGTGATTTCAGAAATACATGAAGGCATTAATGGTCAGCATATGGGTGCAAGATCTTTAGCATTGAAGGCTCTTCGAGCTGGTTATTTCTGGTCTACAATGAAGGCGGACGCGGCAGATCATGTTATGAAATGCGATAGTTGTCAAAAGCACGCGAAGGTAATATGGTCTCCACCAGCCGAGTTAACGTCAATCATGGCACCGTGGCCCTTTTTTAAGTGGGGAATGGACCTTCTAGGACCATTTAAGGCCACAGAAGGACAGATGAAATGGCTAATAGTAGCCGTCGATTACTTTACGAAGTGGATTGAGGCTGAGCCCCTAGCTACCATCACGTCGGCCAGAGTTCAAAAATTTTTTGAACGCAGCATAATATCGAGATTTGGGATCCCGACAGAAATTGTAACAGACAATGGAATGTAGTTTACAGATAAGAGGTTCCAAGAAATGATGACTGGGTTCCATATAAAACATCACTTCTCATCAGTAGAACATCCGCGGTCCAACGACCAGGTAGAAGCGGCAAACAAAATCATTCTGGACGGGTTGAAAAATGAATGCATGAAGCCGGCCCAAACTGGGTCGAGCAGCTATATTATGTTTTATGGGCATATAAAACCACGACCCAAACAACCACTCAAGAGAACCCATTCAGAATGACGTACGGCTGCGAAGCAATGATACCTGTGGAGATTGGCCAACCATCATGGAGAAGGCAACATCTGTCTTATGCAGGAGAAGATAACAATGCAGCATTAGCCATCGAGCTAGACCTGATAGAATAAGTCCAGACTATGGCGCATCACCGAGATCTGCATATGAAACAAATAGCGGCCCACAAATTCGGCAGAAAAGTAAAACCGAGGGCCTTTGAAAAAGGGGAATCTCGTATTACGCCGAGCAGATATCGGAAACAAGAATGCCCGAGATGGGAAGTTAGCATCCAACTAGGAAGGACCGTACCGGATCGCACAAAATCTTGGGCAGGGAGCATACACGTTAGAAACTCTTGAAGGAAAGAACATAAAACGCACTTGGAATGCTGACAAGTTGAAAATCTACTATAGCTAAAAGTTCCGAGCCGCGATAAAATTCATGTGTTTCTCCTTAATTGATTTTGTAAGCCGGGATACAGTATATTGATACCCGCATAATTCTTTCATGGGGATCATGGATTAAAAGTTAGTTTCCATTCATGTGTTTCTCCTTAATTGATTTTGTAAGCCGGGATACAGTATATTGATACCCGCATAACTCTTTCATGGGGATCATGGATTAAAAGTTAGTTTCCATTCATGCGTTTCTCCTTAATTGATTTTGTAAGCCGGGATACAGTATATTGATATCCGCATAAGTCTTTCATGGAGATCGTGAAGGAACATGTGATATTTTTATTCATGCGTTTCTCATTAATTGATTTTATAAGCCAGGAATATAACGCCTGTGTAAATCTTTCATTGAGATCATGAACTTATGTAAACATCTTCGAAGAATATCAATAAAAATCCTTGTCACAAGGAAGTTATATATATATTGTGCACAAGTTATATTAGCCTAGTAGCTGTTGTGTGTTAATTCGGCCCTGATCAAGCCGACGTAACCATTTACTCATGGATGGGTGATTTGATATTCCGAAAAAGTTACATCCATTGATTAATGTTTATGTAACGCATTAATTGTTGCTAGGACTGGAACATGGTTCCAAAATTCGATATTCAAATCTTGACTACTAATTCCGTTAAGATAATATTTGGCCGTTGGATCCAAAATACTCGAGCATATAAATATATCCAGGCCGGACAAAAGTAAAGCAAATCATGATAAAAGCCGGATGCATCAAGGATAGAAGAAAATGTACGAATATCCAAATAAGTCGACTATGGCAATATTAAAAGATTGTTTGGAAAGCTATTAACATTATAATTGAAACCGGCATTTCGGCCCTTCAAAATTACACTTCTTTTTCACCAGCAGCAACCCCGGGATCCTCAGCCGGGGAAGGAATTTCTGAAGGGACGTAAGGGACTGACTCACCACTTTCAACATATGCCCGCCAATGAGTCCCTTCCAAATTTAAAGTTATTCCCAGATTCAGAAACTGGACTTGCTCCAAGGCATTGGAAAAAGCCTCCTCCGCCACCGACCCCAACACTTCTCGGAGTTCGGTTACCCCTGTCTTAGCTTGCATCGCCTCCATTTGAGATTTCTCGTAGAGAACCTTCAAATCAGCAAGCTCTCGAGCTAACGAGGTAGCTTCATCTCGGGCCTTGCTAGCTTCGGCTGAGGCAGCGTCGTAAGAATTTTTAAAGAAGTCGGCATCTTTCTTCACCATTTGGAGTTCATCACGAACAGAGGTGAGACCTTCATTTGCGGTAGCTAACTCCTCCATTAGCTTCATATTTTCATCTTTAAGCTTGATATGCCGAGACTTCAGCGATACCAAACTTGGCACCAAAGCAGCACACTTAAACGCCTGCAGATGAAGTTGGTCAAGCTCCCGGAGATCGTCATCAGAAAAGGGATTCGAATCCGAGAAATGCCTGGGGGCCTTAGTAAACGGGAAAAGGTCTTCAACTCCCCTTTCCCAGAGGCATCCCAGCGCCAAAGAAGAAACAGGCGGAGTGGCGGTAACGGCAACGGTGGCGAAAGGGTCAGCTGTCAAGTTTTCCCTGGAACTCGGGATAGGGTCGAGATGGATGTCCCGGTCCACATGCTTGGCGGTAGATGTAGTTTCGCCCGTTTCAATAGAGATTGTATCTTGAAGACCACGGGTGCCTGTAACATCAGCTCGACGTTTCTTGACAGAATGCTCCGCCGAAATTCTTTGAATGTAGCACAGACGTCAGCCACTAGCAGCCTTCTTCCCAGGACGAGGTACGAAGTCTGCATTCGGGTCTTCCATCTCGGCAGCTGCAAAACATAGTCAGGTTAACAACTAAAAGAGGTAAAGTATGATACAACTTTTTAAAACATTTAATAAACCTTGAGCTTTTCGGTGTGAGTTAATTCGGATGAGCGCCGACACCTCTATGTCGGAGAGGCTAGACTCATCAAAGCGGTAGGAGGCAGGAGTATTGGTGTGATGTTCCTGGGTCCAGTAGAGCGGAAATTTCCACTCAACATCGGGTGATTCTGGACCCCGGAGGAAGAATGGTTGTTTGTCGGTTTCGGCTACAACTTTGAAGAAATTATTTTTAAAGTTTTTGAAAGAATCCGTAAAAATAGAAAAGAGACGACGGTCAGAGCGACTTCGAAGAGAAGTCCACCCCTTCAGAGTTGCAGGTTCCCGGCCAGTACGACCGGTGTGAACATTAAAAAAGTAAAAGAAAAGAGGGACGGTGCAAGGAATACATAATTCTACGCACAAATCCTCAAAAGATTTCACAAAAGCCTAACTGTTGGGATGTAATTGAGAAAGGACCACGTGAAGATGGTTTAGAAGTTGCATTTCGAAATCCGATAAAGGAAATCGGATTCCTAGACGTGTGACCACGTCCTTACAAAAAAAAAATAATTAGGCTCACCTTCCCCGGCACATGAGCAGATGGGTTCGTCCGGGTCAAGGGGTCGGATAGAAAACCCGTCCTGGTTGCCAATAGGGAGCGCTGCTATGCTCCCCGGGGTAAGATGGAAGAAGTACGAAGTACTTCGTAGGTAACCCAAGGAAATTTAGAAATTAATAAAGAAGAGGGACAGTCGAGTTGAGATCCTGCTGATTGAGACTCGTCGACCATTTCCATTGACGAAGTATCCATAATAACCTATGACAAAATAAAAAGAAAAAATTAGCGATGAATACCTGGAGGTGCAGCTAAAAGAGGAAGAGTTGGAGAAATGGCCGACGCCGAGCTAATACCAAGGGAAGTCGGCATCCTAGTTTCGGCATCCGACAAGAACGACCGAGAGACCCTAGCCGTCGCAGAAATGGACCTTCGGACCGGATTGTGACGACATGATGCGAGGATCTCACCGGTTCGCTCATATTGTCCGATTTAGGCATAATAATGGAATTCATCCATACATTTTGAACAGGGCTCGAAGTGAACCTCAAAGGTAGGTTCTAAAGGACCCGGGTCGGCGATACGAGAAGAGTTTGTGCTAGTTGCTGGGGATGGACATAGATTTTCGGACACATTTCTAGAAGATCCTATAGTCCTAGAAGAACAAAAATCCTTGGAAGAATTTCTAATCCCAGACTTAACGGAGGAAACCCGTTCAAGAGCCCTGTCAGCCAAAATTTCTGATGGACTCATCCTACTGCAATCTGTACTTATGTGAATACCTCTACGAGTGGAAGAAAATCTAGAATGGGACTTTTTCGAAACCCCAGAAGGGACTTTTAACAAATCCTTTTTCTTTTCTTCATCAGAAAGAGGAATACCCCAAAAATCAAAATGCAGATTTAGGGGGAACATTCTTGCAGACATATGATTCCTCCTCAGGAGTAAGCTCCATTTTAACAAATAAAAGGGGAAGATGAGCGAAACAACTAATCTAAAAAAGCAAAATACTCATGTATAGGATTGGAGAAACATGCAAAGAAGAACAGAAAGCAAATGCAAGAATCAAAGGAAAAGAACAATGCAATTGATTACAATAATGCAGATATCAGTAAAATACCTGAAAGCTTCAATTAGTTTGGGACGTCAGAGGGTGTTGGGTTGGAGAGGATTTGATAGAAAGCAATGACACAGAAGTGCAAGAGAAGAGGAATGATGACAAAGGGAAGAGCCTAAGGGAATTAAAATGCAAATAACTGCCAAAACCCACATATGAAACGTCTCAGAAAAGTAACCTCCAAAATATGATAAGTCACTAAGGGTAGAAATGACTTCTTCCACACTACATAGGGGACAAAATAGGAAGAAATTCTAAAACTCATGATGAAGGCATCGGGAACTGCAGCGGCGCATTAAATGATGTGAGCATATGTTGTTGCTAAGAGAAAATGAAGAGATAACTCCTAGTTTCCCCAAACAAAAGAGCCTGAAAGCAGCCCAAAGTTTTCAAAACCGGGATCACTAATGATGATCATGAAATTTCCACACACCTCGGACGTTCACAAAAAAGGACATCTATCTCGGCAGATCAAGTAACTGGACGAGATGAATCTCGGCCTCCTGGTGGAACTCGGATCAATGTAGATCCATTTCGGTCATAGAGCTCGGCAATCAACGAAAGCATCCTCATCAATCCCGGTTCAACAATGATTGCTAGTACAGCTTGACAGGTCAGAATGCTGACCAACCGAGCTGGGGGCATCTGTTACGGATATTGAAAGATAGGCCCATTTATAAAAAAAGGCCTAATAAAATCAGTTTAAACCTCGCAACAACTCAATCTCGTAACCACCAAAGAACAGAAGATATAACAGAAAGATATAACAAATATCACAACCGTCGATAGTCAGTTAGTCAAATAACTGAAGATCCTGGCTAAAGATAATGAACTTCAACCACCACCCCACCAAGGTCCAGGTCAGTATCCTATAAATAGAGTATCCTCCATGAAGAAAGGTACACACATTCTGACTCTCTCTTTTCTATTCACACAGAGCACACACTGCACGCCACTCGTGTTGTGTATTCATTCTGTAGTGATCTTCTTCATTGAGGTGTTTCTCCACCATAAGCATCTTCAGAGAGAGAGTCTGATCCCATATTAATTACCCAGCAATCTTTGTTGGACATTTCTGTTCACCTTGAGCAGAACAAAGTTGTTAATTCGTTATGTAGTATTTATAAACTTGTCTCATTTGCAAAGCTTAATAATAAATAGTCTTTTATATTAATTCACTTGATTTAATTATTCCATTAAATCTTAAATTAATTGATATATATATATATATATATATATGAATGATTGATTGATTCAAATTAATTAATAATTAAAAAATTATTCATCAT
>CM023942.1:5149802-5175372 GCA_013407115.1 Glycine latifolia
TTGGGGCTTGTTTTTTGGGGGTGTGCAAGGGGGGGGGGGTGGGTTGCTTGCCAAGGTGTAGATGTGGTCACTGATATTTTTTATCCTTGTATGGTGAGGAAAAACTGTTTCTGTATTTGATTTGGATTTGACTCCTCTAAAATGAGTAAGGATAAAGTAAGTTTTTTTTTGGTGAAAAGGATCAAGTAATATCATTCGTTGATGAGAAAATCATTGGTTAATATCCCAACTGATTTGATGTGAATATGCATGTAATATTGACTTTTAATTTTCTCATCAATGACTGATATTACTTTGCACTCTCACTTTAGGGGAGCTGGATCCCCATATGTTTTATCCATTTGTCTCTTTTTTGTGCTTTAGATGAACAAGAGTAACAACATAACAAATTAAAGCTAAAAGCTCTATCTTTAGGCGGCACTTAACTCATTTAGATTTACATAACTTTTTATAGGTGTTATTTCTTTGCAAAGTATAACATGTAATATGGGGTTGTGGTGGATAATAAATTCTTTTATGATGCTTGAAAGTGTTACTTTTACTATTAAATTAGTATTTTTAAAGTTGTGTATTAAGTTTAGTGCTGGCAGAGTTTGCCAGGATCATAATAGGAAACAAAACATGAGTGCTTGGGATTCGAATAGAAAATTATTTCTGCTATTCTTTTCTAATTAATTAGCAGGCTCCTCTGAGAGCATTTCTCTGGACAACACATAACTAAGAAAGAAATAAAATTACCCTGAGGAACCAAAATAAATTTAAGGGATAAATAAACTGACCTCTGAGGTTAGAGCTAATTACATGGAAAATCAGATTTACCTTATTTTATCATATATTTCTTACACTCTCTGACACCCTTTTTCTAAGGAAATTACACATACCTCCCCTTTTATGTATGAACCAATGGACCATACACAAAATCCCCTTAAAATAAGAAACAAGGGAGGTCGATTTAATTTTCTAAACAAGGAAAAGTTAAGTGTAAAATCTAATGCCATCATGCCAAGTCTGTCTGATTATCCCTAAATTTAATTGTTCTAGTTCTAGATCAAGTGTTTTGAGGGGTTGGGGTTATGCTCTTTGCAGTAGACTAAAGGGCTGGTATGTTGTACTCCTTTTAAGCCTGCATGGTTGTTTAAATCTATTGCTTTAGTTTCATTTACTATAAAATCTAATGATGTCTTAACGGGAGGAACTTATTTTCGGTTTTTTCCTTTTCAGAATAGTGTCAGATATTTGCCTGGCTTTGGTCCTGTTGTTCCTCAAGAATGTAGTGATTGTGGGAAAAAATTCAATATGGGGGGCCCTATATGGTCTGCCCCTATCCACGACCAAGAATGGGTGGCTGCTATTCTAGCAGATGTGAAATCTATGGAAGACAGATATCCAGCTTATGATCGCATTTCAGCTGTGTTGACTACAATATCAGAGGTGTGTGTGTTTCCATGTCTTTTAGTATTTTATGACACATTACACAACATTTTATGTTATGATTGGCTACCCAATTCTTCCAATATTAAATGAGTATATTCTTTGCAGGAATTGCCAGATGTTCCCCTCTTTTTGAGTCTGCACAACCTCTGTGCAACCCTCAAATGCACTTCTCCATCAGCAATTATTTTCCGTTCTGCGGTGCTCAATGCAGGCTATCGTATATCTGGAACTCATGTTAATCCATTGGGACTTAAATCAGATGCACCCATGGATGTTATTTGGGATATAATGCGCTGCTGGGTAAGGGATCACACATGGTTAAAACTTGTTCATTTTATGTTTCCAGCAGAATCTGGTTTTTCTAATGTGTATGTATGGTTGGCACTTGTTCATAAAATGTGTTACCCCATTTAATGAAACTGACTAGAACTTATTTGTTTCATAATGCTTTAAAATGGGAAATTACAAAGAATGATTTGCATCTTTACTTTGTTCACTGATTCCCTCTCTCACTACAGGTAAAAAATCATCCTGTGAAGCCTCAATCAGCAGATAAACCAGGAAGCATCATACTTGCAAAGGAACCTGTTCTTCAGGTATATTAAGTACCATTCAAGTTTTGGTTTCGTGCAAGATGTAGGGGTATTCCCCTTCCTCTTACCACACCACCTATATTCTGTGCAATTGGGTGGCTACTGGCTATTTAATCAAGTTATGGAGGATTATATGTAACTAAGACGTGTGTGTGCATGATGTATGCACCTATTTGTGGTGGAGGAGTTAAAAGGGATAGAAAGAGGGTTAGAATTGTAATGATAGGGTGTCTGTGATAGGTATGGCTTGTTAAACAGCAAACTGGTCACCTGTCTTGAGTGAACCAATGCTAAGTTGAAAGCTTATGCTTTTAAAAAGTTTTGGTTGGGTAAACTTAATATTATGCATCACTAAGCAGCACAAACATATTCCACTAAGTTATCAGATGTATTTTAATTAAAACCATGAAATCAGAAGATAAGAAAAATTATTTTTGTGTAATTTATATATCCATCATTGTTTTAGTTATATAATGGGACTTTTGGGCCATGATGATTGCCATGAACTTGGATATGATCTTGGTCCAGATTTTGGCATTTGGCTTGGCCTATGATAAGGTGTAGTGATGATGGTGACTAAAACTTTTCATGTATATATTCTTTTCAGGCTAATTTTGCTCGAGCTGTAGCATCTCTTAGCAAGGCACAAGCTAAGAAGGTTGCGCGCTTTCTTCCAAATCCTGAAAGACACTGGGGTCCAAAACTTAGGGCAGGACGTCAAATTACAAGCAAGCATGTCTCTCTTTTGGGTCCTGAAGCAATTAATGGAGCTCTCAATCGGGAAGACGATGAAGCACCTAAAAGTAAGAAGCCAAAGACCGAAGATAGTGTGATTTCTTAGTTCACAAATGAGGTTTCGAAATTAATTTTCGTCAATCTAGAGGTCATGAAATTCCATGCTTGTGGTTCCTAAAGAAGTCCATTTGTCTTCACTAAATTTTGCAGAGTGACGAGTAAAAGTAGAAAATGTGCTTGTTTCTCAATTAACTAGGCAAATTGCTGAGGGAAGATTAAGGCACTTTGCATCAATTTAGATATCAGAATCTGGCATTTTATTATTTTGGGATTATGGAAGTTATATCGTGTGGAATATTTATTTTTGGTGACTTTGTATTTGGTGTTGCTTATAATCGAAGTTCCAATTTCTGAGCAAAAAGTCAAACAGTAAAATAAAAAGGAAATTAAAAACATGGATCATGATTAGCTCTCTACATATCTATGCCTCTCACTGTCTTGAAGCTCTTGAAGTACTATATGTGCATACCGTAGAAAAATAATTATACTTTTTTCTGGCTAACAAGTTTGAGCATGCAGGTTCTTGAAGGACGTTCAAAATATTTGGTTACTTTGGTGGACCTTACCTACTGGCTGTATACATTGGTAAAAATTCAATTCTCACGTCAAAGATATCGTAAAGATAAAATATATAGGTGAAAAATAATCTTTATTCTATGAATTACTTTTTGAGATTAAGTTAGGGTCTAAACTCATTTTGATCAAAATATTTGCAAAACCAATGAGTCACTAAATGGATGCAAGTGAAAGAGGTTAGCAATATTGTGCATTGAACCATTTTTTTTATAACCTTCACCAATAATTATTGGTATTTGAGATTGTTAAGAGATCAGATTTGATGTATAACAATAACACGATTACTGTTTACTAGTTATCTTGCATCGGGCAAAAAAATTAATTTATTGCATTTTAAAAAAAAAATTACGAATTTATTGCAGTTTTAAAAGTATTTACGCATCTATAGCAACGAATCGTGTCACCCCGGGACGTGACTCGTTCTGTCACTAATACCGTCGCTAACACTTTTTGCGACGGAATATTGAGTGTGATCACAATATTCAGTCGCAAAAAGAATTAGCGACTGAAATAGAGACCGAAATTAAATAAAAATTTAGATATTGCCAATATTTAGTCTAATTAATTACGAATTTATTATAGTTTGTAATAATATTATTAATTATTATTTTTATCTAATTTTAAAGTATTTTTAGACCGCCTTTGAAGTCGTATATTAATAATAATAAAAACTTAAAGTTGTAAAAAAAATTGATTTTAAAGTCGTACGTTTAAAAAAAATTATATTACAAATTTTTTAACGATTTTGGTTAAAAAAATTAAAAAATCACAATATTTTGATCGCAACACTAATTTAAAAAATTGAAAAAAATAATACTGTAAATAAAAAAATTATTTAAAAGGCGTACACTAATTTCGGTCTCTATTTCAGTCGCTAATACTTTTTCGACTGAATATTCTGGTCACGTCCAATATTCCGTCGAAAAAATGTTAGAGACGGAATTAGCGACAGAATTAGTGACGGAACGAGTCACGTCCAGGGGTGACGTGATTTGTTGCTATAAATGCGTAAATACTTTTAAAACTGTAATAAATTCATAATTTTTTTTTAAAAATACAATAAATTAATTTTTTTGCCCTTGCATCGAAATTTCTTAAAGTTTAAATTGGTGGGGATGGTTCTGTTTATATCGTGGACTACACAGGTTTTCAATTTTTCAATATGGTTTCTCATTTTGACCCTACAAAGCATTGTTAGATGTAAAATCTCAATACCTGGATGCGTATAAGAATTGGAAAGCAGTACGTATAGGCAGTATTTTCTCCGCTTTAAAATAAGTGTTTATTTGAGAAAAAAATTACTTTAAGTGTCGCATTTAATTTTTTAATATAATATTAATTATTTTTTATTAATATTTTTAGTAAGTGTTACTTTAGTTTTCAAATGTAATATTTACTAAGGTTAATTTTGTAAAATTATTACTCTTTTATTTATTAATTAATTTTTTATCTTTGTAAAACAACCTAAAATGATAACTTAATGATTGACATTTATTTTGAGATGAAGGAAGTAAGATTGTAAGCATATCATCCTACAACAATTGAACTCTTGAAAAATGAAAGTTGGTCTAAAATTCCATTAAGATTCTTGAATAGCATTTGGAGGAGGCTATTCTGTTTACATAATTATTTCCCTCTCTCTGTAAATATATCTAACCAAAAAATGTATTTATGTGGACAAATTCTTTACAATTCTCCCATCTATTCAGAAGGCACCAAGGAACACAATTTTTTTTATTTAATATTTTAAAAAATGGTTGTAAATGATTAAAAATAATTTTTGTATTGCTTTTAAACATTCAAAAATAGTTAATAGCATGTTTGGGTGGGCGTTCAAGGTGGAGTCATCCTGAAGAAAACATTTCTTGCTTCTGCGTTGTGAATTTAGGCAAAAATGTGAATCTTGAATGCATATCCAAACACTTTATAGTTGTTTGGTTCAATTGTGGTTCAATGGATGATAATAAAATATATACTTCTTTAATATTGTATAATATATTGAGAAATAATCTATATGCAATTGTAAGAGAATTGAGATTTTAAATCAACATAAAAAACTTATATTACATTTCTTATAAGATAAAAATTTATAATAAATAATTGAATAATAACGGTTATACATAAAATTTTGTATCTGATTATTTATTTTAAAAATATATAGAACAAAAACATTTGGAGAGAATATAGAGAAAAAGTCCCGAAGAAGCCTTTTGCACTGATTTTAACATAGTTTCAATTGATTTTGGTCTATTTTTAATTGAATTTTGACTAAATTATATAGATACTCTTTGAAGTTTTTGAGATAGTACATAGCTATCTGTTTTTTTAACGTTTATAATAATCTCTTTGATTGGAATATATGGTATAATATTTTTCAAACAATCAATGGATATCAATGTAATAAGTTTAGGGAATGTTAAATGTAATTTATTCTTAATTTTTTATCCTATCAATTTTGAGATTGTTAGTAGCATTTTCTCTCGCATCTTTTTTCAAAGACTCTTTATGATTTATTGAAATTTATTAAATGAAAAGAAAAATCTATCAATATTGATAATTTACAATAATTTTTAACCAATCATAATAAGTATATTAGAAAAGAAAATGCCATTAAATTTTTTCATTATTTGTTACTAAAAGTGTTGTTGGTCCATCATGTTAACATTTCTCTCTAACTCTTTCTTTTTTCAGATTCTTTATATAATTAATCAGAATTTATTAAAAGTCATTAATTTTGATTGTACATATTTTGCATAAACAAGATGTAACTTAGTTGGTTTATAATGATATTTGAGTTATTGTAAATATTTTGAATATGTCTTTGAATCAAATGAATAAAAAAAGATAAATAGTTATTTTCGTCTCTGAATATGTAGAACATTTATAAATTCATCTTCAAAAGATGAAAATTCAAATTTTAGTTTTCGAAAGTGAAAAATGAGCGATAAATTCATCTATCCATTAACTTTAGTTTGTTACCATGTTACAATTAATGAAAGAGTTTACATGGTACAAAAGAATAAAAATGTTACAAAAATATTGTCAATATAATTGTTGAATAGATTGGATCAAAATATCAATAAGTTTCCATTTGACTAATTTGTCGAATCTCAAATTTCATTTCATTTAAAGGTAAAACATAATTTAATCTTTATCTTTATTCCCTTTTGTGATTGAAAAATTTGTAATGATCAATACACTGTTACAATATTTATTTTGGTAATCTGGTGAAATGTTTGTTTTGGAAAATTTCTATCATGATAACATTAGGTAATGACAAAAGTAAGTCGAATATCATTTTTTGTAAGGATAAACTTAATGATTGTACTTTTTTTTTTAGTATCATATTTTGGGTAAGATACTTTTACATTAGAAATTTCAGAACAACAGATAAATTATGTTTATTAATCAAGATTATGCTTATTATTATTATTATATTTATTTTAATTTATATTTACTTTCCTATTTTTTTAAGTGTTTATTGTAATGTTATGTTTACAATGATAAAAAAAATGAGAGATAAATATTAAATTATATTTACTTTTATATGAAATGAAATTTGGAATTTGACAAGTTAGTCTAACGAAAATTTACTAACATTTTAGTTAAATCTATTAAACAACCATGTTAGTAATTATTTTTGTGATATTTTATTTTTTCTGTGTCACGTAAATTCTTTCATTAATGATAACATATAGAAATTAACGAATCGATAAATTTGTTACACTTTTTTCATTTTCGAATACTAAAATTAAAATTTTTATATTTTAAAAACGAAATTTTCAATATTAAGTCCATTCAATAATAAAAATAGTTATTTATTTTTAAAAGAAAATATCTCGCACCGACGGCACCGCTGTTAAAAGTAACTGTTCAATAGTGCATGTCAGCAAGTCATAAAACAAACTTGTGCTGTCTCCTCCCCAGCCTCAAAAAATTCACCAGCAGTGTCGGTGAGGAGTAAAACAACAGCAACTCACGAAACAGTGGCACATGCAGTGAGTATCTATGATCCCAAAAACTATAGACAAAATCATACGGATTTCACTATATACAAACACCTAAGGGGCACAAATCCCAACGTGACAATAAATTTTCCATTGCCAAACTGAATCACAGAGTCTTTGTACAGGACACAAGTGATTACGAACTTTGAATTGTATCCATCCAATGGAACAAAAAATACAGCTAGGTACTGTTCATGCGGTACGAATTTTTACATTAAAACCCATGTTGCAACCTTCCAATTCACCTAAAAGACTTGGCTATGTGTCTATTGCAGCTACGCTATAATAAATGTTTGCTTAGTTATGTTAAAGCAAAGAAGATTAAAGGTGAGTTTGTTTATAATAAATGTTTGCTTAGTCATGTTAAAGAAAAAAAATTAAAGTTTGTTTTAAGTTTATTTTAAAAAAAATGTTTATTTTAATAAAATAGGTAGTTTTATATTTTTTATGTGTTTATTTATATTATTTTTGCTAAAAAAGTAGTTTTTTTTATAAAAAGAAAATCTTATCCACTTATTAAATAAACATTTTTTAAAAAGTATTTATTTAAAAATTTTAAGTTTAAACAAATTGGTCCTAATTAAATGTTTGAGAAACCGTTTGGGGTGGTCAAAATGAAGTTTGAAGTTTGTCCGTTTGATTGGCACGAGGACACACATCACCACACAATGAATGTCAATTCAAACGTATTATTGATGATAAATTTTGTACTTATTTTTATCAACAAACACAATCTATAGAAATTTGAGGAAGAAGATATTTCTTCTTTTGGGATTCTATATCCTCTCAATAGTTTCTTTATTATGAATTAATGTGTTAAAAATTTTAACATTTGGTTCGATTTAAAATATAGGATTGTAAGTATAATCAAACAAATCAATTATATGCATTAAATAAATAAAAAATGTAAGAGAAAGAAGAAAGAAACATTGAAAGGTGTTATAGGAAAAAGGAGATACCAAAAGGAGATGTCATCGAAAGAGTTTACTTGAGAAAAAAAATGATTGAAAATATTACACTAATCGATTGATTCATGGGCATTATAAAGACTTAGGATATAAAAATATTTACAACTCTTAACTATTATTACAGAATACAAGTTTTATATTTATAAAATACAAGTTCTAACCATTGTATAAATTTATATCTACCCGTAATCATCACAAATTTTCCCTAAATCTTCACCGACGACTTCGATTTTTACCATTGATGCCAGATCTTCACCAATTAAAATATTGAAAGACTAATTTTGGATACAATAAAAAAGAATGGTGTTAACACATATCCAGAGTTGATGCAATTCTAATTGTATTTTATTGTTTAGAGTTTTTGGTTTATAACTTGTAAGGTATAAGAATGTTGTAATGGGTTATAGTAAAATTGAAGAAATACCAAAGTTCACTTGCTAGTAATCAAACAACTACAATAATATCAATATCAAAAGCCTTATCTCGCAATAACCAAACAACGAATAACAGAAAATCTTGACATTACAACATTCATTCTACCAAAATACCGGATATGAATGAGTTGATTGATATATTTCTCGCAAATTGCCGCTGCTCAAGTAGATTTCTGATTCCAATTTCTCTGCACGCAGTTCTCAAAATTAGTTGTAGTTTTTCATATATTAGTTGAATAAATATTCTATATACTGACATAGCGCCCAATTTTTAAGTTGTTATCTAATCATAAATAGTGAAATCTAATAAGTTTGTTAACTTTATGATAATTATCTTCAAAGTAATATTAATAATCATATCGATATTGACTTTTTGATTAATTGGCAGAAAAAGTTTTTTCTACACTGGTGACACATAGAAATTAAACTCCAATTGGATTTGTGTTTTATTCTCAAAAGAGGGAGACCATTATTATAAATTTTGGTATCTATCAATTCACACTAGCATATGATGAAAAGGAAATGATTTGAGAGGCAGAAACATTACGAAAGAAAAACGAAACTTTCTGAACACACCAGTTCGAAAATTCGATCACTATTAATCTGTAATGAACCATACATTAATGTTCTTCCTATAACACTTGCTTCACATGAAACTCAGTGCTTGCAATTGATATGGTCCTGCAGTAATGTCTAATAAGGGACAAAAATCACAAGAAAACAACGACCAAGACCATTGTACTTTATTCTTTCTAAGCTCAAAGCATGAAGGTTAAAAAAAATAGAATTACAGCTAACAATGCTGCAAACCACTTATATATAAATAGTTTCACTTTTCTAGCTCAGTGGTTGTTAACAAAGGTTGGTTTATGCTTTGCCATTAGCCTTAGATGCTCCTTCAGGGTTAAGCTCATCCCAAGCTTCAATCCAAGTGACCATGGCATCGGCGAGCTTGTCGAAGTAAGGATCTATCTTTGAGAGCTTTTCCTTGACTTGCTTGGAGAGCTCAATGTAGCACTTCTGAACAGTGGTGCATTCTTTTGGAAGAACAACATTCTGGAAGAATGGAATAATGTCTTCCTGCCAGAATATGCCTTTGTACTCTTTCCTCAGGTTAACAAATGGGTTACTGGCCTTGCTGTGATAGATATAGGGCAGACCAGTCTTGACTCCTAGCCCCAAATGATCAGTGATCACCTGAACCATCATCATGAAAATGTCTCAATTGTTTTTTTTTCTCTATAAAATTCATATAACAATTAAGGGTTTGAAAAAAGTTTATTTACAACTTGTTTGGACTTATCTCATGACATAAGCACTTGTGCAAGTGTTCAAGAATATTTGTCTAGAATAACATATATGGAAAGAATCTTATTTTCATTTTGATTATAAAAACAACTTATGCATAAATACTCGCATAACAAGTAATGATTCAATAAGTGTGTGGTTAGGTCATTATAAACACAACTTATGCACAAGTACTTACATAACATACATGAAAAAATCTAATTTCTGCTTTGATTATAAACACAACTTATGCATAAGTACTTACATAACAAATACTGATTCAATAAGAAGAAATGATTGCTTTATTTTACCAACTTTCTAAGAGAAACTTTTAGTAAAACGATTATCTATCCAAATTTAAGCAGTGTAAAATATGCATTAACTGTTTCTATAAGATTATGCTGATGTTATAGTGAAAATAAAACAAAGAAATGGACCTTGCAGCACCATCCAGCCCACATGTCATCATAGCGTCCGATTGGTTGACCATCTCCCATGAGACCAAAGTACATTGCTGGTCCAATGAGATCACGATCGAATGCCAGGTTCATTCCACACATGGGGAATAATGTGCCCTTTGGTATGCTCAGAACAGCATCCACATACCTTATACACAAAGGCAATGATCACAATCAAATTTGTATAGGCCTATAACTTATAATTTTTGTTAGCTAGAAGGTTCATTAAGAGTGTTAGTATGTTATGTTATGTAGTGCATACCTAGTGTTCCTCTCAAGAGGCTTCACAAGCTGTGTAGGAGCATCGTAGTCTGGGATATTGAGCCAAAGTCCATGAGAAATAGCAGTTGGCACACCTTCACGAAGACTGAAAGGGTATCCACGAACATAATCTGCACCTTCTCTGAAGGGGTCATAAAGGGTATTGAAGAACAAGGGAGTGGATGGACACAAAAGATTTTTAATATGCTGCTCCAGTGCATTGATCGCTTTTCCAGATGGATCATTGGCAACCTAAGTCACAAAATAAAAATGATTAAACATTGAATCATATGATTAAATAAAAAAAACAGAAGTAGCAGCAAGAGTTATATACTAATGAAAAATTATATAGTATAGACATGTGATTATAAAATCAATAGCTAAATCCAATGTCCACAGCAGATATATGGATGCAGGGAACCTCTCAATTCCTCAAGTTGCAAATGATTCTATCTACATTATTTTATTTACAATGTATTAGAAATATATCCAACACTGCTGACACGTGAATGAAATAGATAAAAGACAAAATTCAAAACACTACCGAATACGGACCAATGTAATAGTTTTGCAGTAAAATTTACACCCTAGCAGACAGACATGCAAACAGGAAACCATTCTTAAAACTTGTAAATCTCATGGTACAGAGGAGCAAAATAATATCTTTCTAACAAGCCAAACAGCTTGAAGAAGATTACTATGCATTAACCATAAAAACATGGATTTAACTCATGCAATGGCAAAAAAAAAAAGAAAAAACAGAACCAGCACCAGTTACACAATTGAAACCAATTGGAGAATAACAATGACACAGCAGAATAAAAGGATCCCAAATCTACAAGGCACAGGACAGAATCTGCAACCAATGTCATTACATGGAGTCATGCAATTAAGGACTCAATTAAAAGAAATCACATCAAGATCTCACCAAACATTGAACAAATAAACAAAATACAAAACATCGATGCAGTTTCTTAGGTGCTTTTGTATTGGTTTTTTAATCAAAAATTGAGTTTCACTTCGGTAATTTATGCTGACATTTAATGTAAGCTTTTGTTATGGGAATTATCGAGGTGAAACTCTCCCTCTGATAATTCTAATTGGAGAAAAATACTAAAAAAGAACACTTTTATTATGAGAATTATTGAGGTAAAACTCTAATTCTGATAATTCTGATTGCAGAATGACACTAAAAAACACTTAAATAATTGCATGTTAAGTTTTGTCCATTAACAAAATTGAGTTCCCCCATTAAGGTGTAAAAAAAAAAAAAACTCACAAAGCAGTCATCATCAATGGTGTAGATGTACTTCTTCTTGGACACCATGTAGCCGAAGCAGCGGCACGCGGAGTCCTTGAAGGAGATGCAAGAGGCCCTTGGACCCAAAATCTTGTTGATGTCATTACGGTTGTAGAGCTCATAGTCAAAGCCAGGAGGAACCTTGATGGTTTTGGTGGGGTCACCATCTTGAACAATGATCAAATGGTAAGGTTGAAAGAATGGCCTCCACATCTCAAGAAAGTCAAGGTTCCTTATGGTTGGGATCACAATGTCAAGCTCATCTTTCAGTGGAGGTGGTGGTGCCACAGAAGCATCAGCCATTGCAACAACTACAACAAAGTTAAGGTTTGAAAGAGAGAAAAAGAAAGAGGGTGTGTGTGTGAAGAAGAGAAGAGAAAGAGTGAGGCTTTTGAAGGGAAAGAGAGGGAGTTTGTGTAGGAGTATTGAGGGGGATCGAGACAGTAGGGTGTAACATGTGCAGTGCCTAAGATATCGGCAATAGTTGTGGGGTGTAAACTTTAAAGGGTTGATGTGTCTGAATGTTTAAGGAATTTAAGGTAACAAAGACTTCTTCAAAAGGTGTTGTTGCCCGCAAGATGTGGTAACTTTTGTGGATGGGAGAGAGAGAGCAACATCAATGCTGCACCAGGGAACAGAAAGCAAAGAACAAGATTCACGTTCATGTTGCATTTGTATCGGTTAGAATTTTGTGTTTTGGTTGTGATTTATCATGTCATTCATGTGTGTGTAAGTGTAACTGTGTATATACAATAATAAGGAAGGGGTATTTGTTCGTATATGAATCATTCTTTATTATGATTAAAAATTAGTTACATATCTTGTAAGTTAAAGCTGCAAATGAGCGTTGTGAAAAACTGAAAATCATCAAATTATTAATTCGCTTGCGTTATATCTAGGAAAAAAAATGTTTAGGCTGATTTTGAGGATGAAACTGCCAATAGATGCAACTTATGAATTTTGTATTTACATGCCTATTAATTATATGGTTAAAACATAGTTTTTGTTTTCTTATTTTTTCAAATTTATGATTTTTGGTTTTCTTATTTCATCATTATGTTTAGAAAGTTTGTGATTTTAATATCTCATTTTTTAATTGAGATATTTTGTTTCTCACTTTTAAAAATTTTATAATTTTAATCATTATGACCAACTTCAACATTAATTTATATAATATATAAACATTAATTTATGTACATATATAATCAAGTCTAAAATTATAGATTTTTTAAAAGTGAATGACAATATGTCTTAACTAAAAAATATGAAAACTAAAATCTCCAATTTTTTAAAATATAAAGAATAAAATGTCTCAATTAAAAAATTAGAGGACTAAAATCACAAATTTAAAAAATAGACTAACAAAAATTACTTTTGAACCTTAAGAAAATGAAACTTCAATTTAGTTCCAATGGTTTGTTATTTTAAGATACTGTTATTTAATTATTTTTTTTACCATTGAAAGAGATTTACGCGTAATATTGGATTCTTTAAAAATTAAGCTTTGTTTGCTGTAATTTAAGTAAAACATTTTGAATTCTTTATCTCCTATTAGTTGTTCCTCATAATGTATATAATTTTAAACAATCCTTAAATGATCCTTACATTACAAGAAAATATTTTTTTAATCATAAGCAAATGTTATTTATAGAAGTAACCAAAATTTAATTTCAAACAATTGAATATGACAAGTAGATCTTCTGCAATGCTAAAAAACTAAGCAATTGTATCTTAAAATAAAAACTCGTTAAGCAACGAACATTATTGGAAATAATTTGAGTAGCAATTGCTTATAATTAAAAAATATTTTCTTAATTACCTCAATTAAAATAATTAAACTTCAATGTTAGTTGAAAAAAAAGTAAGTTAAATATAAAAAAGTATAAAAGTATGGGTTATTTAAGGATGACTTAAAATTGTATTGTTGGAACACAATGTGCACGAATTGCTTAAATATATTATGGCATTATGGAGACCAATTAATAAAAAAAATAAAGAAAAATCAATGAATTACTTAAATTATATCAATTGAAGATCTTCTAAGCTAAAAAACAATTAAAAACTTGAGTAAAAGTTTTGATCTTTGTATTTATTATTTGGTAAAAGCTAACGAGCACTCTTAAAACACTAATTAAAAAAAATATGAAAAATATATTTATTGTGATTGCCAATGCATTTGCAACGTAAATTACTAAATTTCAATATAAAAAAAAATTGTTTCTGTTTCTGAAGTTATCATCACAATATAATTGGTTCAAGTGATTTATTTTATTAGATTAGTTAGGCCATCTCCAGTGCTGGTAGCTTAAGGGTTCCTTGAATGATGTGACAATTAAAGAAATGGTTGTTTGTTTTTTTCATCCATTGGAGGTAGTCTAGTTGACAAATTCCATGCCTTAAAATAAAGAAACCTGCTTATATAAGAAGCGCATCTTATTGGACCCACTATCATTGAATAAAAAACTCAAATTAATTGCTTCCACTGGAGATGCCCTTACTACGCGGACCCATTTGAAGAGCTCTAAATCTAGTTGAATTTGTATAAAAGGGGCACGTAAACTAGTAATAATTAATGATACCGATATTGGTAAGAATTTTAGGTATGTCTGTTTTCTATTTTTGAAAATCATTTTTATTTTAAAATGGAATTTATTTTTAGCAATAATATTTTTTTTTAAAAAAACAAAAAAAATCTTCAAATTATTTTAATTTTAATTTTTTTACTTTCATATTTCTGTTCCTTATATTCTTTTTTACATCATCTTATTTTCTTTCCTAACTCCTATTATTTAAAAATATTTTAATTTTTTTTTATAAAAGAGATTTCAAAAACTAAACTTAAAAAACAATCAAATACAGTACATCTTTAATTAGTTTCAAGTTTCGAGTATTTTCATGCAGAGAGAATTGCGGAAGATAAAATTGGAAAGCGTATGAGATTAGCAACATCACCTTCCTAAACTTCAAAATATCAGGATCTTCATAAATTTGGTTACAAGTGAATGGGGAACTTCATTTTCTAGAAAAGAATGAACGATCTCATAGCATATTTCTTGCATTGCAATATATTATGTAAGAATTTGAATTCTAAGCAATGCAATGTGAGAACCAAGAAGGGGAAAGGCGAGAATTAAATTCATATCTGTGTTAATGTCTCATAGTTGGCACCTCTTAACGACTTTAACTATATCAGAAGATACTTAAGTCAAACAAATAAATTAGCAGCATTTAAATATTATTTTCAATTCCTGAAATATTGTTTACCATTAATAAGGCACTATGACCTGAATTTTATTTCTTATTATAAAATAAGGACGAATCTCAAATTCGGGAAAGAAATGTGAGCCCCTTTGGAAGAGGAAAAAAAAAAAAAGAAGACATGCCAGTAGACTGTAAGATATTAGTGTCTAGTATTACATATATTTCATTGTATTCATTTGTAAATATTATGAATAATATTTTAGTTTGTGGAATGCAGAGGATAAATAGGATTGTTTTATATAATTAAAATCTATAATACATAAATATTTTTAAATATAAATATTATATTAAAATTTATAATAAATAAAATATGGAACATATAAACTATTTAAATTTATGATAAAAAAATTATATTGTGATATAAAAATTATTTTTAATTATTAATTTTTATTTTAAAAATATCAAAATTTAATTTAAAATAAAGAAAAAATATATATTGAAAGAGATAAGAAGTTAAAAAAAAAAAAAAAAACTCTCAACATACTTTCATCCCCTTAAAGATAATTAATTCCAAGTTATACTATAGAAGATTGATTGAGAGTGCATACCTATTGAATTTGTGCCCAAGGAAAGTACTAATTAGCTTTTAAGAGTTTTTTACATTAATTAGGCATTAGGAAAGCCTAGAGCATGCAAGTGTTTCTGATTCAAAACTATTAATTATTTCACTTCCAATCCTAGACTTTGGCTTGGGATGTTGAAAAAGCGTTTCCTTCACTGTTTCATTCTTCGAACGGAGAGGGAAAAATATTTTGTGTGTCGGTCTAAATTAGTTTATTTTATATTTTAAAATAATTTATAATTAATGGAGAACAGCAAAAAAATCGTAAAATAAAACCAAACATTAGGGTAATGTTTGGTTTTATTTAACGATTTTTGTATGCGTATAGAATAGAGATGCACAAACACAAACAATTCAGAATGCACAAGTTGAGGGAATTATGTAAAAGATTGCGAATGAGGTTTGAGAAGAAATTGAATTGAGAAATATTGTGGGCTAGCCAGTAGCCATGGCTCGGCCTAAGTGACAGTTTGGCAGTTTGTATTACTTTTTTTATGACAAAACAATAGGTTAAAGTAGAAGACTTATATATGTTAGAGAAGTTCACTAACATAACCAAGATTAATCACCTTATATATTTAATTTTCATAAAAGTCTTGTTTAAAATTTTTAAAAATTATAAACAGGGTTGTTTTTGAAAATTCTTTGGCCCGGGGCGAAATGGAAAAAATTGGCCCCTAACACAAATTTTTTGAAATACAAATAATATTAAAAGATATAAAAATTTATTACATCCCAAATAATTTTCAAAACTATATATTAAAGATACATATAATGCTTTATAAAAAGCATTTCCTTCGGGCATTTCTTGACGCAAAATCATTTACGATCATATCTACATCGATTTTATCCAACATATTTATCTCAATAGATAACATTGCTAGACCATTCAATCTCTCATGCGACATTGTCGATCTCAAGTAATTTTTCAATAATTTCAACTTTGAAAAACTTCTTTCCGCGGAAGCTACTCTCACAGGCATCATTAATAGGATTCGATATGCAATAGAAACGTTGGGATAACAATCTGTTTTTTTGACAAATTCAAGAATATCAATTGCTGTCATTGACTCATTTGGTAAAGTCATTTGCAACACTTTCATTTCAGAATAATAGTCATTTGCATCAACATCTGACAAATTATTATGAGAAAATATATCCTTAAAATTATTGCAACAATCCCTTAATCTATTGCTTTCCAAGGACTTCAACCTTGTAGAGTCAATTAAAAATCCAAAAACATTTTCAAAAATCTTTAGTTGATCAAATTTGTCTTTCAAAGAAGCAATCGCCATATCCACAATCACCAAAAAGTAGTTAACTCTAAAAGACTCCTCAGGTGATTGCAAATCTTCACCATGACAATCCTCACCAAATTGTTTTTTTTCCCTAAAAATAGGACGTTTAGTTGGAAAATTTGGCTCTATATCCATACGTAACTTGAGATCTTTGGCAATGCTCACACTAGCTTTAAACCCTTCATTTCTATAATTTTCGAAACATAATATGATACCTTCTACTTCTTTCATAGTAGTATCAATGCACATTGTCTTGGATTGCAGTTTTTTACTCACCTTGTTAATTGAAAACAAGATATCATACCAAATAACCATTCCAAGTAAGAATTCAAAATTTTGAAGTGCATTAGCGAAACTTTCTTCTTCACTTTTTGCTTTAGCATCATTACCTGAAGATTCATATAATTTTGACAAAGCTAATCTTATTTTAGAAGCATGAAATCTAATAGCTTTGACACTTTTAATTCGACTTTCCCAGCTAGTATCCGATAGAGATTTCACAATTTCGGAAACATTTTCACGCAAAATTTTCTACCTTTTGGTAGAACTTGCGAACAGTGTATATATACGTTGCACAATCCCGAAAAATGAAATAGCTTTTGTACAAGAATGTGCCATATCAGAAAGAGTGAGATTAAGACTATGACAAGCACATCGCATATACAAAGCTTTGGGATTTAATTCAAGTAGTCTCCTTTGAACACCTTGGTGTTTTCCTTTCATATTGGAACCATTATCATATCCTTGCCCTCTCACATCATCAACATTAAGCTCAAGAGATTTTAATGCATTTAATAATTCATTATAAAGCCCCATTCCAGATGTATCATCCACTTTCAAGAATTCTAAAAAGTACTCTTCTACTTTTATTTTGTCACTCGACATATTAACACATCGTACTATTAAAGTCATTTGTTCTTGATGGCTCACATTAGGGATACGATCAAGAATAACAAAGAAATATTTTCCCTCTTGAATGATTCTCAAAATAGAACTTCTAACACTATGGGCCAATATAGAAATTAGCTCATTTTGAATTTTATGACCAAGATAATGATAATGCATTTCTTCATTTTGAATACGTCTAATATGGTCTTGCATTGGCAAATCAAATTCAGCAATCATTTCAATTAAGCTCAAAAAATTACAATTATTCTTCTCATAAAGTTTCTCATTTGATCCTTGAAAAGCTAAATTATTCTTACCAAGACATTTAACTGCATCAATTATTCTCAAGAAAACATGTCTCAATCGTTATTTCTCTTTTGAGATTCCTTGCTGCAAGTCTTTATCAAGAGTTTGATTAATCTTTAATCTCACTCTTAATTCAGTCCAAACATTCATGTTAGTCATGTGGTCAAAATTATTCTCATGTTCTTTGAGTTTTTCACTCAAGTGTTTCCAATCATTCACTCCATCAGTGGCTAAAGAGCTCTTTCTATTTAGCTTTGTGAACAACTTACAACAAAAACAAAAAACTTTTATCTACATGTTTAGAGTAAACTAACCATTTTCTATCGCTACTCTCTCCATTAATCAACTTTCTAGAAAAATAAGCATACAAGAAATGCCTAAAATTACCATATAAGGGAAATTTAAGATTCAATTCCCTTAAAGGCACCTTTTCAACTAAGATGTCTCTAGACTTGTTATCAAGGATACCCCAATTTCTAGGATCGTAAATCTCTAAAGGAGGAACAAAATGCGGATCATCCCCAACACCTTCAACATTTGACTCATTTTGTACATCATTAGGATCATTCACAGTAGCAAACTCCTCATTGATATGATTTGGGGAATTATCAAGGTCATTTGTATCAGAAGCAACCACATTTGCACGATTATAGTCATAATTGGGATCATCCAAATTAATAGTATTATCATTCAAATTTTCATTAGATTGGCCCACATTGTCTACTTCCACTCCTTTAGAAGTCTCTCCTATTCTTTTCTTAAAAAATCTATCAAGAGATCCCCTTTGTGATTTTACTAACTCCTCTCTTTCTTTTCTTTTCTTTCTTTTCTCTCTTCCAGACAAATATTTAGGCAACATTATTAGGCAATATAACTAATAGCTAATATAACTAATATAGATAGGAACAATAGCACCTAGAGAATTGAACAAAAATAATTAGCTTAATCCTTTGCATTCTGAATTTGCAATGATCAGCTAAGGTTCCTGCCAATAAAATTGACTAATTAAACCAAATAGGAAGTTTTAGTAAAAGTTTCTTGATTAATGAAGATATTGACAAGAAAAAAACTTAATAGTAACAAATAGAATATGGCTTCTCAAGTTTCTATAGTTCTATATTTAAGGCATAAGTTCTTCGTTTGTGCCTATTAGTTCACTAATAATGTTGTTGGTGCATATTCCCAAATTTTATACATGTCATACATCGAGAAAGCTCCTCTTTTTAGCGGATGTTCTTTTGAGTTCATCAATCAAATTGTAAGTAACCAATTGCTTAACTCTGTAATGCATTAAAGTAAAATATATGCATTGTTATAGTTAGAGGGCTGCAAAGTGCAAATTTTTTTGTTTCCTAGATAAAGACTAAAGTCGGGGGAGGTTGTTGCATGCTATTTAGTTGTAAATACACAGTTTGTCTTTTTACCACAAGGTATATTCTTGAGAATTGTGTTTGAGCTAGTTATGTATTGTGCACTTAGATACTGAAGAACTTAAATCAATTTAGTAACATATTCCTCAAGGGCATCTTTTCTTGTTTTATTATAGGAGGAAATAGGCGTTGGAGAAGATGGGTAAAAACAAACAATTACAGTTCTTGAACCAGTGAACATAATTGCACATTTGGACAAAGTTCCTCTATCTTGCTTAGTGAAAATATATCTTAAGAACAAACAAATGTTGCATACTTATTTCTCTCAGAACAACAAGAAATTGGCCTAAGCTGTTTCACAATCAAAGTATCAAACACCCACATTCAACAAATGATCTTCACATACATTCCTAATAATAATCTACTCACGAGTCCAATTCAAAATCACAAACTAAAATAGTAAAACTTAATAGTAACAAATAGAAAATAATGAAAAAAAAAGATTAGATTACTACCTTAAATTTGATTAGATGTCGATAACAAAGGCAAAACTGAAAGATACCACTGTTCCCAATATTTAGAAATCAGAGATCCCTATATAAGAAATTCACAAAAAAAAGAAAAAAAAACTTCAGTCCAAAATTAATCGAAAATACAAGAAACAAAGAATTACGAATTACAAATTTAAGAAACAAAAAACTAAAAACATTAAACAAAGAATTACGAATTACTAATTTACGAAAAGAGATCGAAAATACAAGAAACCCATTTAACAATGAATTACGAATTTAAGAAACAAAAAAAAAACATTAAACACTTACCTCAATTAATCGAAAATCCCAACTCCAAACCAATCGAAAATTGTACTCGAAAGTCGAATTTGTTCTTCAATTTGTATTTGAATTTTTACATGAAACCAATCGAAAATTTATACTCGAAATTTGTTGTTGCCGTTGTATAATAAAATTGAATGATGTTACCGTTTGCCATATTTACTCAACAGTCAACAGAAAAGATGAGGAGGAAGAGGAAGAGGCAGAGGAAGAGGCGGAGCCACGGAGATGGAAAGAAGGAAGAGGAAATTGCTCGGGAAAGAAAAAAAATTGATTGGGAAAGATGAACAGCCTAAAAGGAAAGAGGAAAAAGAGAGAGGAAAGAAAGAGAGGAACACAAGTTTGTTTTTTTTTTAATTTTTTTATACTTAAGCTAACAAAAAAATTTTGGGCCTTGGGCGGGCGCCCCGTCTTCCCTGGCCCAGGGCCGACCCTGATTCTAAAGTATGTAAGTTGATTAATTTATGAAAAAAATTAATCTATTTTATCTTTTTATTTTCTTTTGATATAAAGCCTAATAGAGTTATATAATGTCTATCAATGAGTTATGCCAGAACTCAAGCCTTAACTTTTTAAGAGTGGAATGTTGATTAAGTGAATTAATATTAATGAACCATTGTACCATGGATTGCATTACTTTATTTTGATATAAAAAAACGTTGAATATAAAGATTTCATAAAGAATTTTTAAAAAAATAAGAATTATTTCTTTATAAATCAAACTTGAGGATAATATATCGAGGATATTAATCATTTGGAAAAAAAATCATTTCTCTAAGTTTATTGTTTTTTTTATCTCTGTTAATAACGTTCAAGACTACAAATCTCTGTAGTACGACAAAAAGAAATTCATATACTAAGAAAAAATGGTTAGGCTTATTCTATTTGACATAATTTTTATTTAACATACACTAAAATATTAATGTAAACATTATAGTGATGCATCATATATTGACATAATATTAATATTAATAGTATTCTTTTTTTTATCCGTACAAATTGAATACAATATCAAGAGATTTATAATATTTATACACTTTATTCAATTAATTGAGATTAATCCCTTGACATATTAATAGTACTTTCCATTAAACTCAATCCACTTAAGTGGATCAAAAGAATCCTAATGATTATTTGTATTGTGATTAATGTAAATTGTTTAATTACTAAACTACTAATCATGAATTATTATATTATACATAACATGTTTATATTTTTTAAATTATTTTTATATTGTTTAATCAAGTGATTAGGTACTAGTGGTTAATGTGCTAAAGTTAATGTTAAATAATTCAAGTATTAATATTTGATGGAAACAATTATTGACCATACTTTATTTACCTCACGGTTGAATTCTAGATTAATTAAGACATTTTGTTTATGATAAATAGGAGGATGAAAAAAAAAAATAAAAAAAAAATATATATATATATATATATATATATATATATATATATATATATATATATATATATATATATATATAACGTTGCCATATCTATTTTCCATGTATACCTAATAATTTCGCTATATCAACATACTTTGAGTCATCACCTTCTAAAACTTATTAGTTATTACCATATTGAATACTTCATGACATTGCAATTATTTTGTGCATTTATTATGCGATTTTTTGTAAGTCACCGCGTAATTGATCACATTGCCATATCTTAACCTTTTTTTGAGCTCTTAGATTGATCATTTCAAAAGTTAAAAAAAAAATGCATTTTAGAATATAATTTTATATTCTAAATTGATCACTCTAGAAAACAAAAAGGGAGTGTAGGAAGCAATGGTCATGGGTCAGTTTACATTGGGTATCCTACAAAAGGAAAACCCAGCTCGAAAAGCCCAATACAAGATTCTCAATTCTCATCATAATATTGAACTTGGTAAGCATTGACTGGTTGAGGCACCAAGTGCTATAAATAAACAAAAATGCTAGAAATATATATAATATATTAATACATCATTTTAAATATATTTTATGAGAATATAGGCTATGTATTAATAATACAAAATATTTTTATATTTTCCTCCCATTAACACAAACCATCCGAAATAATAAGTTTATTGACTTTTATAATAATTACTTTAAAAATCATACTAATGATAATTTATTATTATTATTTTTTGTTATTGTAAATTTTATTACTTTTTCCATGTATAGCTATTAAATTCATTTTTTATTTCTTTATTTTCTAATACACTATTTATTATTATTAGTTAAAGTTTATAAACATTTTATCAAAGAAAGTAAAACTCACTCTTTTTTTTAATAAACTCTAGGGATTTCAATTAATAATGATGCGTTAAAAATTAAGAATATCTCAAGGGTCAAAGAGTGTAATGTAAATGATTTTTTAAAATTAAAATAATGAAATAATAAGCGATGGCAAACTTTTTATTTTAAGTATATGTTTAGTTTAGCATATTTTATAGCCATAATAGTTTATTTTTATCAACTTCAAGACTACTTTTGAAGCTAACGCGTCGTTTACTTTAGCAAAAGGGAGGAATGGTTATGGATGGAATACAAACATGATATTTTGAAATTCTTCTATCGTTTGGAAGTCGATAAAGTGTGAAAGGGAGGAAGGATTTATGTGGGTCTCGTGTGAAAAAGTCGTTCATCCAAAAATTGGATGGAAAATGGAAGGATTTGTTGCAAAACATTTCTCAATTTAGAATGTTTTTATAAGCCAATTTTAGAATTCTGTTAAGCAGAAACTCCATTTCTCAGTGATCAATTGATTACTCTTCAGTTCTGAAAAATATCATGATGGCTATTTTTCATTTTGTTTTGGTCAACACAGATCAATATAAGTCTCTCTCTCTCTCTCTCTCAATAATAATTTGTTTGATCTGGCACAAAGTATGAAGTTCAGGAGATAATTTGAACCTCTTTGAATTACTATAAAGTTTGATGTGTAAAGGTGCCAAAATTGAGAAGTAGTGTAAATTGTCAATCCCACGGAGTAATCTTAATTGTGGTGTGGTGCCTGCTCCTGGCTGATGATCCAGTAGAACCTAACTCAGATGAATCACTATAGTATTTTTTTGTGTTGAATAATAAAATCAATTCCTCAAGGATATAATGGCATTAAAATTAGTAGAATATATATTTAATCGTCAAATTGGTCGTAAGAATGTGTTGTTTTGTCAATTAGTTCTAGAAATCCATGGACTTTAAACATAATCTTCATTATTCAAGAGACAACATGCCCGATGCTATATTTTTAAGGATTGATTTATCATGTATTCAATTTTTGTTCCTATGGGGCTTTGTCTAGGATTCTGAATTCCTAATAATCCAAAAGACATTATATAAAGAGTGCTTCTTCATACACCATTTTAATTTCTTATACACCATTAGCTAAATAGTGCATTTCCCATTGTGCCCTTTGCCATTTAAACTTAAAACTTCTCATTTTCTTCTCTCCTCCGTTCCTTCGTCTCCCCGAGCTGCCGAAGCGTCTGGTTTCTTCCTCCGTTCGTTGTCGCTGTGGTGGTGGCATTAGCTGGTGGCGTGTTCCGTGGGTGGTGGCGACGCTGGTGAGGTAAGTTTCGCCTGGTTCCCGATTGTTTTCTGCAAATGGTTCGTGAATGGGAGGAGTATGGGTATACGGATTATGTAATCCGTATAACCTCCACGGATTAGGTAATCCGTATGGGTTATACGGATCACGTAATCCGTAAGCTCCATCCGGATTGGACAATCCGTATGGAGATTACGGATTACATGATCCGTATAACCCATACGGATTACCTAATCCGTGGAGGGTATTTTTTGGGAAAAAATGTTATTCTTGTAATTAGGAGCATGATTTTTTGAATTTTTTTCCCTATATTGATGATGACATGCTTTTTAAATAATTAGGAAGATGATTTTGTAATTATTAATCATACATGGATTGTGTTTGCGTTTTGACATGTGATGTTCAATAACAAAGAACTGTCAAATGTAGATTGTGGTTGTGAGTACGCTTGTGAATGAAACTTGGTTAGTCAGTATGGCTGTGAATGAAAATTGTCTAACCCGGTATGGGATTGCAAGCAATGAATGACTTTAATTTTAGCTAAGCCGTTAAAGATTCTAAGTTTGCTTCTGTAAATTAGGAGATGTTTTATAGAAATATAATTGAGAATGAAACTTGGTTCTGAGTACGCTTGTGAATGAAACTTGGTTAGTCAGTATTGCAAGCAATGAATTACTTGTGTTAGAAGTTGGCTTTTTGAGTTCAATATGGCTGAACCTGTTTGTTGTCGACCCTGAAATGGGATCGTTTGCTTAGAGTTTGACCTGATTGCTTTTTTTGCCTGTGAATTGAACCTGTGGAACACAATTTTTGTTTGATTGCTTAGAATTGGACCTGTTGAACACACTTTTGGTTTGATTGCTTAGAATTTGACCTGTTGAACATAGTTTTGCTTTTAATGGTTAGAATTGGACCTGTTGAATACAGTTTTGGTTTGATTGCTTAGAATTGGACCTGTTGAACACAGTTTGAGTTTCTATGCTTGTGAATTGAAACAGCTGAACACAGTTTTGGTTTTTTTGGTTAGAATTGGACCGGTTCATATTGGTTTTGCTTGCTATGCTTGTAGACTGATTTTGTTGAACACAGAATTGGTTTTAGTGCTTAGAATTGGACCTGTTGAACACACTTTTGGTTTGATTGCTTAGAATTTGACCTGTTGAACATAGTTTTGCTTTTAATGCTTAGAATTGGACCTGTTGAATACAGTTTTGGTTTGATTGCTTAGAGTTGGACTTGTTGAACACAGTTTGAGTTTCTATGCTTGTGAATTGAAACAGCTGAATACAGTTTTGGTTTTGTTGGTTAGAATTGGACCGGTTCATATTGGTTTTGCTTGCTATGCTTGTAGATTGATTTTGTTGAACACAGAATTGGTTTTAGTGCTTAGAATTGGACTT
>CM023942.1:5175382-5239095 GCA_013407115.1 Glycine latifolia
GTTGATTACAGTTTACGTTTGATTGCTTAGAATTGGACCTGATTGCTTTATATGCATTCGAATTGGACCTGCTTAACCCAAAAAATAATTGTTGTGCAGATATGGCTAGGACTAGAGGAGGAATGCAGGGGCCTGGTAGTAGAGCTTCTGAGCGGCGAAGGCCTACTGCATCCGCTCGTCGACAAAGGACGGGTGTTACCGTTGTTGAGGATCCTCCAGTCGAGGATCCTCAAGTAGAGGAACCACACATGCATACCGATGTACCTGAGACGGATGATGTAGGTACTTCAGGTTTTCCAGGAGGTCCAGAGGACTGCTCAGTGTTGACTTCATATGCCGACCATGTGGCTGCTAAAGTCTGGTCAGGAGAGGTATTTGTAAGACTATGACATGTTATTCAAATATATATACTTGCTTCTGAGACATTGTAATGATGTGTTCATATATTTATCACAGGAGCGTGCAGAGCTCAAGTTGGCTTCCCATGGCCGAAAGGTTACTAAATTTGGGAGACCAGCTCCTGAGATAGAAGGGTTAGTTGCTGCTACTGGCCTTAGTCCCCTGGTACGGTGCTCAGTGGACACGGGAGATCGAGGATTGCTGTCCGCATTCGTCGAGAGATGGCACGCCGAGACATCCAGTTTCCACCTACCTATCGGCGAGATGACTATTACCCTGGATGACATCTCGTCCCTACTTCATATCCCCGTCATGGGAGTGTTCCATTGTTATGAGCAGATTGACGTTGGCCAGGCGATTACACTATTAGTGGAGTTGCTAGACGTTTCTGTTGACGAAGCTGAAGACGAGACGACGCAGTGCCACGGGGCATATGTTCGCCTATCTTGGCTTCGAGAGCAGTATTTCAAATTTTGTGACTCCAGGCAGTGGCTACTAGCTGCTAGGGCCTACCTGTTGCATCTTGTTGGTTGCACTTTGTTTGCCAACAAGAGTGCGACACATATAGGCGTGCAGTTCTTAGAGCCGTTCCGCGACATCGATGACGCCGCCGCCTTTGCTTGGGGAGCTGGTGCTTTGGTGCATATGTATCAGAATTTGAGTTATGCATCAAAACACCATGGAAAGCATTTGAGTGGATACATTACTATTTTACAGGTAATCTTGTGTCTCTGTCTGTGCATATGGGTTTGTTATATCTTGAATTCTTTCTGACTATCGTCATTCCCATTTGTAGTGCTGGATATATGAGCACTTTCCCACTGTGGTGGACGGGGGTGCTATAGACACATACGACGAGACGGAGCCGCGTGCCTGTCGCTGGAAGAGTGCGAAGGCATTGCCCTTGACGACGTACCGTGCCCGCATAGAGAGATTGAGACCAGATGACATCTGCTGGACACCATATGCGGAGCACCGGCCCTTGAGGGAATTCGAGCCGATTAGTTTATTCTCCGGATACATTAGATGGGGTCCTAACGTTGTTAGGTACCTTCCAGACAGGGTCGTCAGACAGTTTGGCCAGATACAGCAGATTCCAGAGCTGGCCATGTCAGAGGTCCCCTCCCCAGACGATGTTGACGACCGTTGGGGCCACTTTGTTGATCACCTGATATCGACCGGTGACTTGGTACAGTATCCAAGTCACTGTGTTCCTGGGTATTTGGACTGGTTCTTTCGGATCTCACACCCGTTTATGACTCCGTCGCAGTATGCTCAGGCCCGTTCACATCCGCCATCCGGGCCCGACACTGAGTCAGCTCCTTGCCCACCAGTACATGTTCATCCACCTACATCAGATGGCCCTCCCCATGCATCAGATGTGACACAGGAGGACCAGTCCCCTAGACATGCAGTGGTAAGAATATTTGTACTGATTTACGCACTGTGTTACAATACCATTAATGCATTATGACATTCACGTTATTTGTCTCATTTGTAATTGCAGCTTGTCTGTGAACGCCTGGCTGAGGGGTTACAATCACTCATCGATGACGGGCTGGTTATAGAGGGCTCTGACGCATTTACTAGGACGCAACAGATGTTGGTTCTAGCTCGTAGTGTGAGAGACCACGGGATTGTCTATACTCGAGGAACACGACGACGAGATGCACAGCGGAGGCGCATTTGAGTGGCCTACTTGATTTTGATTTTACTTATGGACAAACTTATTTATGTATCATTTTATTTTCCTCATGTTGGACAAACTTATTTATGTATCGTACTGAATCTGTTGCTCATATTGGACAAACTTTGCATTGATAAATATATATACATACAGTTAAACACAAAACGCCTTCATTAATTGTTTTTCAAATCTTGCTACACATCATGTAGGTCCACATGTTCAGTGCGCAACTTCATACAGTTAGTATACATTTGCATTCTACTAAAGTAATAAATGGGCCAATGTCTGGCTTCATTGGTGCAATGTCTGTCCCACAAGAATGCAGTCAACGGTAAAGGACAATTGTCTTTTAACAAAACCTGTTTCACATTAAAAATTACACAATAATCAGTTACACATATATGCATGTTTTATCATTTAATAACCAAATGAATGTTATACCTGCACAAAATGGTTACCAAAAACATGACCAATACACAGAATGCGATGAACCTGGGGATCTCTTGGGGGTTCACTTCTTAAGGGAAAAAATGTCATACTTTGCTGAAGTGAAAGAGATACCACAATCACGTTATATCTTGATGCGATTACATGGCCCATATCTGTAATATCCATCCACTTATCCATATTAACCTGTAAATACACATCGAATTTAAAACATACTGCAAGCATTAGTATACATTTGCGTCCGTATTAAAGTCATATTGAGTCATACAGAATAAAGGTTTACCTTCGACAATCCATCAACCAGTAGAGACCGTTTTAAGGTTTCAAACCTCTGTATACCACCAAACAAGGCAATATATCCATCAGACCAGTCTCCAAGTTCTCTGAGCAAATGATTACGTATTAAAGCCCAAGATTCTTCACCATAACCTAATAAGGCAGCAATGACACGGTACCCGCAATTACCGTCTGCTTTCACATCGGTGACATTCAAGATGAACTTCTGCATAAATGGATGAAATTGATCTAGCATCGGAACAATCCGCTGTTGCATCTGAACATCACATGAGGCATTGGACTGTTTTGGAGTGGAACAACTACTTTGCATTGAATGAAACTCGTCTACATACTCAAAGTAAGACGGATCCCTTCTCGTTGACCTTTCGTGCTTTGTCATCTTCTTCTTTGGAGCACCTTTAGTTTTGACCTTATCAGGGGGAGGGCACATGGAATTCAAATCAGGGTACGCAATTTGTTTAAGCTTACTCTTAAGAGCCATTTTGCCACACAAACCAAGCTTTTCAAAACGGTTGGATATGGCTTCAATCTCTTCAGTTATGGTCACCTCAAATTCGTCGTGCATACCTTGATTTGCAAAGTTTAATCTCCGCCAAAAAAAAATGAACGGTGTTAATTGGGATGCTCTGAAGCACAAACTTAGCTAGCTCACATGCACAAGGCAAACCATAGGCTGTTCTGAGAACACATCCACAACGCTTTGGGTTTTTTCCTGCATAATGAACCCGCTCATACTCAGAAGCAATATGGTTTAAGGCAACCCTGGACACCATGCCAACAAGTCTGTTGTACAAAGTAACTTTAAAGGCATGCCCTACAACATGTGTGCTTTGCTCCAAAGATGCCTTGATTTCAGTATGTTGCATGGTGATCGTGTTGTTCATGGCATCCCAAACAGTGCACAAGTCTCCAACACTATTCTGCAGTAGGCGTTTTAGGGTCGAATGTGCAGACTCCACCTTGCAGTGTGTCATATTCATCAAATAATTTTAAATACAATAAACTTATGCAAATGTGGATGTAAGCAATGTCAAATAAAAACTTGCCTGTTTGTTATTGTATTCCCAAAATGCATAACTTTGTTTGTCCATGCTGTCACAAACTTTTCTTTGTGGGGATTCAACCAAGTGTCCTTAACGTAATCAACAAATGCAGGCCACGGTGCACATGCAACATCAAACTTGATAAGATATTCATTATATTGTTTTTCAGTATTACAGTCAACAAGACTTCCCCATGCTTGCATGACATGATCCCATGCATGACTTTGCCTAACATAAGTTTTACATTTTGCCTTGACATTCTTGTTAATGTGAAAGCGACACAATAAATTAGTTGAATCGGGAAAAACAGATTTCACAGCAGTCATTAGTGCTGAATCTCTATCAGTAACAATAACCTGTGGGAAGAATTCACTTTTCAAAAAAATCCCTCTAAAGCATTCAAGGGCCCAGACAACATTGTTGATGCGTTCAGCCTCTAAATAGGCAAATGCAGCTGAAAATGTCATCCCAGTTGGTGTGACACCAACAATGTCAAGCAAAGGAAGTCTGTACCTGTTTGTTTTGTAGGTACTATCTATGAGGAACACCATATGATATGCATTACTCAACTGTACTGCATCCGGATGTGCCCAAAACAAGTCACGAACAACATTTTCATCCTTCACTCGATGCCAATGAATATACATGTCTCGTTCAAGAAGTTTCATTAGCTGTTGCATTTCAGTATTATCACCTCTTGTACGCGTCCGGTATGCATATCTTGCATTGTAAACTTGCTTCAAACTTGTTACATTATCGGCATTGTGCTCCTTCATAGTTAACAGAATATTTCTTGGTTTAACCATGGACCTTGTCATATCACCAACAATAACTTTTTCATCGTCAGTCATTCGACCAGCATATGGGTGGCCACAAAATGACTTTGCCAAAACATGATTATGATTGCCACATATTAGGTTCACCATCCACCCTTGTCCTTCCGGGGTTGGTTTACCCCGCAGCTTAAAAGGACACTCACATTTTCTTGTGCTAGTCACTGAAGGTGTGAAACCTTTTTTCCATGCTCTATATTTTCCACTCCTTTCGCAACCAATTAACACAAATGACGTTCTTCCTACTTTTCCAGTTTTTGTGTCACTCCTCATTATAACCGCTACAAAACCATTTTCAGATGCAACCGTACGAGCCCATTTCAATATCGCATCGCGCGATTCAAACACCTACACAAATGGGAAATTCATATTTAATATGCTTAATACAATCATATAACAACTTTAAATACATTCCTTGTTTCACATTATTACCTCATTCGTTTGGAACGCTGCAGAATAATCAATTAAATAACTATTATCCTCAAACGCATCGGGGTCTACACCATTGTCTTCATTACATTCAAACGCATCAGCGTCTACTCCAATGTCTTCATCCATATTAACTTCTTCTGACATTATACTATCATATATCCAATCATCGTTGTCCATCCTAACAAATAACAATTTAGTTTAGCATAAAAAGGTCCATGTCAAACCTAAGACCAATACACACGAATAAAACATGCAGGACGCATGCTTGACATGCATACAATGACATTCAAAGACTATGACGAATGTTATAAAATAAACTCATTTATATTGCTTAATTTACAAAAATAAAGTCAAATTTATTCTAAAACATATTTCCAACATCTTTGCAAATTAAAAAAACCAAAAAAACAGATTTCTTAAACCATACGGATTAGCCAATCCGTATGACTCATACGGATTGCCTGATCCGTATGACTCATACGGATTGCCTGATCCGTATGACTCATACGGATTGGCCAATCCGTACCATCCATACGGATTACCGAATCCGTATCGCAGCAATGATCAGCACTCACCTCTGCACTGTGATGATGCACGCCGGCCTCCGACAGCCACCCACACGTCCGCCGAAATGGACGAAATGCCACCAACAATCACCAACAAAAATGGCACCAACACCTCAGGCGATCCGAATGCGCAACCAACAACCGAAGGAAAGCTTAAGGAAATGTGCAGCGAAGTACAAACACGTGATATAGCTCAGCTAGCCTTTAGGGGTAGTTTTGGGTTTTTCAAAAAAATTATGGTGTAGAAGAAATAACAAATGGTGTATGAAGAAGTTCTCTTATATAAATTGAAAACTATCTAAGATTCTGACTTTCATGCACTACTCTAAGCATGGGCCTCGAAATCACAGCCCAAAGTCTTTCGGCCTGTGGGGCCAATCTTGATTTGAGCATCCTTTTAAAATGGAAAATATCATCCTAGATCGAGGCACATGTATTTACAATTTTGGTAGGATAATTTTTGAACTATTGAATATAATTAAAGAGTTAAATGCGTGTTTAAATTAACTATTTATTTATAGGTTTTATATTAACAGGTTTTTCATAACTAATTAAAAGTATTTTAATTTATCATTTTAACATTTTTTGTGACCAATAAATTTATTTATTGAATTGGGTTGAATTTAACAAAATTTTAAAATGGGCCAATAATTTGGATTTTTGGTATTTATTTAGATATTCAGCTCACAAGAATTTTTTGGTCCTTAATCTATTTTTATGAAAATAGTAATCCAATGGGCTGCCCTATTTGACTCATGGCCCATTATATTAGGAATTTTTGTTCCACAATTAAATTGAGATTAACCCGAATGGGTCAAAAGTTCAATTAAGAAGATGCAAAACAAAGAAAGGAAGAGGAAGAAGAAAATTTAATTTCTTTCTTTTGCTAAATATATTTGTTAGATCATTGTCATACACACATACCCTACAATCTGTTACATCTCATCTCATTACTGTACATACAGTCACGGCCTAGTTAGTAAGATGTCACCCTTATGTGCAGTCCATTAGGTGCCTCAACTCTAGGAAATTTCATTACTTTATCTCCTCCTACTTCTTCCCACCTGCAATCAACATTAAATATATAAGATGTCAGAAACAGCTTCAAACTTTTATAAAATTTCTAAACAGACAAATTAAAGCTTAATGATGGATAATAATAATCTGTTTAGATGTATGTGAGGTATATATGGAGAATCCAGTTCGGTCAAAAATAGTTAGTGTAAATAATAGTTCCTCTTAAATTTTTACTTATTCTCTCTTTGCATAGCAAATATTTAATTGAATAAATAGTGTATATATCGACATTACACCGTTTCCTAATCACAATTTATTATATATAATAAGTTTTTGTTTTTAATTTTATAATAACTATTTTAAAAATTATATTTATCATGATTTTTTATTTGTCGATAATGTAATTTTTTTTATACCAAACAGATAATAAAAATAAAACTCTATTTGAATTTTATAAGGTCTAGATTTTGAATAGGTAAATTAGTCACCTGTATCTAGTTACAAAGTAGTGTAAGAAAGTGGAAATTTCTGTTATTCCCAACTCTTTTCCTGGACACTGTCGGGTGCCTCCTCCAAATATGAAGAAGTAGTTCTTTGATTCTAAACTCTTGTCCTGCAATTTGCAATTAAAGGTTATGATAAATAGGATGATATTGTGCTAAAGGACTTTTTTTTTTATGCATAATCAAAATAAAGAGGAAGAGGTTGTTGGACTAACCATCCATCTCCATGGATTGAATGTTAGTGGATCAGGATATAGAAAAGGGTCATAATTGATCTCTCTTGTATACACATATATTCTCCATCCTTTGGGGATCAAATAGCCTGAAAATTAATAACAACTTGGATTATTAACACTGTTAATTGCAACAAGAAGGTTGTGTTGACATTTATGGTGAATAGTGAAATACTTGCGTGCTAGTGCAAAACCCGTTAAGGACCCCCTACCCCCTTCATTCTTTCTTCTTTTTTTTTTTTATCCTTTCTTTTTGCTAACGCATTTAGTTTAATGCTAAAAGGCAAAAGAAAAGTTGGGAGGAAAGGTACCTCCTTATCTGGAAAAACTTGTTTTATAGTGGAATTGTCTTTGTGTGGTTGTTGAATTGATGGCCAAATTTGCCAGGTGTGTATATTATTATCACTATCTTAGGGATACATTTCTCTTCAAGTTACAAATTTACATTTTTTATATTGATGTTGTAGAAGTAACCAAAAAAACCAAAGAAGCCCTAAAAGTCAAAAAACAGCTTCTTGAGTCCACAAACACAACAAAAGCTAAGGGAACCTAAATATAACACCCTATTGAAACCCACCGTTTAGTTCCATGTCTTGAGTGGTTTTCCTTAGGACCCCATTAACTATTGTGGCCAATCTAGAGGTCTCAAAAATCACCTGCAAAATGTACAAGAGCTTGATCAAATCTTCTTGTCAATCATTAGAAAAACAGCTTTTTTTTTTAAGTTTTTTTAAACCTATTCAAAACTTCATTCATTAAATATGGACACATCGAAAAAACAACTAAATAATGTAACCGAAATGGCACACAATTCTTACCGCGCGAGTAAACCTCATTGACTTGAGATCATTGCAGTCAAGTGGTTCATCTGGCTTTTTCCTCTCTCTTATGGCCAAATGTTCTTTCTGTAACAAATATTCCACACATGACTTAGCACATAAAACATGAGAAATTATAAGTGTAACTATTAATCATACCTAAGGAGCCAAGAGAGCTTTTTCACTTACTCTGAGTTCCTCGAGAGCTTTGGGATGGTCATGGAGGTACTTCACTGCCATCATTGATGTAGTTGAAACTGTTTCATAGCCAGAATACATAATTGTAATCACTAGATCAATGATTTCTTCATCACTTAGTTTGTATCTACTTTCATCTCTTCTCATCAAGCAACCAAGCATGTCATGGTAGGTTTCATGTGATGCTCTTCTTTCCTCTAAAAGCTTACTCAGAATGTTCACTATAGTCTTCCTTGCCTGCAAGAAACAGTGAATTAAATAAGCCTATGACAAAGTCTTTCTATTATATGAAGTGGTTATAAATTATAATAAGCACAACAATGAAATAAATCATGCATCTTCAATTTCCATGCAAACTAACATGAGAAAAGATCGTGGTTTCGAATCCTCCCACTAACAAAAACTAATAATTAATAACTAATATTTACGGATTAAAAGAAATAGGAAAAGATCAATGATCACACCTGGAATCCACTGTGGTAATTTGTGCCAGGAAGATCAATAGGGAGAGAAAGGGTTCCTAGAACTAGCTTAAAGAACTCTGCCATGAATGAGTTAGATAATGAGCCAGATTCCATGCCAGCAATCTGCTTCAGAGATGATAAGAAGGCCATCTGTTTCAAATGTTTTGAGAGTTTGGAAAAGTTATGTTAGGAACTTGAATTGTAATATAAGTTTTTTTCTTTTCCATTTTGGTTCATGAATTTTGATTGATGAACAACACAAACAATTACAAACCTCTTTGGTTTTCTCTTGAATGTTGATGACTTTGTCACCCCAGTTGCTAAGGTGGGCTCTCATGAACTGATCAATTTTTGGCAAAAGCTGATCTCTGATCAAGGTGGGGCTAATGATGGAAAGCAGTGCTCCTCTCATGTACTTGTGAGTGGAGCCATGAACAGCTGCAATGTTGCATTTGCCTAAGATATCTAACATGGATTGAGGGTAACCAGGAACAAGCCCTTTTGCCTCATTCATTAGGATGTATCTGTTAAGCTCTGGATCCATAGAAACAATGGTAGGACAACCCAGTATGTGGGATTTGAAAAAACTGCCATACCTGCCATTTTTTTTTTGTTTTTGACAAAAGGTAAAAAAAAAAAAAAAGTTAACAATCATTACTAATGAGGTAAAAGTACATGCATGAACAGTGCTTACATCACACCCGATTTAACTAATTTAAGAAACATCATTAAGTTTTAGAAAGAAAAAAAAAAGATTTGTCAAATAGGCATGATGATGATGATGTGTGCTAGCAAGCCATTAATTATTTCTTTATGGAGAACAAAGTACCATTAAACCAAAGCCTTATTAGCTTGTTCTCCTTGATCTTCATTTCCATTTATCCTTCTCCAATTCCCTTCTTTCTCCACCCCCCTACCCTCCCTAAAACAAGGTTTCATTTTGTTTTTATGCTTAATAACTCTTGAATTGGAATATGCTAGGCCTAGTACCTAGCCACCAAACACCCCCAACAGGTTAAACAAAACAAGAGTGGCATGCAAGGGGTGGAGCTAAAAGATAAAACTTAAAAACTTAAAACAGGTTTCAATCTTGAAACTGATGAAAGAAAGAAGATGAAAAACTAACAACAGAAGCAAAGGCCATAAAATGTGTTGCCAAAGCAACTCTTTTTTTTTTCCCACTTGTGCGAGTGAACATGATGAAGACTCCTTGGATACACACACACACAACTAAATATTATGAGGAAAACCATGAGATGATGATGCAGTTAAGTTAGTTACCTTGCTCTCTGGGTTTTCATGAAGTTTGGACCCTGCTTTAGAAACTCAGTTGTCTCCCCAAAAAGTGGCCAACCCATTGTGCCAGGAGGCAAACCTTTCTTCCTGTATCTTACTTCATTCCACCTCAAGAGAGCAGAGCAAAAACAGAGCACCAAGACAACACCTACTACTACAATTGCCATCAACAAAGCCATTGGTGCTCCCACTCCAAAACCCCAACCCACAGAGACTTCAAAAAGAAGGTACAGCCTCTTGTGTTGTAGTCACCAAAAGAGTGCACACAAGCACACATATATAGGCCCTTAGACCTTGGCTAACATTTGCATATACGAATAAGAATTAACCATAAAGACAAAAACACCGCACTCTATAATAAGGTAGTAGCATCACCTTATTCTAAGCCTTGGTGAAAAAAAAATTAAAAACAACTTTTAACACATGAATTTGAAGATTAAACAATATATTTACTTATTAGGATTTGGTGTTATCATAAATTAACATGTACTTTGATCATAAATTATCAAGTATAATAAAAAATTTAATTAATTGATATAGAGTATTTATTATTGTTAATAAATTTTCGTTAAAAAATTTAACTGATTATCTTTATAAAAAAATTTATTCTAACCATATTTTTCTTATTCATAAAGTCTTATTTAAGGGGATTAAATATATTAACATTCATGATAACGATTTGTTAGTATGAGGTATAAAGGGTTAATTGAGTTTTACAATAACTATAAAACAATAAATAATACATACCTATTAAGCTCAAATTTGAATTAAGGGGATATATATAAAAAAAGTGGGGATTGCCTTTTATGAAGGATTTCGGGTATGTGAACAACTTAAATACAACAGACATATGCAGTCTCCAAGGATTTATAGATAAAATATTTACACCCCCATTTAGTCCTTCGAGATTTGAAGCTGGAAATTTTTGTTGCTTTTATAATTTGATGATAATTAAATGAGTAAGTGTAAACTACTTCCTGCTTCAGTCCTTTGGTATTATTAAGCGTAGAGTTTCTCGAGGATACTCTTAGGGAATTTTAAGGAATATATAATTTAGTATTCAAATGTATCATAACGTATACATATGTGACAAATTTAAGTTATGATAAAATTAGATGTAACTATTTAGCTTTGTTTTTTAATGTTGTGCATCACTTGATGTGTGTATTAAAACATTAAGAAATTATGTAATTTATCCTGAAGGTATAGAAGGGGAAAAAGTGGAAATAGTTTAAAGAAAAGCCACATGCATAGCACCCCATTGGACCTAAAGGAAAAGTTGGTCATAGCCAGCCCCGGTCCTTCACATGTCTGCAATAAGATCTGGTCATGGAATTACATAATCCCACTACAAGACAGTCTCCTTGTGTTTACCATGTGAATATGTGCGGAGAGAGGGGTTTGGTTCTCCTTCCAAGTCCTAAATACTAACTGCAAGTTTGAATCTTAAAAAACTGACCCTTGTTTTAATTTCAACCTATGGGATATTAATTCCTAGAAAAAACCACTCCACTGTGCCCTTGACTTTTTGCACTATTGAGTCTTGTGGTCTTCCATAATGGGTGAATTATTAAACAACATAGATAAATCTCAATCATTCCCATGCAACAATTTTATTCCCCTTTTTCATGCATCATGCATTAGTGTGTATTTAATGAAAATAATGATATTTGAATTTGAGGGTAACAATTCTTTTGTTTTTTTTATAAGTAAAAGACTTTATTTTTAAACAAAGTACAAGGAATACTCTAATCCAAATACATGATTTCCCACAACCATATCAACGAGGAAGAGAGATATAAAGGATTAAAAATCATTTTTATCTCTAAATATATAAATTAATGATAAGTTAATCTTTGAAAAAATAAACATTCTAATTGAGCATCTGAATATGTAAAAAATATGATAATTATGTCATATTTTAGTTTTATGAAACTGTTTTGTCATTAAACTACAACATTCAAAGAATAATTTAACATTATTTTATACTTTTTAAGAACTAATTTGATATTAAACTGTAAAGTTTAAGGACTAATTTTTTATTAATTTGTATGCATAATGTAATTATCACATTCTTTTTATACATTTAAGGGTTAAATTAGAATTTTTATTTTTTTAGAGACTAAATTGTTATCCATTTACACATTCAAATATCAAAATAATTATTTATCCAAGATATAAATTACATGGTTCATACACTAATTAGAAAAGGAATAATGAATATTATTCTACTTACTCTTAAACCAAGTCCTATATATGACCTTAATCAAATCTAAAACTCCAATGAAATCAAAAGAAACATTCTAGAACACAATATTGTTGCAAATCCTTCAAGTAGACCAAATCACTATGTTAACCCTCTTCTATTGTAAAGATGATAAAGTTCCATTACCAAATTGGTTTACTTGTGGTTTTTGCTTTTTGAATTGTACAAAATTGTTAAAATCATACAAGCAAGGGGAAAATAACGAGTGAATTGTGAGAGCAAAAGTTTTGGAATTTTATGAGATAATAAGATAAAGGACAGTGGAAAGTATGTTTCTTACCAATTTTATAATGACAACGTACGTGTCCATTTAACACCACTAGATAGTTCAGCTTTGCAGCAGAAAAAGATAAGTCTTTAATCACATCACTGAAATTAATAGAATTGGATATTTATTATGAAAAAATAAAATTTGATATTTAGATTTTTGCCACGGTTTAAAGCTTTTCAGCAACTAACCCACAACTGCTGCATGAATTTTAAAAATGGACTTTTGTTCTTCTGTTTTGTTATATCGATTACACAAATATGCATGGTTGAGAAAGGCATACAAGGAAGTCATTAAGCTTAATAACAAACTGATAAACTGTTTACAGTTTACAAAGTGAGGAAATTGTGCTACTTTACCATGACAAGATCATTTCAAAACCAAATCACCTTTCTCTGTTTTTTGTCCCTAGTCTTTTTAATTCAAACATTTCAGAAAAAACAAATAATGAAGAGAAAAACATCTTTCTAATCACTTGTCACTTTTTAAATTAAAAAATAAAGGAAAAAGAATATGAAAGGGGGACACATAAGTGATATCAATTCCATTATTTGAGCCATTGGACAATTTTTTATATTAGAAAACCCAATAATTAATGCTTTTTTATTATTTTAATATAAATTAATATTCTTGAATGAAATTAATTTGGACAAACATCTGAATTATTTTCAACGATTCAAAATTAATTTTACCCAACTTAATTTAAAGCATACCTAAGAATATAAGCATCTATACAAAGTATTTTTCCTTATAATCTATGAAACTTTACATTTAAAGCAAAAATAATTCAAACAAGCACTATATATTTCTCTTTCAGATTGACCTTTAATATTAATAATATCCCAAAAATTAGAAACATCACCAAAAAGATTAAGCTAATTAAGGATATGTTTGTGCCGTGTGCATGAACGTACGATTGGACATTAACCATACAAAAGGGTGGTGGTCAATCATATCATTCGATCTAGATGGGATGAATGCCCTGCCATACTGTTATCAAAACTGTCATTTTCATCCTAGCATAATTATTTTCTTAATTTTTCTTAAAAATCTTTTGTAGCAATCTTCACTATTCAGCACAGTTCAATCGCAATCAAATAAACATGATTCATTAAAAGCTTAAAACTTTTTATTTTTATTTTTTTCCCCTTATATTTATTTGTTTGTGTTTTCTGCTCAAGGTGGAGATTATTCACTCATCAACATCCTCTAGCTAAAGTTTATTGTATATGAAGTATGAACACACTTTGCACTCACCATACAATTGAGTTCCCAAGGGCCACCTCCGTACAGTTTCTAGGTTGGTGTATATGATGATCATAAGTCTCATCAACATGTTTTATGATTTTAATGAGACATGCCTTTGGAGTGTGACTGATTTCTGTATATTATCTTCTCTTCCTTCATTTTGTTTTTTTGACTTTGCCTCAAGGGAGAGGACTTGACATCAAGTGGCACAAAAGGTAGATCGGATGGTGACAAAGAAGAAAAGTGTGGATCCACAGGCAGATCCGTAGATAGAGATTTGACATCAAACAACAGAATGCAGCCCTAGTTTTCAAGTATCCCTTATGAAAAAAAAAAGTTACTATGATATATGTAATTCACTAATTACCATCCGTGATTTGAAACTGTCACTATTGAAATTTTTATGCACTAAAAACTCATGGATTCTTAATAGAAAAATGTTGGTAATAATATACTCTTTTAAATATATACATATTTTTATTGATTGAAAATTATTAAATATTATAGAAATTATGAGTTAGAAAGTGTATTACTAGCTTAAGGTAGTCAACTTGGGATGTAAACTAAAGCATGATTTTTTTTTCTTAATTTTATTTTACAAAATCATTAGTATCATCAAGAGAAATAATTTCGTTCAAGCATATTAGGATTACTGTAAATAACAAACTCTCCACTTAAACATGATTGTAAACCTAAACATGATTGGCATACTAAAAAGGTTTTTTTTTTCTCAAAAAGCAATTTTGTTCAAACCGATTCATATTATAACAGATAAAACTCTTCACCTATGCATGCATGATTGGTAAACATAAAAAGATTTTTTTGGTAAACTAAAAAAGCTTTTTGGGTCTAAAACTGTAGGACAGTAGGAGTGTGCAGACATCACATTACATATCCAATTAATTTGAATTGGTCAGGCGTAGGACCACTCTAAACAATAAATTCTTCCTATAAGTTTTTAATGCATCATGAAAAACTTGAACTTGAAAACTCCTTATTAACTTAGAACAGTCTCCTATGTATACATATATGTATGAGTAATATTCGATTTTTTTTTTACAAATCCTTCTAAAATCTTCCTAAATACTAAATTAAACAAATTTGAAATATATGTTATGTTGTTATGATAAAATAAATATGTAGTTTTTTATTTAATATTTTTTACTAAATATATTAAGGAAATATCAATTAAAATGTTTTAGGAAGGTATATAACAAAACTTAAATATATATACAGACATGCATATTCATTGTGATTCGAAATTTTTTCAGATCATTGAATACTTTTTCACAGGACGAGTTTCTTACTTACAATGTTAGCTTTTTTATTCTTTCCAAATCTGAAATGAACATTGCAATAAACTATTGGATTTAGAGATCTCATATAGCAAACTTGAGGACAGCGGGATGAAGAGACAAATGGCATAACAGGGACCATTTTCTGGATCACATTAATTAAAGATCAAATAATTGAGTTGGGTACTGTCGGACCAATCATGGTAAGCATACTTTAAAAGAAAAGGAAAAATATGAAACGAAAACAAGGAGTAAAAGAAACACCCTTATAAGAAAATATTAATTAATTTAAAGCAAAGTATATTAAAGAAGATATGAATATATCTATGTATTTTCATATGATAGGAACTAAGGTGGATCATGAAAATGATTCACGGAACTACAGATAGGATACATAGACGCACGTTAGGGTGGAAGAAAAGGTTTGTAATAATTGGTTTGGAGAGAGAGAGAGAGAGAGAGAGTGCCATAACAATGGATGCAAAAGAGAGTGAGAGAGGAATGTCTACCCACACGCACGCATGTAGCATATACCATTTCCTTTGCTTATTCTGTTCTCATTTATTTATGATTAAACCAAATTTTGTGATGTACATTGAGACATCCAGTTTGCACGAGGGCCTCTATTTTGTTCTCTTGTGCTTTTTTTCCTGCCAGAAATTGAATACCCTTTCCTTCTACCTTCTCCCTTCTCCAATCACATTATTATTTTTCTCTAATAATTGCAATTGGGCATCTCTCTTCTCTCTCTCTAAAATGTATATATAATATATTATATTTTATATCATATCATATAGTATATCATATATGCTTGCACATGTGCACACGTGAGTGGCTTTCCACGTAAACAAAAACTATTTAAATTCAAGGACAATTTCGGGTCCAACTTTAGACTTGGAGAAAGAGTCAACATTTTTACCCTAACTCCCTTAGGGTTTAACTCAACCTTTTTAGGGTTTAACCCCTAGCTAGCTATTTTCTCGTTTTAGGTATGCGATTTTGTCGTTCGACCCTTTTGGTCAATTCTCGTGGGGTTGTCCTCTTCTTCTCAACATTGTTTGGCTGCTTATTTTGAACTTTCCCAATCATAGCTGGCTTGTCCTTGATATATACTAAATGTTATATATCCCATCTTTCACCACATTAATGGTATTGTAGTAAGAAACATTCATTGATCACTTTGTCTGAATAAAGCCAATGCATACCATTTTGATTACGGCTCCGTTTTTGGCTGATTCTATCGAATAGAGCTTGTCTTGAAGGTTCACAATTTTCGGTTCCTAGCTTGGTAGCTATTTTATAATGATATTTCCTTTTATTATTATATATTTTCCCCTCCAAATTACAAGATGAATGATTGCATTTTTGTTTTGACACGGTCGTTCATGAACCAAATCATTCAGTTTTATCCAAATGCCAAGAGTCCTTGTGTTGTCCAACTTCTTAATTATCACCTAACCATATGTAGTGTAGCTTGATTACAGTTTTTGCCGTTACTAATTCACATTTAGGGTATGTTTGAAAACTTGTTTGATCTATGTTGAACAAAAGTTTTACACTTTCCAATGACAAAGAAACAAGGTGAGTGTTGGATTTACTTTGATTGAATCCAACTAATTAATATCAAACCACACGGTAGTTTATTAATCATTTGATTATATTCGCGCCATAGTCACCCAATGAAGCCTCAATATTATCCCAGATTTTTATGTACTATGTTGAGAAAACATGAATATTTTTTATTATTTAAAATTTATTATTGTTGCATTTGATTAGATACATTCAAATGGAAAAAATCATCTTCTCTTAACCAGCAATAAGAATACAGTTAATTCTTTCATTGTTTATTTACACATCATATATAAATTTCCACCCAAATTTAAGGTGTGGTTTAACTGTTTAAGGATTAGCAAGGTACACTCACAAAAAGGTTAACATCAAATAAAGATTCTTGTACATGTAAAATCTTGCATAGTTGTATAAGACAATCAAATGCAATCTCTCCCTCTCCCCTATAGCGGAAAATACTGTACTTCTATTTGTTTTCACGTTTGTAAGCTTTATAAAGTTGTTTTGCTCCACAGCTCCCATTGTAGCCTCTTCTTTTGTGTCACAACATCAAAACAATATACACTCTATATAATAATTGACACAATAACGACATTCGGTAGTAACGATCGATAGGATAGAGCTCAACTTATTACTTCCCTCTTATATACTCTATACATGTCGTCTTGTGAACATTGAAAAGGACATTACCAGGTAGCATGAAATGGATGTTCTAGCTTATGTATGATCCTTTGAACAAACTTTGAGTGGCCTAAACCTAATTTAGTGTCAATAGTCTCAACTGCTTGTTTGTTGAGGCCATTCCAATATGGTTGCTATAATGATGGGTTCGAGATATCTTAGCAACCGTTGACTTTTCTTCAATGGCTTTGATAAATTAATGATATATTTTGGATAACTAATGCTACTTATATATAATATTTATCTTTATACAACACATTTTACTATTTAAAAAAAAAGATAGTTAGGAAGAAAAGAGAGAATTATAATTATTGGATAAAATAAGTGACGTAACGAAGAAGGATATATAACAAACAAAAAAAGAAATATAAAACATGTTGCAAAGAAGTATTATATATAAAGAGATCGATCAACTTATACCATTGTAATTCAAAAAAGGTTATACCAAATCCTAACCGTTAATATGAAATGATCCCATGGCTTAAAATTCGACAATATATATAGTAACTTTAATAGATTTTGTGATAATTAATCAATTAACTTCAATCATTCAATTAAATTATTGAATTTGATTTAATTGATTCTTTGATTTTTTTTTAACTTTATACTTTAATTATTTATGAAAATTATTAATAGAATTATTTTCTTATAATTTATGTCCTATAATAAATAAAATATATAATAACATTAGTTTTAAAATATTTTATTATACTCAATTAGTTAATTTTTAACTTAAATTAATTTATTATTTGATTTTTTTATAATAAATATTAACAAATTATTTCTTTTTTAAACCACTAGGGACAACCTAGTGGTGAGCGTTTGGAACATTAGGCATGAGGTCTTAGATTCAAATTCCAGTACGATTATTATAAAAAAATATATTTTTTATACATATCAAATATATGTAATGCCTCGTTTTAATATATATAATATATGTTATTATTCATGTTATTTAACTTTTAATTATTTAGTTTATATTTAATTAATATATTACATACAATTATACAAGCATGGTCATAATTTTTGTTAAATTCTTGTGTACGTGTATATTCACTACTACAAATAGGTCTTTTTACAACACACAATCGACGACGGTTGTTTGATAACCGTCTTTGTATGTCACGCGGTGACAATTTTGCAATTAAATGGAACTTTACAAGACAGCTTATCATAAAGAAGACAGTTATTAGGAGACCGTCATTGTTGAACCCGATTTCAAAGATGGTTTTTTTAAATGCCCGTCATTGTTTATTTGATTTTATTTCAGCCTTCTTTTTAATTAAAATCATTTCGCCTGTGCCCTAGTCTCGTACCTCTCTTAATTTGTCGCGCCTTCTCATCGTCTTCCATACTCCTTCTCTTTGCCTGTGCCCTAGTCTCCTAACCTCTCTTGGCCTGTGCCCTGGTTCCGGATCCCATTGCCTCTGCTTTGATCTCCAAAAGGTATGTTCCGAGTAGTGTACTGATGCAGTATAGGAAAGGGCGTAATCTGTGTCAACTTCTGAAATCAGATTTCGTTAGTCGGGCTATTGTGATGCCATGTAGATGGAGTTGAATTTCCATTGGATTCATGGGTTCAACTTAAGGGAGCTGATTATTTGGCCTTGCCAAGTTAGGGATTGATGTTAGGTTTGCTACATTTTATTATCTTATATTCATCTTTTTGATATTGGCCTTCATTGGTGTGCCATGTGTGTCTGACAATTTAAGAAAGGCCTTATTCAATTTCCTGGTGTTTTCAAGGTTTTATGGGTTGAATATAATGTGATGGATTGATTAAATTTTCGACATCATAAATATCTTAATGTTTTTTTCCTTTTCAAATATGAGCACAATGCCTCTGGTCTTAGGAGTATCATTGTATTTGTGCTTTAAGAAAATAGGCTTAATTATAAGCTAAGCTAGTTGGACAAACTAGGAATCTAGATGATGTTGCAGGGCTACAAGCTTATTCTTATTTCTATGCTTTTGAGATTTTAGTGATTAAGTTCTTACTAGCCATAGTTTCCATTAAAAAGAATTGAAAACAATGACTGAGTGACAGCAACAATAAGAGATTCTGCTCCTGGAATTCCATGTTGCCTTTACAGTGTTTCTGTTTTATTGTGCCTTGTATTTATTTTTGGGCTTGACTTTCTACCTCATGTTGTTTGGGTCTTGTTAGCTTTAGTTAGGTCAGCAGAGTGTTGTTAATATCTTCATAGTGAACATTAGTTGCATAGAGGGCAAAACTCAATTACATGGGTATCCCAAATAGAGATGAGATGATGACTCAGTATCTGTTTGGTTTCCATACATTGTTTTTGTTTTCTATTTTAATTTTAATTTCGTGGCGTTTGATTTTATTTTTAAATTTTTTTACTTCAGAAACAATGGTTTGCATACCTCTAGTCTCTAGCATGTAATCTTTGTCTTACAACGGGTGGCCACCTCAACAATCTGGCGTGGTCTTTCACAACGTTCATTTTAAACTAGGTCAATCTCCCAGGTCATCTTTGAGCATCGAGAGATTCTTCTAAATACCTTTTGTATTGTCTCTGTCATTTTTGGGTCATCTCTGACTATTTCTGTTGGTTCAGAATATAAAAGCTACTCGTAATTCTTTTATTAATTAAGTCTAGGTGCATTTATATTGGTCTTGAAATTTCATTTTAATCCACATCACATTTAGTAATTTAAACTTTGAAGTCCAAAATAGAACATGTTTTGAAATTTAGTCTAATTTAATTCCCAATTTAATTCAGCACTTTTGGCATTTGTGCTATCTTTTCCGTTAAATCATTCAATCTTTTATGTAATATTTTTAGTTTTTATTTCATGAAATTTCTATTAAAGCCTTTCCTTGAATCAATGCTTTTGATAGGCAACCTCTAGTCTCTAGCTAGCATCTATTGTTTGTCTTAAGATTAGATCCCCTCAACATTGTTTTTTGATTTAAATAGAATTGGCCTACCTAACCCATTTTGGTTTCTCATATCTGTAGTCATTAGTACAAAAACCTTTAGTCTAGTCTAATATTCTGTATATAAAAGGGAAATCCATAATACTTTTGAAATGGTAATCTGTTATTATTCTTCATGCAACAATCTCTGTTGATCTGAGAGGCTACCTAGCATGTTAGTTAGAGAATTATTTTTATTTATTAGACTCTGATCATTCCTATGTTAACCCTCTCTGGTGATGTGGATACATCTTAGGTCACGCAAGATGGTAAATACTGTTTGGTTTTAGTTTTTGAAGCCAAAGCTCTGCAGTTGTCAGATTTTGAACAAAGACAGGTATTCAGCTTTCTTTCCTTGAGCATATATTTTGAATTATATATATTTTATTTTATTTCATTTTTTTCACATGTTCATGAAGATTATGGGACTCTTTGGATCTTGGAGAGAACAAAAGTGCTAGAAACTAAATAACTCTTGCAATCTTGTGCTTGTAATTTTTTTTGGTAGTGAGGGGAGTCTAGTTTAAAAAAAAATCAGAGAAGAGAAAATCAGAAAAGAAAAAAAATCAAAGGACGGTCATACCAAAATGATAAAATATGGATATGTATGTATGGATGAAGAAGGTTATGCAAGTGATCCCATATTTAGTGTTTGGAATTGAGTTATTGATTGTGTCTACTATATATCTTGGGATCTTAGATTCATAGGGATTGCTTGAGGGAGTTTTTTTGTGTGGAACATATCAAGTGGTGGGTACTCTAACCTTTTTGGTGTGCTCTTTTGTGTTTTTGGTTTTTAAGAGAGTGAAAGAGGGACACCAGAATGAATAATAAGACTCAGAAGTTCCCTTTTTTCTGCATTTTCATCTCTAGGAGAACCATACTAATAGGGGTGAGTTTAAAAGTTACCGGTGTGGGACCTCTAATGTCTTAACTTAAGAAGATATCTCTGATGACACTCTCCCTTGCTCGCTTTCATCAGCTTTAAGCTAATAGACAACAATTTTTTTTTGGACCTAATGTTTCTATCTGTTTATGCTGTGGAAATTTTGTGTTGTTGGATTGGAAATCGTTGATTTGGTTGATTTGTTAAAACGTTGATCATAACTATATGAGCAATGTGGCTGTATAGTTCTGTTGTAGGGAGTGGAAATTCACTGAAAAGGAGGATAAAGTTGTGTTGTCACACGTGTGTGTGTGTGTGTGTGTGTTATAGGATGGAAAATTGTTCTTGTTCACTATGTGTTTTCCTTTTAATTATTATAGTCAAAGTATTTATTAGAAATAGAAAGAGTTTGTTCTTTTTGTGATTGTTCTGTTCTGTCTTTTGTGAAGAGGTCAATTACTGTATTTTGCTCTGCTGTGAAAACTGAAAACCTTGGCTGGATTTGCGTACGAATTGCAACAAACATGAATTTAGTCACTTTTGCCCTCATGTATCTTTGCTGACCTTAATGATTATTCAGGGTAATTTCTAGTTAGACACTATTTTTTGTTAAATTCTATATACAATTAACTTTCATATTAATTAATATATGTGTTTTGATATAAGGATGGTTGTGCTTAATTGCTTATAAGAGTTGTGCAGTTGTGTAGACTGATTCTGAGGCATGAACTTAGGTTGACTGCTTAAAGTAGTGCTATATACGAAAATTTTCTAAGAGAGTTTCTCCTTAGTGCTCTAGAGACTATTCTCTTATTCATAATATGGTATCAGTTCTAGAAGACTCTTGTGTATACGACTGTATCCTTGCCTCTTCCTTCCTCAATGTAGAATTAAAACAAGTGAAAAATAGAGCAAATTTTGAGGGTGTGCAAGACTCTCACCCCAAAGGCCCCAAAATCTTGCTCAATTCATAGTTCATGCTTATCCCTCTCCCCCACTCTCTCCTCACATTTATCCCATTGGAATAAGGAATCAATAAATAGAATAATGGGTTTGAATAGTTTGTAGGAGGTTATAGCTTCAAGCCTCGGCCACTACTGCAATTGTTCCAAATTAAAAAAGTTTATTCCTTTTTGCAGGGAAAATGCAGAGTCCACATGCAGAAAAAGAACCAGAACAGTCTAGAAGATGACAATCTCTGAGAAGTCTTAGACACTAAATGCAGGGTATTGCATTTTTTCACTATTCCAATATGAACATAGTGTTGTTAAGTACGAGAATCTCATTATTGACAAGTATATTAAGCATTACCTGTAATGTTTATGCTAAATAGAGATGATTTTAACTTGACTATTTCATTTTGTTACAAATGAAATGTTAAATTGAATGATCATATGAGCAAATGGTATCTTATTTCATACTTCACCCCAATTCCAGTAGTTCAAGTTCCTACCTTTTAGCTTAACTATTGACCATGATTAAGTAATTCTCTTACAAAAGTAAAGTCACTAACCTTTTAGAGTCTGAAACTTTCCAGTCAATTTCTTCTTATTAAGAGCTCCCAATATACTTTGATCTTTGCGTTTTTCTTCATCATCATCCAGGTCAATGTCATCTGTACAAGATGAGTAGATCACCACAAATTGTCTGTCTCAAACTTAACTATCCATATGATAGAAAATGTAATATTTGCAGATAGATGCCCACTTAAGATATGAAAACCAGAAGAATTGTCTTAGGAAGCAGTCATATTATATAGCATTTGTGTTTTGTGGCAGAATCAGGTCACTGATAAAAAGACATCATATTCACTAGGGGAAGGGTGCCTCTCTAAATTTTTAGATAATAATAAAAAACATTTAAATGCAATTAATTAAAATAGGTGACAATAAAAAAACTAACAATATAGAAGTAGTGGGAAGTTACTATAGGGTAAAACTGTATAATGAAATGTGGACACCAAATGGGGGGTATTCCCTTTATTATTAGTATAGATTAACTCAAATAGACAAATTTTATTTTTCTTACTTGAAGGCTATGTAATATTTAGTAGCAGACATCTAAGGCACTTTCTTACCTATGTTTAATTCAATCTCATCTTCATCAATTGTCAGATTATCATTATTATCAGCATCACATGGAAAATTTTCATTTGAGAAGATAGCTGAGAGTTCCAGGATGCTTTCTTTAGTATCTTCTGTTTCCAAAATGGGAGCATGCTTTTCTTTACTGCCAGTAAAATCTTTGATAACAGAGTTGAATATACCCTGAGTAGACAAAAAACAAGATCAAACACCTTTTGTCACAAAGATAACGGATATGTAATTTAAGAACTAAGAAGTTACTAAAAACTGCTATTTACCTTTTTCTTTTCCTTATGGGTGACTGGGCTAAGGACAAGCTCTTCTTGTGACAGCATCATTTCTTTCCTGTAGATGCATCTGTAAAGATTTAATCTTCTGCTGCTTGTCTCCAAATTGTGTTTTATTCCAAAGCTTAATCCTCTGTTTCACATTCTTAAGCTTTTCTTTTAGAACGAAACCCCCCAACTACTGATCAGATTAGAATTCCATCCATCACACACTAGCTTCCTGAATAAAGTGTCCTGAAGCCAACAGTCCAACCCCCCCAACTACAGAACCTTCGTCTTGGTATCTCTGACATAACCCCATTCTTTGTTGAGGTCTTCTAATATTGTTGAAATCCCCTATTATGCACCATAAAACCCCCATGTTTGTAGCTCTCAACAGCCTTATATCATCCCATAATTTTCTTTTCAAAGATATCTCACAAGGTGACTATATATTCACAATTGTAGCTTTACTGCTAATAGCTACGCATATCCTTTCCACATATATAAATCCTGCCCCTAACACCTTATTTTCCAAGATAAAAACATTCTTACTCCATATACATAGTAAACCTCCAGCCTTATTGATTGCTGGCAGGAATTCCCAGTTGGTGTCATCAGCTCCCCACAGTGCATGGCATTGGTGAATTCATATGTGTTGATGGAGCATTTGTAAAATATTGGTGTCTCAGTGCCGCCATTCAAATTGTGTTTTATCAATGTCTGTGTGTGTGCATGCTACCAGATTCACAACATTTGGCCATGATGTGAATAATAAAAACAATGAATCTAAAAATAGTTGTTGCATCTTTAAGGAGTTAGAACTGAAACAAGACAAAAGTAGTTGAAGTGGATTCCTTCGCTTTGAATAAATTTGACATTGTTGGGCTTCTTTGTAGTAGGTTTTGTGGAGTTTCCGGGGGAAAATAAATCCACTTATTGCTTACATGCTCTTCTAATTAAAATTTGATTATCTTGTCATTAGGATATTTATGCGATTGGAATAATCTTTGTAAATCTGATGTGGAGAATGTGTCATTGTTTTTGTTTCTGCAGAAATCATATGAAACCAAACAATATAAAAAGGGTCTCAAAGCAGCTGATGCCATTTTGAAAATATTTCCAGACCAGAGGTATACTTTATTATTTTGGTCATTATTTTCTAAGTTTTTTCTTATGGCCAAGGATCGTCTTATTTCCCTTCTTAATTGTTTAAGTAAGTCATGCAAGAAATGCAATGTACCCACCGTGTATATCCCACTCGGATCACCCTCCCAAACCCAAGAATCCTCCAGCTTTAACCACCCCTGCATGTCCCCTCCTTTGTTTCCTCCTGGCTGCCACTCTCTTCCAATTCTTGGACCAAAGAAATTGGCTGAAAGGATGTGTTTTTTCAAATGTTGTTGCATTATTCGGCATTTATGTTTTGATAACACTATTCATATTGCTTTCTTATTTTGAAGGTTGACTTGTTAGTGTTGTTGTGTTCCGGGAAGTCTTCCTCGTTGGTGGTGCAGTATTTCTAAAAATAGTTTGGGTTGGAAGGTATGAACAACCTAAATTTCAAGTTTTCCATTTTGCTTCAATTTTTTTTGTGATCAACATGAAACCCTTGATGTTCTGTCTTTCTCTCAGTGGGAAACGTGGTTATGTGTACTACTTGCATGATGCTGTTGTGTTGCATGATGCTGTTGTGTTGTAGGCTGTTAGAGAATGATTAAATCTTTATTGTATTATTCTGTTACACTCTAGGGATTGAGCCTAGCCTCCCTAACCAATTACAATGATATTCCCCCCTCTTCACAGCTTAGTAGCTACTATTTAAAGCTAACTACTTCAACTGTAACTGGTAACAATTAGTTACAGGTAACTAAAGCTTTTATTCACTAAGCTGTAACTGACAGTTGTCAGTTACAGGTACCACTGGCTGTTGTGGTTTCTTCCTAAACTTGCCATGTGTTCTTCATGCATATACTTCCTTTATCTGTGGCCTAACAATACTCCCCCCCCAAAAGAGCCACCTTGTCCTCAAGGTGAAAAGTAGGAAATTGTTGTTTGATAATGGATTCTGCTTCCCAAGTTGCCTCAAAGTCTGGTAGATCCTTCCATTGAATCAACACTTCTGCTGTTTCTGCTGCTGAATTTCTCACAGCTTTCACAGCCATTGGCTCAACCTTTAATTCCAAATCGTCACTTAACATTGCAGGTAGAGGCTGGGGTTTTGTTGCAGAGAAATAGCTTTTTTCAATAAGGATACATGAAATACTGGATGAACTCTACTTTCAGGTGGTAGAGTTAACTGATAAGCCACTTTTCCTCATTCAATAACTTTCTCAATCTGATATGGACCATAAAATCTAGGACAACATTTTTTATTCAACTTTTTAGCCAAAGATTTTAACCTATAGGGCTGTAACTTGAGATAAACCCAGTCTCCCACCTCCCAATGAACATCCCTACGATGCTTATTAGCGTGGTTCCTCATCTGGTCCTGAGCATTGAGTAAATTCATCCTCAGTTGATCCAATAAACCATTCCTATCTCGAGTCAATCTGTTCACTTCCTCAACCACTGAAGGAACAGTTGAACCTTTCAATAACTGAGGGGGATCTCTGCCATATAAAGCCTTAAAAGGTGTAAGCTTGGCTGAACTGTTGTAATTTGAGTTAAACCAAAACTCAGCCCAACTCAAGCAAGCTGGCCATTGCCTGGGTTTCTCACCTGTAACACATCTCAATTAAGTCTCCAGCCTTCTATTAACAACCTTAGTCTGACCAATATTACACCAATATGATAAGCTGAGCTAAATTTCAGCTTTGTCCCTGCACTCTTAAACATTTCTTTCCAGAATTGCCTCAAAAACATTTTATCTCTGTCAGAAATTATTGAAGTAGAAAAGCCATGTAATTTTACTACTTATTTCACAAATATTTATGCAATATCTTTAGCTGTGAAAGGATGGCTAATGGGAAAAAAATGAGCATACTTGGATAGCCTGTCCACCACTACCAATATTGCATTCTTTCCTTGTGCTTTTAGCAGCCCTTTTATGAAGTCCATAGAAATGTTAGCCCAAACCTGTGTAGGAATGGGAAGAGGCTGCAATAACCTAGCTGGTGACAAAGCTTGAAATTCCACAGGTGCTGACAAATCTCACAGCTAGCTATAAATCTCAAAATATCCTGCCTCATGCTTGAAATTCCACAGCTAGCTATAATTCTCTTATAAGTCCTGAAAAACCCTGAATGACCACCCACTACAGAATTATGATACTCCTGCATCAAAATAGGCACCTTAGGAGACATCTTAGACAGCACTAACTTGTCTTTATACCATAATTTCTTATTTTTCAGAGAATATCTTGTATGTGCAGCCTTATTCACCATTAAATCTTGCATGATTTTTTTCTATTTTTGATCAGCTAAAATTGAAACCTCTTATTCCTCCTCATCATCATAGCTGATCATAGAAATTGCTGAAAATGTCATTCTTCTAGATAAAGCATCAACTACTTTATTTTCACAACCAGGTTTATACAAAATGTCAAAATCAAATCCCATCAACTTAGAAGTCCACTTAAACTGGTCTTCTCCCATCAGCCTTTGTTCTGTCAAGAATTTTATGCTTTTCTGATTAGTCAAAATGGTAAATTTTCTGCCCATCAAATTATGTCTCCACTTTTGGACTGCCAATACTATAGCCATCAAAACTCTCTCATAAACTGATTTCTTTTGGGCTGTTTCTGATAAAGACTGACTCCAAAAAGCTAATGGCCTACCCTTCTGCATTAGCACAGCTCCTAATCCTTTACTAGATGCATTCACTTTCTACTGTAAAGGGTTGACAAAAATCAAGAATGGTAAGGACAGGAATCTCCCACGACAATACCTTATTGATATTTGACTGGTCTGAAATTACATTCCCTACCACTTTACCATAAATACAAAAATAATTAACCTCCCAACCATAGCATAATCCACAAGATTTTTTAAGCATTACTCACTTTAATTTCTGACTTTACAAAACCTTAACTTTACTCCCTAACTCTGCAAGACTCCATTCGCTAAAAAGAATTTAAAAACTGAAACGAAAAGTGTATGTAGACATAGATTAGAGAAGTAGATCAATCAAACGTAGAAGGAATACAAATTTGACACATATATATGTTTCCAAATACCAGTAGTTGGTTGCAGCTGTTCTTCAAGCAGAGTTTGGAACCCATGAAACCCAATTAAGGCTTTTGCATTACCACATTCTTCAGCTTTTAATTCAATCCTGTGATCATGTTTCCTTGAAGGAGGAACATTATTCATTTGCGGTTTAAGTTGTTGAACACTATATATACATATATATATATATACAAAGATGTGTGTTTGTGTGTGTGTTATCCTTTGTTTCAACAATATTTTGTTTGTTGTTTTAGGTCAAAGTCAAAGACTCGGTTACCTCATAAAGGTTTTTTTTTGGTTGTTGATACAAAACTCCTCTGTACAACTTCAATTACATCAGGCCTTATAATCAACCCTATACTCCATATTTTCAGGTATTTTAAATCAACAGTAAATTATTGTCCTACTTTCTTTGATTGTTTCAGCTTTGTAGTTTATTTATTACAACATGCATTGCATTGTATTACCTTAGTTTCCCGTTTAAGGTTCAACTCAATGATTAATACAGATAGTTTGGATTAATCGTTGAATTGAGTCTTGAATTGTCCGTTTGGACAGTTTGAGAAGTAATGCATTTTATGCAACATTCATACATGGACATAACATATGGTGTTTTTATATTTAATGAAATTTCGGTCCACTGCAATTTGCTTTGTTCTCCGGGTACATACAGATTGCAGCATCATAACACCTCCGCTATCATGTTGTGTACTCGAAGACCAATGCGAAATGCTGCCGAAATTTCATTAAATATAAAAACCTTATGTAATGTCAATGTATGAATGTTGCATAAAATACTACTTCTTGAATGGGATAGGGCCACACCTGTTTGTATACATGACATTCATAAACATGCATACCACATTTTGAAGGCCAAAAGTTTCACAGCAGATGGAAATCTTGGATAGTAGATGGATGAAAGCACCACGGATTACGAATGAGTATGAAATTGGTGTTGAACAATTTCTTCAATTTACCAGCCAAAATGCACCAACGTTGAGGAGCAAATTTTTTTGTCCTTGTGTTAAATGTTTGAATGAGAGACGGCAATCCATAGATGACATCAGAACTCATCTAATATGTGACGGCATCATTTCGACTTATACAAAGTGGATATGGCATGGTGAATTGCCAGGCACGCAGGCAGGGAATGAAACTGCCACCGTTGATGTGAACAACGACGATCGTATAGAAGACATGATTCGCGACCTGGGTGAAGAACGTTTTCACCAAGCCCATTCATCGGCATATGCTAAACTGGAGTCAGATTCAAAGATCCCTTTGTATGCTTCTTGCACATCCTTCACATGGTTGTCGGCGGTGTTGTCTTTGGTTAACTTGAAGGCTAGATTTGGGTGGAGTGACAAAAGTTTCACAGAATTACTTGTACTGCTACAGAAGATGCTTCCTGAAGATAACACCCTCCCCAAGACTCACTACGAAGCAAAGAAGATTTTATGTCCTATGGGTATGCAGTACCACAAAATTCATGCATGCCCTAATGATTGCATCCTGTATCGACATGAGTATGCAGATTTGCGCAGCTGCCCCACTTGTGGGTTCCCAAGATACAAATTAACTAACGATGACGACAATCATGAAACAAAATCATTCAGCGGTCGGTCCGCAAAGGTCTGTTGGTATCTTCCCATAATTCCAAGGTTTAAGCGGTTGTTTGCCAATGCAAATGATGCCAAAAACCTTACTTGGCATGCATGTCGGAGGAATAATGATCGGAATCTCTGACACCCCGCCAATTCTCCTCAATGGAAGGCAATTGACCGTTTGTATCCACATTTTGCCAGCGACCCAAGAAACCTCAGGCTTGCGCTAGCTTCTGACGGAATGAATCCTTTTGGTAGCTTATCCACTAACCACAGTTCGTGGCCAGTATTGCTTATGATTTACAACCTGCATCCTTTGTTGTGCACGAAGCGAAAATACATAATGTTGTGTATGATGATAGTGGGTCCACGACAACCAGGAAATGATATTGATGTGTATTTGGCGCTGTTGATTGAAGACTTGAAACAAATGTGGGTTGATGGGGTTGATGTGTTTGATGGGCATTTGCAGGAAACTTTCAGGTTGCATGCCATGGTGTTCTGTACAATTAATGACTTTCCAGCATACGGGAATTTGAGTGGATATAGTGTCAAAGGACATCACGCATGTCCTATATGTGAAAAACATACTAGCTTTGTCCAACTTAAACATGAAAAGAAAACAATATATACAAGGCATCATAGATTCCTCCAACCATATCACCCTTATCGACAATTGAAGAAGGCTTTTTATGGTTGTCAGGAAAATGACATGGCGCCTACACCATTAGCAGGCAAAGAAGTATATGATCGTGTGAAGGACATCATGACTATTTTTGGCAAAACCCAAAAGAAGGATGCATCTGACAAGCAAATTTGGAAGAAAAAATCAATATTTTTTTATCTTCCATATTGGTCCGATTTGGATGTCAGACATTGCATAGACGTAATGCATGTTGAGAAAAATGTCTGTGACAGTTTGATTGGCACCCTCCTGAACATTCAAGGGAAGATGAAGGATAATTTGAAATCTCGGCAAGATTTGGTTGATATAGGTATACGACACCAATTGCATCCAATTGAACAAGGTTGATTTTTCCCCCTGCAAGCCACACTTTGTCTACAAGAGAAAAAAAACAATTTTACCAGTGTTTGCGGACATTAAAAGTCCCACAAGGATACTCTTCTAATATAAAGAGCCTTGTATCGGTGAATGAGCTTAAATTGGTAGGGTTGAAGTCTCATGATTGTCATGTGTTGATGCAACAAATATTGCCTATTGCCATACATGGTATATTGCCTGAAAAAGTTAGGATTGCAATTACTCCTTTGTGCTTCTTGTTTAATGCATTTTGTAACAAAGTCATTGACCCTAACCAGTTGGATGATTTGGAGAACGAGGCTGCCGTTGTACTTTGTCAGTTGGAGATGTTGTTTCCTCCATCTTTTTTTGATATAATGGTCCACCTAATTGTTCACTTAGTCAGGGAGATAAGGTTGTGTGGTCCAGTTTTTCTTCGATGGATGTATCCTATTGAGCGTTACATGAAAGTGTTGAAAAGTTACACCAAGAATCAGCACCGTCCAGAAGCTTCTATTGTTGAAAGATATGTTGCCGAAGAAAGTATTGAGTTTTGTTCTGAGTACATCGATGCACTTAAACCTTTTGGGATTCCACAAAGCCGTCATCAGCTGTCAGTGGGAAGTAAGGGAACAAGGGGATACAATGTAGTAACACTTACTCGACAACAAGTTGCACAAGCACATTTGTATGTTTTGAATAACACAAAAGATGTTTTGCCTTACATAGAAAGGCACAAACAATATTTGCAACAGTGTCACCCAAGAATGAACTTCATGAAGGTGTTACAAGAACATAACAGAACCTTTGTTACCTGGTTTAAACAAGAAATACTTGCTGATGATAGTGCCTCGAAGACTTTAAGACTATTAGCTGTTGGCCTAAATCTCAACGTTCCCACTTGGAAGGGGTACGACATCAACAACTGTTCCTTCTACACAAAATCACAAGACGATCGTAGTACTGTCCAGAATAGTGGGGTCAGTGTCGATGCCGCTTCAGAGCACTTTTGTGGTCCATCTGATAACAATCCGATTCAAGCTATGATGCCTTACTTTGGAGTCATTAAAGAAATTTGGGAGCTTGATTATACTGCCTTCAGAGTACCTCTGTTCAAGTGCCAGTGGGTAAACGGTAATACTGGTGTACATCAAGATCGATTTGGATTTACGTTAGTAGAACTGGACAAGGTCGGTTACAAGGACGAGCCTTTTATCATGGCAGAACAAGCCAGACAGGTGTTTTATGTCCAGGATCCGTGCTATAGCAAATTTTCTGTGGTGTTACATGGAAGAACATCGGCCATGAGTAACGAAAAAGATGAAGGTATATGTGAAATTAGTGACATACCTAGTTTCTCAACAAGGATACCTTCCGTTGTTGAAGACCAAGAGGTTGATGATGAACATGCAATTTGTGTTGACCATGATGAAGGTTTGTGGGAGAACATTCATACGTAATCGCGGCATATTAAAGTAATGGTTTTATTTACAATAATAACAAACAATGTAACAATGTTTGTCTTCATTAATGACATTACATTACAAATATTTTGTTGTTGCAAGTTTTATATTTTAATACACTTAGTTATGTTTTTCAGGTTCATGGCAACACCTCCTTCGTCCCCTCCTATTTCTAACGATTGCTCAAATTCCACATCTACGAGGAGTAGACAATCCATCAAGCTATGAAGGTTGACATTGAGAACCTTGGATGAGGCTAGGCCAATGGTAAATGTCAACCCTAAAACTAGGAGAGGATCTTGCAACCACAAAGAGAAGTTTCACAGCTATCTTGGTGTCGTTGCAAGAGAGAAGATTCCTATAACACATTCCAATTGGAAAGATGTACCAAACTCCTTGAAGGATCTAGTATGGGATGATATTTTGGTATGTGTGCCTAGTAATTGTTTATTTTATGTTCTTAAACTGACTTGACAATACCTTGTCATATTAAATACTGTTTTGTCTAATTTGTTTTTGCAGGCTAAATTTGATATCCCGGAACATGTGCAGGCAAAGAAGAAAGTTATGTCATTGGTTGGCACTAGATGGAGACAATTTAAGTCTACCCTAACTAGTAAATACATCTATGCTGACCCAAACCGCTAACGAAAAAATCACCCATCAGTTGTGTATGGTCTGGACACACACACATAGGAGCAATTTGTTGAAATCCGAAAATCCCTAAACTGGCAAGTAAACAAAATAAGCATTTCAAATGAATTAAAAGACATTGTGAATGATATGGGAATGAAACTAGGATACTAAAGATTACTCTTTATTACAGGGAGTTAGGAAAAAAGCCCAAGAAACTCAGAAATTGAATGACTGCCCACATGTGTTGTCGCGTGGTGGCTATGATTTGCTTGAAAAGAAGCTTATGGACGAAAAGATTAAGAAACGGCAACAGGATGCGATGAATACCGAAGATTCATCATCCGTCGTGCGTCCTCCTTCTCCCATTCCAAGACAACTGAAGTGGAAGATGGCCCGAACCAAAAAATATGGTTGTATGACAACTCAGGCCGCACAAGAAATAGCGGAAAGAATTGTGAGTATTTCCAATTAGTTAATTTGCAACATTTATTAGCATAACATGTCAAATTTAGTGCGCTGTTGATGTCATGAATGCAGGACTCTTTAGAAGAACAAGCCACACAAGGCGCATTTGTTCCCCAAGGCCAAGATGACATACTAAATACTGCCATTGGAAAAAAGGATCACCCTGGCCGTGTTCGCGGAGAAGTGACAGGGGTGACAATCAAACAATACTTTGTACGCAGTTCACGTGCATCTAGTGGTTCTTCTGCATCCATCACTCCACAACAGTTGGCTGAAATAGTCAAAAACATTAAGGAGGAATGCAAAAAAGAGTTAAAGGAAAAAATAAAGCTTGAGTTGTCACAAATGGCCTCACCGATGTCACACCCAGTTCAGCCAGACATAGACAACCAAGTGGCGAGAGTCAGCACAAAGGGGAGTTGTGCAGAAAATAAATCCAACCCATCTGAAGGACAAAATGGTCAGGATGTTACCCCGTGTATGGGGTTGTATGTACAATGTAAGGATTCAACACGACTAGTGGCAATGGGCCAAATTTGTCCTGGGAAGTCCACCATTCACAACGTACAATATGCAGATGATGTCGTTGTAAGGGTTACTGTATCGACCATTCTCGACGGGGATGCCCAAGTGCCATTCCCCAATGCAAAGATTAAAAAGGTCAGAGACACTCTTAACACATTTGTTGCATGGCCAAAAAATCTTGTCAAGCTAGTGTCACATCAGGTACCTCTACAAATAATTGAAATTACCTACACATGGTTTGTTGTAATGCAAATAAACTGTATATTTTTTGGCATGTTGACAATCATATGTTTTACACATTTAGGATCCCGAAAAGTGTCAAAATAGTTTGGATCAAACGGTTTCAAGTCCAACTAGTAGTGGAAGTGAGCTTGATGCGTTGGATGATTTGGTTAAGGTTGTACCTCAAGTTTACCATAAACCTGTAGCGGTGCCTTGGGAAGGGTCTACATTTGGCCATCCAAATGTTGAATCGTCGTTGTTCATAACATTTTCCGATCTGAATGAAATTCTAGCAGGGGACAGGTATTTGAACATTTCCGTACTGCAATTGTGGATCATGTAAGTGAATGTGCAATGAAGTATTCATTAGAATAAGTTATTTTTCATAGTCCTTACAAATAAATATGTTTCTAATGTTTCAATTGCGGGAATTTGATAGACATATGGCAGATTGGACCTCATCCTTGGTAAAATCATCGGTGTATGCATTTTTTGAGCCTCAATCAATACACAATGCGAAAGACAGACGTGCAGAAACTCAGGAATACATTGAAACATGGATGAAGGATTCCTAAAGAGAGCTGTACCTAGGAGCATACTTGAATCAGTAAGTAAAATGTTTGTATTATACGTATTTGGAAATGACCGTGCTACTTGTAGATGTGACTGACTGCTGGAAATATGCAGGGCCCATTGGCAGCTTTTTATTCTGTGTCCTAAAGACCATACCGTCGTATGGCTTTGTTCATTGCGTAAGAAGGCAGATGTTCACATAAAAACCATAATTAACAAGTAATGTGTTCAGGACGCGATACATGAAATTGGTTGACATATCATTTATGCTTTAATAACAAGTCTGATGTTTGTCAATGTTTATCAGTGCAATAAAGAAATTGAAGAGCACTACAGCCGATAAAGCAAATCCACCTCCACCCACCTGGATTGAGTTAAAGGTTAGTATTTCGATAAAGCCTACGTATCCATGTACTGATATTTAACAATTGTTGGATTTAAACAAGTGAATTTGTTTGGATCAATATTTTTTAGAGCCATGTTTAACCCGGAGGATATGAGTGTGGGTATTATGTAATGTATTGGATGTGGAACATAGTTACAGGGGATCTGAAGAATGAGTGGACCACGGTATAATTAAACTAACACCTTCAAAATTCATCATGCTTAAATGAATTTATATTTGTCAATGTCATTAAACTAAATTCATATTTCCTCTACTAATATTGCAGTGGTTTAATGATGGAACACCGTTGGACGTTGAACAGATAACAGTTATAAGAAAGCAATGGGCAGCTTATTTTTTGCAAGTTAAATGTGCGATGAAAGATTCCTCATTCAATAACTTATTACATTTCACACAGCCTTAACTTTTAGTTGGTTATCTTTTATAATTGTAGAACTTGTTTTACATTATGAACTTTGTTAGACACACGACAGTTATGGGTGTCTTCTGTATCATGTTTGTTAATGTTTATGTCTGACATGGAACATTTTATTACATTTGTCTTCTGAATGGTATTTAAATTGGGTTATTGATTGCTTTGTGTGCTGTTGGGCATGTGAATGTTTGACATTACTTGGGAATAGTTATACGGATAGTTTTGGGAATGATGAAGACTTTGTCTTCAGATTATTATTTGTTTTTATTTTTTCGTGATAGTTTTGACTCTTAAACTTGTTAATAAATCTTGAAATGCCAAAGAAAAGCAAATCTCTTAATTGAACATGGAGGGAGCCTTACATTGTGCTATAAAGATGAAGGAGGGAATTGAAATGACTATAGTGACATACACTGGGAATTGAAAAATTTAAAGGTGAGAAACTGTCATGCCACTTTTTATGATAGATGTGTGTGTGTGTGTGTGTGTGTGTGTGTGTGTGTGTGTTTATTTTATTCTCTTATTTGATGTTTTTATATTTCATATTTGGTCCTGTTCTCCTTTTCTATCATTTGTCCATTACAGAGATCGCGAGCTATTTTGGATGAGGTTCAATATTTGAAGCCTAAATTTAAACGCAGGTTCGAAAAAAATAATGACTCAGATGTACAAGCTCCATTCCCTGAAGACAATGGCTTCAATAAGGCTTTGTAGATTTCAATAAATTCATCTTTGGAATGGTCGGCTGTTAGTAAACAGGTGAGGACTTCAAGATAATGTTTTAGTATAAATTTGCTTATGACTTTAGGTTTAATTGGACTTTTATCTCCTCTATTATGACGTGATTGCCAATTAAAAGACATTGGAAGCAATCAATGTCTCCATTTTTCTAGTTAAAGAAATTAGATCCTTATATAAGCATGTTGTTCAATTACTAATAGAAATTAGCTATGTAACCAGTAATTTACATATATGGCTATAGCTCCCCTCTCTTTCACTTTGTGTCCTCTTTCTATTATAATCCTGCTTGGTTTGTTTGGCTATATAGATTACAAGAGAGAGAGAGTGTGTGTGTCATATCCCTCAATAATATAGCTTTGAGGAACTTGTGATTTTGTTTGCATGCGTATGTCATATTAGGTTTGCCACCAATTGCATGCTGACACATGGAGGTATGTGGAACGTTCATCCTTTGCAGAAGGAGGGTATGTAGGCTAGCTTAACCGCCTCTCATAATTTTCCCTAAACTTATATTAATTTTATTTATGTGATGTATATGTATATTTTATCATTATTTGTTATCGCCACTTATCAGGAATGTATTATTTTGTAGTACAAAAAAATTAAATATCGAAATTAATATATATGATTTATCATTTTAATGTGCAAACACACCTACTAAAATGGATTGACCTCCCATATGTCTCCCCAATATTCTAACCAGTCATTGTTGTAATCTTGATATGCCAAAGTTTCATACCTAGTTTTTCATACATGCACTTCTTGTCTATCTTGGTGATGTTGTTAGTTATGAGAGTACTTCATGAGGTCTGAAATCACCTTTGGCACCACAGCCATCTTCTTGCTGTCCTGGAATTGATACTCCCTCTGAAGGGCTTGTGAGATGGAAGTTGCGGCTGGAATATTTTGTATATGAAACACTACAAGATTTAAGAATAGCCAAATTATTCAAGATAATTGTTGATTATCCTAAGAGGTACTTTGTTTTTAATTCTCTGTTTTTCTTCCAAGTTTTCTGTTAGATTTTCTATTTACCCTATGTTATGTCTTAGCAAATTGAAGGGCTAGATTTTGAATGTTGACTGAAACATGTTCAGTGGTTATAGCTTCCAGCCATAGTAGAGAGATTGACAATTATGCTAGGATTTAACATGTTCTTCTGGAAATGTTGTTTATAATGACCCACAATGAAGCTTCAATTTGAATTATCACCTCTTTCTTGTCACAGTTGCATGCTTTAACCTTGGGAAACTATAACTCTCAAACTCCAACATTAAGCACTAGTGCCATTTGACTTGTCATAACAAATTAATTGTTTGCTAGATTGTGGCTCGTTTGTTCTTGTCACGTCATCTGATAATTTATTTTCCTTTCTCTCTACCAATATTGGAAGGTCTCCTGCAATTGAAGACTTAAAATTGGGTCTTGAATACACTGGACAACATTCAAAGCTGGTGGAATCATTTATTTCAGCACTGTGTTATCGCTTGCTTATTGCAGGCGCATCAACCAATGATATATTACACCAATATGTTTCAACTATCAAAGCACTTAGGACAATAGACCCTGCAGGTGTTTTCCTTAAGGCAATTGGTGAACCCATAAGGGATTATTTAAGAGGAAAGAGACATACCATAAAGTGCATACTAACCATGATGACTGATGGGACTGGTGCACATTCAAGTTCATCTAGAAATCCTGAACATAGCCTTCTTGAAGAGTTGAACAGAGATGAAGAGATTGAAGAGAATGCTGGCCTTGGTAAACAAATAATTTGAATTGGTAATTTCTGCTACTATCATATCTTCTAATTTTTGGCCTCTAATACAGGTTTGGAGACAAGATTCTTTTATTGGTTCTTTTGAATTTTAGTGAATGAGCAAATAAATGATTATGTTATGATACAATATCTATTCCTCACTACTCAGCTTATATATTATATTTAGGTTCAGCAATAAGACTTCTCAGAAAAAGTACCAATATATGCACATGCACGTGACTTTCAAATTCTCAAGACTCTTATCAAAGGTAAACAAAATGGAAGGAAGAAGATGAAAATTTCCTAAAATTTCAATATTTTATTCTTCCTAATTAGTATGCTTTGATTCTATTTCTGATAAAGGGCATATGTGTGAATCAGTTTTTTTTCAAGAAATTGTTGACATGGTGTTCCTCTCTAACCCATTTATATTTGATGCTCTTTGAAGGAGAAACACCTAGCTGAAAAATCAAACAATAAGAGAATACTCTTCAAAAAAATGTGTTATTCTTTGGATTATTTGATTAAGATTTAATTGTATATTTGATCATCCAAATATCATTATTTTATCATTTTCATCACTTTTATCACTCAAGTTTTTTTTTTTACAAATTTTATCGCTAAAATTTTTATTTTATTTGAATTGTTTAGGATAATGATGAACAACCTACTACTATGCTTTGTCTCAAATTTTATTTTATGCTAGAATGCAGTTCTATATTTTAGTAAACTGAATGCACGGATGAGGCAAACTTCAATATATTAATTATTTTCCAATTACACAATCTGGCCTCCTCCCTTCTAAGCTGACCTGAAATTGAAAAAAATAATTTGATCAATGTTGGAATTGTCCAAATAGAGAGAATTTAACTATATAGACAATTATTTTATATCATATAGAAAGTAAAAAATCATTTCCCTTCACCTCATAACAGTGGTATGCACTTTCTTTTATATGTTATAAGCTGAGTTCGGAGTAGTTGTGTTACTCTTCCATTGAATCATTGCCTTCACCTCATAACAGTGCATACTTGAAGCATCAGGTGCCACAAGTTACACTGGTTGCATAGGAAAGGGCAATTTTATCAGATAAGAAGCCAGAAGAAGTTCCAACGATGTGAGAATGTGTAGCTCTATGTGTTTCACAATTGAATTTCATCACAATTCACAACTTTACTAATTAAGCTACACACTTAGACCTTATATAGATTTTCAGTCTGTTAGTTTTACTTGAGTGTCTTTTGGCTCTACCATAATAAAAAGCAACTGAAAAATATAACATTATCATGAAACAATGTTGCATTCACAGTCCCATCATTAGACTCCTGCTACTTTAGTCCCATTCATAACACTGAGCAAGAATGCCTTTAAAACTAGTTGTTTATTAGTAATATTTTTAGTTTTGTGCCCTCTCCCTAGAATATATATATGGTTTTCATTGTTTTGTGCACCATGGAAGAATCCTCAGAGTGGGACTCTATTATCAGTTGATAACTATTGGTTCAGAGATTAGAGAAAGAATGAAAGAAAAGATAAAAGTTTATTGATGAGATCTCCTTAGGCTGGATCAATGGTGAACCCAGGTTAAGAAGAGAAAGGATGAATACACATTATTCTATTCTTTTGGACACTTGATAAAATTTACGCAAGGCCTACTAGTAAGAGAAAATCTCTCTTATGAGTGGCTACTTTTGGGTTTTGCCCATTCTGTGAGATAACTATATGACCAGGAAAAATGCGAATCGACATTGCGCTTGCCTTATGTTTTTGCTTCCCTTTGTGTCTGCAATTGTGTTTTATTTTTTTGTGCATTTTGTCGAAGTGGATTTCCTATACTCAAGGAAGAAATATGATAATTATTCTTTGGGCTGTACAGATGTCTTAGTCTACCCCCTCCAAATGAGGAGACTTTGTCCAGACACTCATTTTTAGGACCAAGTGGCCTTCGGAGCCAATGGCTTGGACCTAGTGCTGAAATAAAGGTAAAATTGAAGTGTGGCTTTCTTGTGTTGTGTAAGCATATATTCTCATATATTGTAACTTTGGTTATCTCCCGATGTGATTTAGTGAAACATATATTCAATTATTAGGGTCTTCAACGCCAACTCCGTCTCATTAATGTGTTCGAGGCTGTCAATTCTTACTTCTGTTCACATGTCCTATCTCTGATTTAGTATTTGCTCTCGTCATAGGTTTATGGAGCTGAGGCAACAACAAAAGACTAGTGCAACCAGCAAATCCAATGCATAACTGTTGTTGCTTAATTATCTATATTTAGTGTTCGATCCTTTCTTTTTTGACTGTAGGGTTCATCGCTAGTTTGAACTGATAATTGATTTTTGGTTCCCTTTTTTCATCTCAGGATTGTTAACTTTTAGAATATATAGCAGTGTTTTGTATTTTCTAGCTTTTTGCTAATAGTGTTGGTACAATAAACTGCAATTTGAAATGTTTCTATTAGGTTATGTGATGCTGTAATTCCAACAGAAAGTGTTAAATGGTTTTAATATTTGATGTGGTTTTAACGATTGTCTGTTATGCATTCATAGGTGTATTACAAAAATTTATACGAAAAACCTGTATTCGTATCCGGAAAAACGATGACGGTTGTTATTAATAACCGTCTTTGTTTGTGTTTAATTTAAAAAAAAAATCAAAATAAAATACCAACAATGACGGTTATTATGAAAAACTTGTCTTTGTATGTAGACAAACAATGACAGTTTTTATTAATAACCGTCTTCGTTTGTTTTTAATTTAAAAAAAAATTCAAAATAAAATACAAACAATGACGGTTATTAAGAAAAATCGTCATCGTATCCGCACAAACGATGACGATTTTTTGTAAATAACCGTATTTGTTTGTTTTTTTAAAAAAAATGAATTAAAATAAAATGCAAACAATGACTGTTATCAAGGAAAAACCGTCATTGTATCCACACATACGGCGACGGTTTTTTGTAAATAACCGTCTTCGTTTGTTTTTTATTTAAAAAAACATTAAATGAAAATAAAATACAAATAATGACGGTTATTAAGAAAAAATCATCATCGTATCCGCACATACGATGACGGTTTTTTGTAAATAACCGTCTTCGTTTGTTTTTTTTAAAAAAATTAAATTAAAATAAAATACAAACAATGACGGTTATTAAGAAAAAACCTTCATCGTATCCGCACATACGATGATGGTTTTTTGTAAATAATCGTCTTCGTTTGTTTTTTTTTTTTAAATATAAACGACGACGATTTTTTAGAACTATCGTCAAAAATGGCCATTTTCAACGACACCCATAACAACGACACCCAAACAACCGTCGTCGTATGGGTAAAATAACCGTCGTTGTAGGTCTTTTTTGTAGTAGTGATTATTTGATAGCAAAAAGAAATAATCCATTATCATTTTACAAATAATAGTTAAAAAACATGATACATAAAAAAAAATTCAAACTATTTAATTAAGTTAAAAATCAATTAATTGAGTAAAATAAAATATTTTAAAATTAATTATATATATATATATATTATTGGGCGAAAATTGAAAAAAAAAATTGTTCATAATTTTATAAACAATTAAAGTATAGCAATAAATAAATCGTACAGTATATTAGTGCTCTTAAATAAATCGTAGAATCAATTAAATCAAATTCAGTAATTTAATTGAATGATTAGAGATAATTGATTAATTGCATAAAATATATTAAAGTATATATATATATATATATATATATATATATATATATTATCCGTACTCACATTTATATATGGGACATATCAAGAAAGAAAATAAATTTTATAAAAGAGAAAGAAGAGTAAATCAGAGTCATATAATCATTTAAAGGTGATCAAGATTTAAAATCACATTTAGTAAAAAACAATATTTGAAATCACGTAATCACAGAAAAAAAATTAACCATGTAACTTTAAAAAAATCTTATAACTTGTGATATTTTAAACTCGACAATTTAATAATAATAATAATAATAATAATAATAATAATAATAATAATAATAATAATAATAATAATAATAATAATAATAATAATAATGTCTAAAAATCAATATTTATTCCCCTACTTAAAAATAAAATAGATCATCTCATGCATCTCATTATATGATGTAAATTAATTACTCCTATTATTAAGTTGGATCACAATATTTGTGGATGATTTTTTTTATTTGGTGTTGTTTGGTTTATATGATTGCATTAAAATGGGAATATATTAACATATGAATCCTTTAATTAACTTCTTTTTTAGACTTGATTGAAGTTTATTTTTCGTCTTATTTTGGTGCTAAAATAAGGAAATATATTTTGTAAGAACTAAAACAGAACAAAAATTGCAAGGAAAAAAAAATAAAAAAAAAAACACTAAATTGCAAAGACCAAAAAGGTATTTAAGCCAAAATTAAAATATATGTAAACACATGTATTATGAAGTACCATTATGGTATCAATGTAAGACAAAACGATTTTAATTCAAATCATTGCATAGACATTTGATTTCTCATCATGCCTACACTTGCATCATTCTTAACAAGTTTCACTTAGGAGAAAGCATTAATAAAGATGAAGTGGATCGGAAGATCACTATAATAGGGGGTTAAATAGTGCCACTTGATTAATAAGTGTTTTCTCTCTCAAAAGAGCATGCAACTTGTAAAGTTTCTGACTTATCTTTTAGCTTGAATTTCGGAAGCTTTATTAGGAACAAGGTTCATCCTTCCATAGTACTTTGTATGAAAATAATTGTATGGTAAAATACTTCAAATTGCTTAATTGTACTACTTCAGAAGCTACTTTGCAAATATCATATTCTAACTACTATAGATTTTGTTTTTGTCTCTTCTTGAGAAACATAGATGTTGCTTCTATTCTATGAAAATTGTTTAGAGAAAATTTCTTATGAATTACACAAATGATATACCTTTGTAAATATATGTTTTTCAAAAAAAGAGTAAGAAAGCAACAAATTAGAAGTAGTAAAGAAAGATAAATCACTTGTAGAATTTTTGCTAACACAAACACCAACTGTGTTATTCTTTTTTCTGAAGTTTCTACAGGTTCCTACAACCAATATTCTCCAAGCGGCTTTTCTTAAGTATTCTTTAAAAAAAACCTTTCTAGGCTTCATCTCAATATTCTCTAAGTTTTTGTAGGCTCTACTCAAGTATAATTTCAAAAAGCCTCTCTAGGTTTCAAATCCAAAGTAGCAACTACTACTTGACTTACACAACATCTTGTTATGATCACTCTAAACCTTAAGAAGCAACAATCCCTTGATTACTCTTCTGAGGTTCCTTATCCTAAATGGGTTGTGTTTAAGAACATGTACCTAATACACCATTTAGGAAGAACTCATCAGTAAGTCTCCATTGAGAAAATGTTTGCAAACACTCTATGGCTAAATGGACTTAGATCTAAAGTCCTAGAGAGTCTGCACTAGGAAGACTAGTATTAGAAGTTAAATGTGTGTGTGTATGTGTACAATACGACTTCTTGATATACCCTATCTATCATAAGTTTCTTCCTAGTAATGAGTTTCAACATCTTTTTGTCCTTGAATAGAACTTGAAGATGATCGTTGTTGCTTTCTTGAAAGGCTTGAAGGTCAAGGAGATTCGTTATGTGTTGTCTCCATCAATACAACTAGTTCCTCCATGTTTGTTAGTTAGAACAAATTTTGTTGTAACACTTAGACACAATGGTAACAGTGTTTTATTTTGGCCTTAAAGTATTTGAAAGGTAGTCAGAAGACATACACTCTCAAGACACTTGGGACACTTGAGTATTCATGTGACAAATAAGAGTAAGTGTCTCAACTAAAGTATGCTCTTTTAGTAATTAGGCATCTCAAATGTTTGGTTGTTTAAGATGATTGTCAAATCTTGTGTTTGAGCTTACGTTTGAACCTTTACTAGCCTTTTGTATTCATATTTGTTTCTAAGGCTACCTCAATTGCGGACACCCCTTAGCCCGCCTTAGTTGCAACCTCTTTTGGGTTTGCCTGAAGTGCAACCTTGAGTGTGGTGGTTTAGTGGTTTAGTCCCACATTGACTAGAAACATGGCCAAATTAAAGTATATAAGTGGGGAATAGGCCTCACCTTAAAAGTCAACTTCGTAAGGTTAAATTAGGTTCAAACTCACATTCTAATATTTTAAAAGAATCATAGAAGACTAAAAAAAATCATTGAGAGCCTATGTTCTAACTCAAAAGTCAATAATATTGGGTGAAGAAAACAAGTGCCTCTAGAAAAATAAGCCAAGTATATAACTTTGACACTGAGAGTGAAGATTATGTCATTTGTTAAATGACAATGAGCCAAGTTGATCACCAACTTTAGAACCTGGTGCAACTTCACAAAGGACCTACATCTATGGAGATTTCCAACTCTTTGAGCACCATACCATATCCTATTGGTTGAGGTGGTATAAGACCAAGTGTCCCTTGACCAAATCTTGGTGCCTTTGGATGATATCCATGAACATCATCCAAAGGCACATGGGCAAAGGTGTAATTGCACCTAGGGCTTGCATTTGAGAAAATTGAGCCTACAAAATAGCCTTCCTCTCATCTTTGTGTTGGGCCACAACTACTTATAGAGGCTGTGCCCAATCATCTTTCCATTCATTTCATTCAATGCTTTACTTGCATCCTCGTGAGCAAAAAAGGCAACAAAACCACAACCCTTGCTATGTCCATTTGATTTAAGCATCAACTTGCAAGATGTAATTGTTCCAAAATCAGAAAATAACTCCTTCAATTTTTCATCATTGATGCTATCGTCAAGGTTTTTCAAGTACAAATTAGCACCTTGTAGTTTCTTATATTTCCTTATTCTTTCCTGCTCAAATATGGCTTTCAACTCTACCTCTTTTTTTCTTTCTCAAACCACTCCCTACATATAAAACCTTATCATTATTGATTATGGTTTTGTTTAACCTTCCAACGATAATAGTTGTCGAATCTAGACTTTCAAAATTCACAACAAAAAATCGATCTAGACTTACCAAAGGTGCTAAAGAGTTGCTTAAGGTCTTCATCAGTATATGTTTCAGAAATTTTTTTCGCATACACATTAGTGAACTTTGGTGATCCATTTGCTTAAGCTCTTTCCTAACACCCAACAAAGAGTCCAACATAGAATTTTTTTGTGATTATTCTATTAGAGTCAGGAGGAGCTTAAGAGGATCAAGAAGTTGAGTCTCTTAGACAATAAAGTGTTTAGGCTTTTTACATACCAATTCAATTGATTGGTAGTTGTAATTTGTATGTCTAACTATGAGACTTCCTATGATCCATTACAAAAAGCTCATTCATGTTTTTGCATTTATGTTTTCATAAAAGCATAATTTTTGTGAAGAAGTTTTTCTAAAACATAAAGTTTTCATGATTGCATAAAAAGCCAAGTGTTCCATGTTTAAGTTTTGGAAAAATATTTTCTAACTGGTTTAATCGATTACTAGCAAGTGGTAATTTATTACTTGAGATTTAATAACACTTTAATCAATTACAAGATTATGGTAATCGATTACACTACACAAAATCATAGAATAGACTTCCTGTGATAATCGATTATAGCATGGTGGTAATCGATTACCTGGCAACATTTTCAAACAAAGACTTCCTGTGATAATCAATTACATTACAAGCTAATCGATTATATTGTTCATAAGTCTTTTCCAGAAAGCTCAAAAATACTTTAATCGATTAAATGAGTCAAGACTAAATGAGTCAATTAATCGATTACATAAGTGAATTAATCGATTACTGATGGTTACAACAATTTTTTATAAATAGATGTTGAGTGTTTTAACAAAACACACTACAAAATATCAAAGTATTTTCATAATTTTTCTGAAGAGAAAAAATATTCAAAGTATTATTCTGTGTTAATCCCTTAAATCCTCAAGCTTCAAGATTCCTTGAGAGGATTTCTTTTTGGGCAAAGTTTCTAAAGAAGATTTTGGAGAGAAAGTTCTGAGATAGTTTTCTTTTAACCTTGATTCCAGTTTGGTAATCTTTTGCATTCATCTGTAGTGGGTCATCAGGTGGTTTCTCTCCGTACAACTTGTTTGTAATTTCTTTTTAGAAGTTTTGTTTGTGTAACTATAGCAGTATTTTTTCTTAAAGCTTGTCTAGAATAGGTGTTTCTAAAGGGAAGAGTAGAGAAAGATTTCTCTATGTCTTGCTCACTAAGAGGCTAAGTGAGTTAGATTTCTTGTTCTTGATCTAGGTCTGATTGAGAGTGATTGTATGAGCTTGTAAGAAACAAATTGTTAATAGTGGAACTCTAACTAGTTGGTTAGAAGAATTGGATGTAGCTTCTCTAGGTTGAGAAGTGAACCAGTATAAATTTTGGTATTGAATACTTCATCTTTATCTTTTCTTGTGGTCATTAATTGTCATTGATTGGTGTAACTTTTCACAATAAATAGAAAACATCTTGGTTGCATTCTTTAAAGATTGGTGTTTGATTGATTGAAAGTGTTCTTGGATTATTTTGTGATATGATCTTTTTAACTCTGATTGTTTAAGAAATTTTCATTGGCCAAGAACAACCAATTCACCCCCTTTCTTAGTTTTTGTGTGTTGTTCATATTGTTTTCATATTCAACATGTCATTCAACTTTTTGATAGCATTTTATGTAGAGTCTTCATTGTCAAACTGCACAAATGCACACCCTTTTTTACTGACCATTGTTATCAACAACTACCTTACCGGAAAGTACAGATCCAAAGGCAGCAAAAGTGTCATGTAATGACTTGTTATCTATTAACATGTCAAGGTTTTTGATAAACACATTTGAAAATCCACTTTTCTAAATGCTAGTATCTCGATGAGAAAACATAATAAGAATGGCTTTTCCATTAAGAATAGTGAAGTCCAAATGTTCCATGCCATTAGCAGCATCTTAGGCATTGGCAAAGTTGACATAAGCGTATCCAAGTGATCGCCTTGTCTGATCCCTACACACCCTAATTGAAACTTCTTGGCTTACTTCACCAAACAGCTCAAATAGTTGTGCCTCATCCACATTCCCTCAAGATTCAAGATCACCAACGTAAGGAAAGGAATTTGTGAATTACGCATTGTTCAATTTTGCTACACGAACCATCACAATTGCCAAAGGAGAAATCGCCATTGCCACATTTTTTTTCCTACGAAAATTCAATATTTTTCAAAACAATAAAAAAATGAAAAAGGGATTGAATTTCTTAAAAAAATTTGTTTTAGTAATTTTTGGTTTCTTTGTTCCCTTACAAGGGAACACAAAGTATTGGTAGGTGAGGTTCTGTGTTTCTTTGGTCTCTTTTAACAATGATTATGAAAGACAAGTGTTTAGGAGGCTTTATATGGAAAAAAAAGCTAAAAATCTTGGATTTTTGGAGCTAATCAGAATAGTACAGTCATAGTATTTTTGCACAATCACGGTAATTTTCTATGCCTGTGCGTAATTTTGTACTATCAATATAGCATTTATTGTAAAGTAATAAAGAGTATTTGGGTCAAAAAATAATTAATGCAAAAGACAAGTTGAAAAGAGTCTTATGAAACGGGACAAATAAAACTGGAAAAATAGCCTGATATTTAGGGACAGAGGGAGTATATACTTGGGTTTGGGATAATGTTTGGTTCTATTCTTGATGATATTGTATTATTTGTATTTATGAATTTATTTTAAGATAATCTCTACAAGTGAATTAGAGATGTCAACTCCTGAACTCAAACAACCATCATCACGAGAAGCATCATCTCAAGATTCAAAGCATTGGGGGAAAATTGATCCAGCTTGGGAACATTGCAAACAACTTTTGTTGGAGATAATGTTTTTTATTTGTTGATGTGTCTCTATTGTGATAAAGTTATTAAAAGAGGTGGAATTAAAAAGTAGAAGGCTTACTTGACTGGAGAAAAAGGTCAAGTTGATCAATGCAAGAAAGTGTTAGTCGATATTTGTTTCCAAATTAAACAAGACATTGAAGAAAATAAGAGTAAGAAAAGAAAACCCCAAGAAGCTAATGAGGATGATGTTGCATTTGATGAAATTTATTTGAGAGTAGATGATGATCCTTCATCAAGACCAACACCTCCTACATCTCAATGTATGCAACTAAAAATAGCTTGGGGACACACCCATTGGTGTGATAAGGTGAATTTTCTTGTTGTTATGAAGAGGTTAATAGATCAACCATTGTGTTGGCTTCTCGGGACACGAATTTGCATATCTACTTTCCAAGCTCAATGAAGCGTATGCTAAATTCCATGAACTATGTCATTGTGAGACTAGTCACAACAAATTGACAATCAATCCCCAACTTTAAAGATCAATGTATTCTCTAAAGAAAATTAAAACAAAAAATAAAAAATGCAAAAAATATCAAGGACTTAAGTGCAAAAAAAAAGAACCTATTATGTAACTTGGCAAATAAAGCCACATTTCAACATATAAGTGGACTAGGTGATAGGAGGCATTAGTGCAAGTTGTACAGAAGGAATGTTCATCTTTATAACATTCTTTATAATTAGTTGAAATTTATTGAAAATCATTAATTTTGGTGGGTCTTATAAATAAATTAGAAGAAAAATCATTAAATGAGAAGTAAGACTTAAAAAAATTATAGTAATTTTTAAATAAATTTTAGTCAATCATAAATAGAATACTAGAAATAGAGTAAATGATATTATCACTACTCGCTAGAGTTCTTTAAGATAATATAATTTTAATTTTTTTTAACAAATACATAAATAAAATAATATTTTTGTTTAAATAAAACAAAATTTTAAAAGAAAAATAATATTAATAAAAAAATAGAAATATTTCATTCCCCAAAGTGAATTTGCGTAGTTCTTGGTACTCACAATAGTATTTGTCACCTTCAAAAGGAATAAATATACAAGGGAGTTAATGCATTTTGCGTAAACCAAGCACTAGGTTCCATTATCGGTTTCATTTCCTTGCAAAGCTCAAAAATGATGTCAATGCATTCATTTTTATTTTTGGAAACAACCAAAAAAAATATTAAGGGGGAGTAGAGGTACCCTACTGCCCTATGCCAAGCATATACTCAAGTCACATGAGAACATACAATGCAAATTATGGTTATAGATCATTTTGGAACCAAATTAATCTAGAATACACCATAAACAATAGCATTAATGACTCCTACATAACAATAAATGACATACTCCAACCCTATGTATGGACATAGCCACCAAGCGAAAACACAGAACCCCAACCCCATAAGTTAACCGAGAACAATGCGACTACATTTACAAGCAAAACATAGGGTAAGAGCTTTACTAAATAAAGAGGTTGAGAACCTCTTCCCCTTTGCTTTTAACCACTTCCACAAGGTTAACATTACTAACTCAAAAAAATGGTCAAGATTTGAATTTGTGTGTTTGAAGACAACCATGTTTCTCATGTTCCAAATGAGCTAGACTGTTGCAAGCCAAACTATCCACCAATGATTTTTTTTTTGTGATCCTAATATCATGGCACAATGCTACCACCAATGGTTTGCTAGAATAGAATTTATAACCATGGAAAAGTCTAACCATCCGTAAATTTTCTTCCACACTTGTTAAGTAAATCCACATGAAAAATAACATGTGTCTTGTTGTTTCCACCTAGAGATCACATATCTAGCACCCCAAACCAATTGAGTTGAACCTTATGTTCCTACGTGCAAGATGAGCTTTCGTCTAGACCTTGTCTAACGTAATCTTCCAAGCAAAATCCATGACTTTTAGATGGGGCTTTGATCTTCCAAAGACATTTAAACATGTTTTAGTCCAAGTTTTTAAAATGTATGTGATGCAAGGAAAATAGTAGACCATATGTTTCCCTAACCAAATACGTTTTATGTGAGCCACTCTTCCAAACCCACCTATCATCTTGGAAAAGATTTTGAGGGAGTAAATGAACTCTCTCTAGTAACCTATTCAAAATCCCATCCTCCCAAACAAACAAGGGACTTCTCCATCTAAGATTCCATACCCAAACCTCCTCCCTATAATCCCCACCCCACTCACACACTCCACACTTTGTAACAATATGGAGTAAAGCCAAGGAAACTCTTCCTTTAGCTATTTATCCCCAACCTAACATTTTTTCTAGAACAGTGTGGACCTCTCATTCCTTACATGTTTTGTAATATTAATTGAGAACCAACTACTTTCCCCCTCTCCACTGCACAATTTTTTAACATCACTCCACCATAACAACTGTATTCTTTGGGATGGGCTACTATGTTGCTCAAGGGAAGATCTGTACTTGGCTTTAATAACTGTAGCCCATAGGGAATCTTTCTCCCCTAGGAATCTCCAAACTCATTTCCCTATAAGGACGTTGTTAAATAGGAGTACATCTCTAACGCCTAAATCCCCTTCACACTTAAAGGCAACACACCTTCAACCACTTGACCCAAGCCATTTTCCTCTCTTCACCACACCCACCCCACAAAAAATTCCTTTGTAAGGAAGTAATATTTTTCCCCACACAAAATGGAACCTTAAAAAGAGATAAAATATATGGGTAGGGAAGAGATTATTGATTTGAGAATGCAAACCCGACCTCTGGAGGAAAGGAATTTAAAGCTTCACCAAGGAAGTCTACATTTTATCTTTTCAAGCACCAGATTCCTAGTTTCTAGCAACCTTGGATTCTCTCTGATGGGTATACCCGAGAAAGAGAAGGTTACCTCCATGACTTTATAGTTTAAGAAAGTCACTCATCTAGACAAACATTATTTTTTATTTCCACTCCACTACACTTTCTTTTGATGTAGTTTACTTTTAAGCCCACCACAATCTAAAAACATCTCAAGATTGCCTTCAAGGTGAGTTTGTTCTGAAAGGATGGTTTCCCTATGAATAAGGTGTCATCCACAAATTTTAGCACGGATATAGCATATCCCTTTCACCTAATGGGATCCTATCAAAGAGGCTTTGGCTCCTCGCTTCCCTTATTAAGTCATCTAGCCCCTCGACAACTATGATAAAGAGAAAGGGTACAAAAGGGTCACATTTGCATAGGCCTTATTCATCTTTGAATTCCTCCATAGGCTTCTGTTGACCAAGATGGATATGGATTCAATGCAAAATCTAATCCAATCAATCCATTTTGAGAAAAAACCATCCTCTTCAAGACACAATATAGGACTTTCCATCTAATCGTATGATAATTACTATGTATACTTTGTTTTTGCACTTAAATTACATAGAAATTATCTCATTTCTTTGATCCAAAAAGATAGGAATTTAGTTTTTTTTTTTGGATTTTTTGCTTAAGAAAGTTAATGTTAGTGAATTTTACAGTGTTTAACTTTGTTTTGTAGAGTTTTCGTACAACGACAATGGACTAGAAGATGTATGAAGAATTGGAGCATCTCGTTTCGTGCATCAATGTGCGCTTTCACGAGAAGCCCAACCTATAGGAACAAGTGTCAAACATTTGTAGTTTCTCAAGCCAGTTGTACCATGCATGTGCATTCAATGCACACATGCAGGCTTAGTGCGTTGTCACTTAAGCTAGATGTATTGTGCATGGCGCTCAACACGCACATGCAGGCTTAGCGCAAAAGGTTTTTTTGAAAAACACGATAGTGCAACGTTTTTAAGGTGGTTAAAAAGGGCAAATGTTCCATTGGAAAATGAGGGATCACTTAGGGCTATTTTTTTAGACAATAATCACTTTGGTAGCTCTTTTTCTTCTTCTATGTTCTCCATTTTCTTTGTTTCTTCTTCTTGTTTTGCGTCTCTCATGGCCATGAGAGGCTAACTTACCTATTGTTGGGGGATTGGATACCAAAAACTCTATAATGTAATGATCTCTACTATCCATTTAATATTATTTTAGTATTATTGCTTCCTTTATATGTTTATTACTTTTTTTATGGTTTGATCACCTATATATATGTATATTATAGTTTTTTAATCATTGGAAAAAAATTGCACTAAGAACTTGAAGGATCTTCTAAGTAACCCATATCTCAGGATGGAATGGTGTTGGTTAACCTTATTTATGCATCTATACTCTTAAAGCAAGTTACTTGGTTTATCTTTCTAAGGGATTATAAGTGAATTCAAGTGGTTTAGGCTTTTCCACATAAGGGATCATGATTAGAGTAGATTAGTTGGTGAAGGTAATAATTTGAATAACTTTAAATGATGAAAAATCTTTAACATTACATCAAGAGTACATTTGGTAGGCCAAACACCCAACACTTCTAAAAAATCTGAACCAAATTGTCATTTTTACACCCAAAGTGTTTGTTTTTCTTGTCTTTTTGAACCTTGCTCTATTTTATGCCTTTTATTACTCTTAAACTTTACATTTCTACACTTTTACCTTAAAATATATCAATTTTTCTTCATTTTTTGCTTAAAATTTGGTAATACAAACTTTGAGTTCAAACAAAGTCTCCGTGGACTTGACACTCGATCTTACCATTTGTTACTACTTATACAAATTGGTGCGCTTGCTAAGGAGTTAACATTGTATCATATGCCTTCTCAAAGTCTACTTTAAAGAGCATGGTTGACTCTTTTTTCCTTCTTCCTTCACACACCTATGACACCATTGGATCTCCTCCTCCAATTTACGAGTGAGTGAAATTTTTTTTTGTTATTATCCCCTTCATGCAACCACTTGATTCTTGATCTTTGATGGATGAGGGATTTGTATTTTCTAGACGCCTCCCAATGGTTCTCCGATAGTTTTACTCTTCTAATTGATCCATCAATTGATAAGAGCTTTCCTAGGGTGCTTTTTCTTTCCTTCAGGTTATCATATCTCTCTTTATTCCAAGCTCTAATGTCTCTCTTAAGAGCTTTCAACTTCTCTTTGATCTTATACAAGCATCATTCTTGTACTTGACACTTCTCATAGGATGACTTTACAACGTCTTGAAATCTCTCTTCTTGGAACCACCCATTAATCACCTTAAACGGTTTTGGACCCCAATCATCATCATTGTGTTTTAGGATAAGGGGGCAATGATCTGAAAAGGTGCGATTAAGAATGAATTGTGACAAGTTAGGCCAAGTCTTTAGCCACTCCTATGATACTAGGAACCTATCCATTCTGCTCTTATTCGATCCCCCACTTTTGTGCCATGTAAATATTCTTCCTATCATTGGAATGTCAGACAATTCCATTAATCCATAGAATTTATTGAAATCATTTATCTCTTAGATTTGTGTATATAACCTAGTTGAAAGCCCCATTCTCTCTTCCTCCTTCCTTGTTACGTTAAAATCACCTGCTAGACACCATATAGTCTTCGCTTTTCTATTTTTTTGTTGAAGCATCTCCTCCCATAACTATTTCTTCTCCTGAATGTGATAGGGACATATACATTGACCATAACAATATTCTGATTCATCCCTTTTCATCTCCCCACCAGCCCAAAGAAGCCCAAACTCAAGAAGGAATCTATGAATTGGAAACCCTCTTTTCTCTAGATACATAATAATCCACTTGCCGAGTTGTTTGCTGGAACCTCTCTCCAATCGAAATCAAAATCTCCCCAACAGTTCAAAATTTTAATGGATGCTACAAACAAGTAGATAAGCATAGGAGAAGTGGAAATTCAGAGAAGGATTGTATGACTAATGCTCATTTGATTTACTCGCAGGATATAGATAAAAAATTTGAGGCTGAGCATGTTTGGTTGTTGTTAAAAGATCAACCAAAATTCGATGCAGAATTTATGTCAAATTCTTCAAAAAGAAAAACTAACACAGAGACACCCATTGAAGCCGAAGAATATGATACGTCATCGCCAATGTCTCGCCCAATTAGACAAAAAACAGCAAAAAGAAAAGGCAAAGGAAAATAAGCTTCTAACACTGTCGATTTACCTGGCATAGAAAGTGTAATGAATGAGAAGAATGCAAACACATTAAAATTTATTCAGTTAAAGTAGGCACAAGAAAGGCGTCTGCAAGATCAGGAAAGGCGCATGGAGTATGAAATCCTCATGAAGGGTACATCCAACATGTGAAAACAGCAACGCCAAGACCACGAAAAGTATTGTGACCATATTGAGAAAAAACTATTCAATTAAAAGTTTAGCCCTTATTTTCGAATTAATGAATATGATGTTATTTTGTATGCAGTTCTTAACAATGTAGGTCATTGTTCTATGTTATATTAAAAATTTTATGTTATGAAACTAGCATTTATAAAACTAGTCGTTATAAAACTAGCCATTGGAAATGAATACTATATAAATGTCTAATGTTTCATCATTTTCACATGTTCCCATACAAATTACGCAAGATTTCTCTCTCATTTCAAACACTTCAGATACCATATAATGGATCCAAACATCGATTTAGATGAAGTTTTAGATCAAATGATAAATGAGGAATTGGAAGACAACACCGATGAAGAAATCATTAGGTTGATACTTCAGAGCCAACGACAACTACATGGCAACACCGTTGGGCGTATGCAAAGAAGAGTGGTACATCGGAATCGTGAAGAAGGTTATGATCAATTGTTCAATGACTATTTCTCAATAAATCCTGTGTACACATATTCAGTTCTGACGAAGATTTCGTATGCGAAGACATGTGTTTCTTCGTATTGTAGATGAGCTCAGCAATCATGATGAGTACTTTCAAATGAGGTTCAATGCATTGGATCGAAAAGGACTATATCCATTATAAAAGTACACAGTTGCACTTTGTATATTGGCTTATGGCTCACCTGCTGACAGCGTGGAAGAATATGTTTGAATTGGTGAAACAACTGTGATGGAATGCTTGGAGCGATTTGTATCAGGCATCTACACCATATTTGGGAATGAGTACTTGAAGAGACCAAGTAACGAAGACATTGAACGACTACTACAACTGGGAGCGGCATGTGGATTTTCAAGTGTGTTAGGTTCCATTGATTGTATGCACTGGGAATGGAAAAATTGTCCAGTTGCATGGAAAGGTCAATTTTGCAGAGGTGATCATCACAACCCAACAATCATTCTTGAAGCCGTGGCATTACAAGACTTGTCGATTTGATATGCATTTTTTTGCACTATTGGTTCAAATAATGACATTACTGTGTTAAATGGATCTAATGTGTTTGATGAAGTTTTGTCGGCACGTGCTCCCATAGTGCAATACACAGTGAATAAAACTCAATATAATATGAGATACTATTTAGCCAATGGTATTTATCCAGACTTTGCTACATTTGTGAAGACCATGTCAATGCCACAAGGAGAAAAGCGAAAATTATTTGCTCAACGACAATAATCGGCAAGAAAGGATGTAGAACGGGCGTTCGAAGTGCTCCAATCTCGATTCGCAATTATACGTGGTCCAACATGTTTTTGGAATATTGCTAAAATGAAGAATATCATCTATGCATGCATCATATTGCATAACATAATTGTCGAGGACAAACGTGACACATATCAAAGTAATATTGATTACGATAATGTAGGTAACAACACGTCAACATTCGAAGTATCTTTAGGTGTTCACCCTAGTATTAGATCGATATACCTTCAAAGGAGAGAAGAGGTTCATGACAAACAAAAACACCGTCAACTCCAAGCAGATTCAGTTGAGCATATTTGGGAGCGTTTCAGAAATGAAAATAACAATAACTAAATTTATGTAATATTTTTTTTCGAGGTCTATGTTTTTTATTTATTTCGATATTATTGTGTTTAATTATCTATTATTATGTAAAATTTTATTTTATAATGTTACGCATTTTGTTTTATTTATTTTAATTTATATTTCATTTTTTTTAATTATTCATATTTTTATTTGTATTTATAAAAACTGAAAAAATATTAAATTTTATTAAAAAAATATAAATATGTAAATTTTTTGAATTTCTTATAATTTTTTACATTAAAGTAAAATATTGAATAAATTTCTTAAAAAGTAATATGACATGTCAAATTACAAAAAATATTACAAAAACTAAAAAAAATAAATAAAGGAACCCAAAATAACATCCCCATTGAAGATCCTCATTCTTGAGACTCGCAATATCAATTGTCACCTTCAAAAGGAATAAATAAACAAGGGAGTTAATGCATTTTGTGCAAACTGAGCACTAGTTGTCATTACTGGTTTCCTTTCCTTATATAGCTCAGAAAGGACGTCAATGCTTTCCTTTTTTCTTTTTTCTTTTTTGTTGTTGACGTTTTCATCCTCACCCTCGTGTCTGATAAAGAGAAGGAAACTTATTAGATAGTCCAAAAATATTACAGTATGTGTTTATAATTCTGATTAATTTTTATGAAACAATATTAAATTTTTAATTTATAAAATTAAATTATATGTCATAAAAATTATTATACTGTAGTAGTAATAGTTTTGGACTACGTATTGTTGTAAAAATTATCATAAAAAAGTATTTAAGCCTTGTTTAAACAAGAAAAAAATGTCTAAAGAGACGTGTTAGCAAATAGTAATATGTTTTTAATATTTTTTAAAATATATTATTTCTTATTTGTTAAAATTTATTATAAATTATAAAGTCAAATAAATTTTACATTTTATCTAATAAATCTCTCTTTTAATTTTAAAATTTTGACTTAAATAATATTTGTATCCCTATAATATAGGATTTTTTTATTGTAGTGCTTTAAAGATCTAAAATTGTTGATTTTAGTTATTGTTGTCAAATAAAACAGTTAAATAATAACATAAAATCGATGTTGATAATTTATTAAATAATTATATCATTAAGAATTTAATAAAATAATCACATAATTTTCTTAAAGTTATGCTTTTAAATTTCTCATTAACTAATATGATATTATAAACTGTTTTAATTAATATATGAAGATTAGAAAACATAATATATATATATATATATATATATATATATACACACACGCAACTGATAGTAGTCAACTCTGTTACTTGATAAAAAAAATTAAAGGACTTTAAATCTTTTTAAAAAATTTCCTATATTTTATAACCACCAAAATGATTATTGAATTTTTATATTTTAATATTTCTAAATATCAAATATTTTATTAATAATTTTAGTTTTTCTCTATTTTTTTCCAACATATCATACTATATATCTATTATATTAATTTTTATTTTTTTATTTTTTTCTCTATTATGTCTCTTAAGATATCTTTGAGCGTTTTAATTTTTTTTCTAAAATCATAATTTTAAGTTCTATATAAAAAGTCATTTAAGTCTAAAATTTTAAAGAGATTTTCCAAAGACTTTTCTCTTATCACTCAATCATTTTATTTTGTGTCCGGTCTAGAAGGAGGAGAGAGAAGATAAAAAAGAAAGTTTTGAAAATATATATGTGATGATTGAGTGCATGTGTGGTAGGTCTTATCCACGTGCATCTGTTTGTATTCCCTGAATTGATGGATTTGTCGGTTATTTCCTTCCTCTCCTTCTTCTGTGACCGTGTGTGGGAGTGTGCATGCATTGCATTTGTTTACCTTTTTTTTATTTACCCTTTGTGTCCGTTTGCGACGATAACGTCACCCATCCACCCACCCACCCTTTTATTCCCAACAATTTCCCGTCACCACCGTGCATGTTTCATTTACTACTACTTTGTGGCAGTGTTAATTAATTACCCACCATGCGTGCACACGTTGATCCACCAAGGCAAGGCAATGACGCAGTGAGAAATTAAGCACCCACCAATGCTGAGGACCCCATCACAACATCGTAAAGGCCAACCCCAACCACATAACGTAACCCTCTCTGTCCATGTCACTGTCCTTTCTGTAGGTAACCACTAAGGACTAAACTGCTCAATTTTTACACCTTCAAGTAACTGTGTCACAGTCTTTTTTATCAAGGTAAATAATTAAATTTGTTTTTAAAAATGTGATATAATGATAAATGATTTTTAAAAAGATAACAAATATAAATTTAGATTTTAAATATAAAGAATAATGATGAATTAATTTTATTCTTAAATTTGTAGAATTATTTTATTATTAAATTATAATATTTAATAATCAATTTGATAATAAGTTATATTTTGATATATTCAGGGACAGAATTTGAATTTTTTATCTTTTAGGGATAAATTTATCAACGCTTAACACTTTTATTATTACCTTTGTTACACACACAATATTATCAAACTTGATTCAGTCTAGCCAAGTTGATTCGTTGATCCGGGGATCTAATACCTAACTAGATCGATCTACTAAATGAATTGACCATATCCTAGAATTAGTATGATTTGACGAGTTTAGAGATTGAACCAATAACTCAATGACCTGATTGATTCGACGAGTTATACACTTTGTTTTAAACTAACTCACTAATGTTTAACTCCTAATAAGGGAAGACAACCATTGGCATTGAGGTAACAATCTGAAACCAATATTCATAGGAATGGTGAACATAACAATATGTCAAACTAGTTGTTATCTAGATGTTACAACAACTGGATGACTTTTATTTGAAGTAGACATACTATTTTTAACTTTATAGCTATCAACTATTTTTTTATCCGTCCATTCTGATGATTAGTTTCTGAACAACTTTATGATGATCTCTCAGAGGTGATGTTGTTGAGGAAGAACTTATTCTTATGTAGATTCCTTTTGATAAATATAATATGATACGACAATGTTGATAACTCAACTCCATTAATCCAAGCACTTCATCATTATGATGTATTCATTATGAGAAACCTTTCTGAAGTAACACCAGAATAGTCATTCTGAGTTAGCTGAGAAAGGATACATACATGAAGTAATTCCTTTTGATGAAGATCAATTGATATAGTACAACTTCATCAACCTTAACACATATTCACAGCACAAAGCATTTTGAAGTAGATTGCTTCATTTGAATGTACAATTGCAAGTGTGTTAGTTTTCTGTCCAAGGTTAGATTGTGTAGTGTCTTCAATCTTCTATTCTAATGCTTCGCATCAAAACCTTTTATGGACAACTTCAACTTTCAACATGATTGCATCTTCTAATGCAATTATCATTCACTTTTTGATGTACCCTCAGTGTGTGTAACAACATATAGAAAGTGAGATGTTGTTAACCTCGGTCTTCTAATGCACCCTTTGTATGTGTGGTAGCATATGATTTGTAGGTGTAAACTCAAAAGGCTTATGATTTGTGTTAAGAAGGTTTGTCATAATTAAAACACCAAGGGTTTTGGACTCAACATAAATATTTTCTTGAAATAAGTAAAACTATATAAATTTGATTGATAAACAAAGCTAAAATGTAAAGAAAGAAAAATATTTGTAATATAAAAGGCTTTAAAAGTAAATCGAATTGAAATGCAAACAAATATAAAATGAAAAAATGTAAAGTATTTTCGAAATGTAAATTGAATTCAAATACAAATTAATATAACAGTTGAAAAAAAATAAAGAACAACAAGTAAATAAGTTTGAGTTCAAAGAAGAAATGGTGATTAGAAGAAGTGTATAGTTTGGAGAAGAAATGTAGAATAAGAAATTTGCATAAAATATGATCAATGAAAAGAAATTGCAGAAATTGTAAACTGCATTAAAGTCTGAATTTGAATATAAACTTTTTCCTAGTAACCCGTAGTCATTTCCTTCTATGACGTGTTGGTATAAATGTGTTTGTGTAATCTTTATAATCAAGGAAAATGATTATCATTGTGCCTATTTATAGTCTAATTCGACTCAATGATTGATTTACAAGATTTGTACAAGTATACAATTTATTTGAAGCACTTATCTAAGATGTTGATACCTATATATTTGTGCTCTTGGAAAATCATTGATAACTATATTTGTGTTTGTGCACTTGATTGAAACTATGCAACGCCGATGATTCTTCATTCACTTTTTTTGAGAAGCATGTAGCTTCAATAACTTGTTTTTTTTTTTTTTTTATCTTCTAAGCTTTGTTAACTCGATTATTTTGTCCAACCCTTGAAAATTTGTATCTTTTTTATCAACAATTGAACACAACATCAATACCATGTTCCTCGACTCAATTCGACTTTAACAAATTCTCTAAGTTTCATACTTCAAAAATTTTACTTGCATCTCTAATAATGTCACATCAACGTTAAAAAGTTAATAATAGATTAATGATGGATCAAAATTAAATTTTTTAAAACATTAAAAAATAAAAAAGGTATAATAATTTTTTTGGAAGGAACAAAATTACCCGGTCATGACGCTTCGAGGGATCAAATGTGAATTTAAACCATTGAGATTCTATGCGAAACTAGTTTTTCGGGACAAAGGTTCCTATTATAATTTATTTAAAAAATTATTATACCATTGCTTAGCTATTTCTAGATTATTCTTAAAAAAAAACTTTTTTCTAGATTAGAGTTGTATCAGACAAATTTAACATTGCATACTAGCAACTATTTTCTTAGTGGCTTTGGTATAACTTTCTTAATTTATAAGTTCTCAATAAATGCAGTAAAAAAAAGTTCTCAATAAATATTTCAAAATTATTTTATTTTATAACTTAGTAAATTTTTTTATTCAATTATTTTTTAAAGTTATATCATATACATTTATTTATAAACATGCGCATTGCTCAGGCCAAAAAACTAGTTATAATTAATGTAATACTCACCTTCAATATTTTTGTAGACGTGTAATTATTAGTACAATATTCTTAAATAATTATATTTGCAATTAATGTAAGACTTTTATCTCACACCATTCACCAATAAATATTTCACAAGCACTCGATTAATTTTTCTAATAATTTTAACAATATTTTTTTAGTGAATTATAATAATATTTTTAATCGTACCAAAACTTCACATCTTTTCAAATATTTATTAAATTATTTATTTTATTTTTCATTAGTATGTAACATTTAAAGTAAAATACACATTAGTTAAATAAAATTTAAAATAATTTTTATCAATCATTCACGTAATATGAAGGTTTAAATTTAATTTTATGTTAATTCTTCAAACATTAGCCACTGAATGTGCAGATCGACACAAAGTTGTTACAATTTAATCAAAGATCTTATATTCAAATCTTATTATATTAAATATTTTGAGAGACCTTTGACGATTATAATAGTTTTATTTAATTTGAACATAATTATCTTCAAAGTTAAGGACACTTGTGGTGTATCAATAAATAAAAAATATTCTTCAAAACTTAAAACCATAAATAAACAACACATTATAAAGTTTTGTTGGTGTGTGTGATTTTTTCCCCTTCTTTTTTCTGATTTGGACATGACATTGAGGAAGTGTAGGCAAATGGCATATGACTGGAGGAGTTTTATAGGACTTGTGAGGTGAGTAGTGGCACTGTGGCAGAGTGGGATGAGGGATTTCACGTGTGTGATGGTCCATAGGCACAATAAGTACCCGATGATCGACATATATATTAATTGATTGGAGTTATGCATATATAGAACGTACACCAACTATTGTTTTGCTGCAACTTTCCCTTTCATTTCGATCCATTTTTTTCATCCAGTGTTTGCACCTCAAAAGCCACACAACTTCTTCATAGGTTCGTTAATAATAAGTGTCTTTAGATAATATTTAAAGAAGTAGTGAATAAAAATTCCTCTTTAAAAGAATTATAAAGTTTTTTTATAAAACTTTTTTGAGAAAAATGGTCAATTATTAGTTAATAGTGGTTAATTATTCATTGAGAAAGCTAGATTCGGAGGAAATCTTTCTACTAAAATGATACATGAATGTATATCAGCCATATGTTGCTCTTGGAAGTATATGCACGTGTGATGCAGCGTCTGATCTTTTCATAACTTTTCAAGAAACTATGTTCATTGTAGTCATTCTTTTCGGAAAGAAAAAGTTTATAATGTATTCACGAGTTAAGATTAAAATATATTTATATATTTTACAGATAATTCCATTTTAAAAGAATTTTCTCCCTTAATATCGTTTTCTAGAGAGAAGCTCAAGCTATATAGATTCCTTCACTTATTAATTTATACTTCTTTTTTATAAAAAAAATTAATAATGAAACTTTTAATAACAAAGTAACCTTTTTATTGCAATAAAAAAATAACTTGTTAATTTATAATTAAGTGTTAATTAAATTTTTAATCCCTCAATTTTTTAGATTTCAGTTTTTAATTCTTCAATTTTTTGTTAGTAACTTTTAGTTTTTCATTAATTTATCGCATTTTTAGTCCCTCATTTATTTTTATGGTCCAATATTAGTCATTATTTTGTTTATTCTTAATCCCTCATTTTTATATATTTTGGATTAATTTTGAGTAATAAAAATAAATGAAAGACTAAAATAGGAAAAAAATTGAGAGAGTAAAAATAGTAAAAGAAAATTAATTGAGGAGTAAAAGTTGTCAAATAAGTTTTGAGAAATTAAAAATTAAAATCTGAAAAAATTAATTAATCCTATAATTAAATACTCATTAATTGGTATGCAAAGTTAAAAATATATAAAACACATTTTTTTTTTTACTGAAATATAATATAAAGCAAATGGCATGCAAATAAGGATTTCGATTATTGTAGCATAGATACCTTTTAGCTGTACTTTCGGCCCACCACACTGCAAATGCAATCCTCCAATAAAACAAACACTTCACTCAAGTAAGGTGCATAAATATGTAGAGGCTCAACTACCAATCAAGCAAGTCCAATATCAGGGTTTCTGGGTCGGACACACATCAATATCCAAATAACCAAACCCCACAAATAATGAAGAGTTAGTTATATATATAATGTTTTTAATCTTTTGTTTAAGCATAATGCCCCGTGTTACATCAAAAGAGAGATTTTCTATAAAAATAAAAAATAAAATTTCATTAGCTTATCTTGAATTTGTTACCACGTGAATCTAGTTCATGTAGGCATATTATCAAGTCATAGGAAGGAAATATGTTTCTTGAAATTCTCATTTGCACAACCTACCCATAACACATTAAACCTTACCAAATGTGTTTCTTGGATTCTAGAATATGATCAATGGAAGGGGTATGATAAGGAAGATTGAAAGATATGTAGCAATCTTATACTTTTTGGAGTGATGTACACGTGCATATATATAAGTAGGCCTTTCCCCCTCCATTGATCAAAGATTTTGCAAAAGATTCTTAGCTTTATGGTGGGGTGGCTCCACGGTACAAGATGAAGCACACCCCACAACATGTGTAGGAAGGTCCCCCATTTGGGTTTGTTTTTATACTTGGGAGTGCTTTTGTCTTTGCTGTTATATCCCTTCATTCCCACCTTTGCAAAATTGTTTTTAAAAATCTCTCAAATTCCCTTGCTCTCAACCCACATTATGTAACCTTATGTTACACACAAGAGTACCAAAACCCCATGTGATCCGGTGAGTGCTTGGCCACATTGAGGTTGAAGCTCAACTTCTTGTGGGGCTAACTAATTGGAACTAACTGCCACAAACAACAAGGGGAAAACAAATTTTAGCATGTTACCCCCCTCGTGGGAATATCGTAATCGTCCTTGGTACCAAAAACAAAACCCATTGATAAGTACTAATCACAATTGTGAGCCCTTTTCCCCACCCTCTTCCAAAAGCACACAAAGTATACACATACTCATCCCCTGCTTTCAACCTTATCATTTTGAGTTTAAGCCTTGAGGTTGACATCTCCATCTATGTACATTGTTGCTTTTTTTCTTCATAGTAGATGGAAGATGCTCTCTCATGCATGATGCACCTGTTTGTAGTTCAATTTAGATCATCATTGGGTTTGTGCTTACGAAATGTTCATGAATTAATAAATATTTGTGAAGCTTTTGGACTTGTCAATTGTTAAGAGTCGTTGTAATGGATTTGGATTCTCCCCCACTCACTAAAATGTCATGCTACAAGAGAGAAATGTACAAGAATACATTTAATGAAAGTCTAAATAAATAATGATACATCATATTCAAATAGTCTTATTTTTAAATCATGCTACAAGAGAGAAATGTACAAGAATACATTTAATGAAAGTCTAAATAAATAATGATACATCATATTCAAATAGTCTTATTTTTAAATCA
>CM023942.1:5239105-5257059 GCA_013407115.1 Glycine latifolia
GATATGTCTAAGTGAAAAGTCAATAACTAATATTTCGAAATACTAAAATTCATTAATTTACTTCTTTTAATATATTTTTTTTTCCATATACAAATAATGGATTGAACTATATTTATATACAAAATTAGCTATCGATTATGTCACACCATAATTGATGTCTGGGTTTCATAACATACTCAACAATGATATATATTACGAAAGCCGATTGCATCAACACAGAACGAACACACATGTCCATATGTTATTGGTTGAATGTTAAATTAGAAGAAAAAAAAAATAAAGCCCTTTACATCTTAAGAACTTTGCATCCAATCATTAAAGGTTTTAAGCGCATATCTTACTAACCGTGCGCATGTGAGAATAAAGAAATTTAAATACAATAGGCTACTCATATCTTATGAGTTTAAATTAGATTATTTAAATAATTCCACTAATCTATGAAGTACTTTTGAATTGACGAGAAAAGTCCGGCTCCAGGGTAATCAACTAATCATAGTTTAAAAACGATCATTGGAAATAACATGAACCCCACTATTTTTTGAACAAAAGCAACCGAATCATCTAGGAAGATGAAGGAAACATTATGTTATTAATCAGGTATTGTATCATCATGAAAAGTTCGAGTAAGATTTAGTGTTTTGTGTTATATTAATTCATCTCAGATTGCTAGCATGTGTAAGATACTTCCTAACTTACCTAATCACATGCTTGATGAGAAAATTCATTGGTTGAGGTAACTGAATGAGCTGCTGAGAAAAGTTATATGCACGTATAAATGATTGAACAAATTAAAACCATTGAAGTTTGTGTTTGAATGAAATTTCCCAGGCTCAGGTTGACTTGATCCCCTCGTAATTCTAAAAAACTTATGGCTTTCCTTGACTCTGACTTGCTGAATCTGTGTCGGTGGATATATAATCTAGTATATTATTTTAAAAAGCAAATAAATAAATAAAGGAATTACTCTTCAATGTGTCACATGTCCAAGTTAGGATCATTTGAAAAGGATGGCCCTAGAATTTGGGCTAATCATAGCTAAAAATCCCAATTTCCAATTACCATACTATGATATTTCAAGTAAGTGTCCTTCGGTTTCCATATTGAGATTTCAAAATCTTAAAGGGCCTGTGGATGGGTACACTCTTCCAAACCAAAATTTTAAGCAGATCTTCGTATTCGTGTTTTCATGATGCAAAAAAGTGGAAAATGATTGCCCTATGAAAGTGATGCTTCGCTTGCGTTTTGCAAATTACAATCTTCTACTTTGGTTGTATTTTGCGTTAGCGAACTGTTAATTAGTTTAACATGTATACCTTATAACGAATTAATCGTGATATTGCCTGTATGTTTTCGTAGTATAACACTATTAAAGGCTAAGTGTACAACGTTAAGAAGACTACTAATAACTAGCCTGCCATTTATTTTCTATCTAAAATTGTTTTGTTATTCGACTTGGTTCCCCCACTTTTATTAGTTTCTAAATGGATTTGATTTTTTTTACATTCGTTTCATTTAAGTTTAAGGGAAATGTTAGCATGTGATTAGTTTTGGATTTGTACTTTACATATGAGCCTAGTTCCCATGCATGTAGTTTAAAATTTAGTAAAATTGATTTTAAATATATTGAATGTAAATTTTATGGTGTAGACTATAAATATTTTTTATGGGGGATAATATTTTTTTCACTACTACAAAATATACATTCAACATCGACAATTTAACATCGGTTTCAAGAAAAATTGATATTAAATTACTCGTGATGACATTTCCATAAATGAAGGGATATCTTTAATATCGATTTCAAAAAATCGATGTTATTAGAAGAAATTCAACATCAATTTTTTTCAAAAATCGATATTACTAGCAGAACTCAACATCAATTTTTGGAAAATCGATGTTGTAGGTATAATGTTAACATTGGTTTTCCAAAAATCAATGTTGAGTTTTTGCTAGTAACATTATTTTTTATTTATTTATAAAAATCGATGTTGTTAGAACTTTTATAATAATTGGTCTAGCGCCTAAATCCTCGAACTCCCTCACTAAAACCCTTTCTCACTCTCACTTGAACCCTCGCGGCGTTGAAACCCGTAAGTGTTGACACTCTCATTGTCGGTGTGACTCTCCCTCTCACTATCAGTCTCGCTGTTAGCATTCGTTCTCTCGAAAAGGTTATCATTCATTTTCTCATTCCTTTATTTTGTTTGTTGAAAAATGTTAACCTCGGAAGATATATTCAGTTATTGTTTGGACCATTTAGTAATCTGATGGTTGGGGTGGTTCGATTTCACTCGATACACACAACACCGATTGTTTTCTTTAACTATTTCCTATAATTGATAGTAATTATTCAATAATAATATAAAATTGCATTGTGAAATTGTCTGGATTAGTCTATTTTTAATTTGCAGGTTTATGTAATATTCAAAAAAAATAGATAGGATTATTAAAAAATTACAAAAAGAAAAATCGATGTTGTGGTGTACATTATAACATCAATTTTTAGGAAGATCGATATTATATTACATATGACAACATTGGTTTTTCTAAAGACTAATGTTGGTTTTTGCATGTTTTACATTTTTTTATTTATTGCTTATCATACGACATCGATTTTCTTAAAAAAATTAATGTTATTCAAGAAATATATTTCAACTATGCATGATATAATATTATATGAACAGTTATTGTCCTAAAAAAAGTTATATAAGTTTTTAAAGTCTTTGAGTCATACTTTTTAAACAATGTAAACATGATCGAATTTAAAAAAATGTAATATCTCCCATTTCTTCAAAAATCCAACACATCAAATATAAAATTATAAACCAATTATTATTCTACAAGAATTAAGATTGAGATTAAAAGTATGTGTTTCAATTCTCTTGTCTAATGAAATTTCCTTGATAAAAAAAAGTGTTGCAATTCTAAGTTAACATCTAAATTGATCTTAATTATATATTTCTCTCTTTTAAGAAATAGAAAAATTTGAAGAAAAAGGAACAAAAAGAAGTGAAACACACACACACTACACTAGATGAAAATTGAACTAATAAGAGCAACTAAAAAAATCAAATTAGAATCATTATCCTTTGAAATCACAAAGGCATGCCCACAATGCAGATTTCTATATTAAAAAAACTAATAAAGCTTCTCTGTCGGATCAAGGGTAACCACCATATGAGTGGCCATTGCCAGCAAACTGTGTCGGAGTAAAATGGAATAATGGATATATTGGGGTAACCTCTTTTGTTCTTTGATAACTTTAACATTATTTTATTCTTTCTTTGCAACCCATTCATACAGCAAAACATGGGAAGAGCAATGTGGTATATCTTAAGGTATGATTGGTCAACATCATATATATACATAATAACCAATGGCCATTTTTTCAAGGTATTTTTAATTGTCAAATTGACGCACTTTCATCATTTTCCATTTTTCTAAGCAAACTTCCATTTATAAATCATCATGTATTAGTCTATATAGATTAATAATTTCCATCAAGTTGTGATGCTTGTGCCCTTGATTTGATCTTAGCAAAGGTATCGTTTTCAATTTTTTTTAGCTCTATTATTTGCCCTTTATAAGTTCGTCACTACTTTGTAGTTCAATACTGCAAAGTGCTTAGTGTTAATGTTGATTTGAATTTGGCTTGTTGATGAGTATTATCCAGATAGGGTTATGAAATTTTTTATTTATTAAGTTTAAAATGATTGACTTGAGATGAACATTGTAAGGAATTTTATAAGTATAATAAGAATAACTATATATATTTTAATAGGTTAATAATTCTTAGCGAGAAGTCATTTACGTGTGTTGGTTTACCAATTTTAAATCTATATCCGTTGATAGAAGATAAAAATTGAGTGAAATATTTAAAAAAAATAAGAAAAAAATGAATAATATTAATTCTCAGTAAGATTTGTGAAAATTGAAAAATGAAAATGAAATCTGTATCAAGAACTATTTTTTTAATGGGCCCAAGGTCCAATTACAGTACAACTACCTGGGCCTGAGAAAATGGTCTTTAGAGGCTTTTGTTATTTACTCGTCACATTTTTTAAGTGCACCCTTCTCTCTTTTATTTATTTTTTATTTTGTATAAAAGTAATAAAAAAATATTTTTTATATACTTTAATTTCATGATTATTTTATCTTCATTTTTGCACCATTCATCTTCATTATTATATGGATCCTAATTTTATACTCTCATATTCATTATTGTTTAACAGAAAAAAAGTTATAAATTGATCGTATAAAAAGTTTTAATAATTATTTAATCATAACTTATCATGTATAATAAATTTTTTTACTTTAAAAATAATTCAAACGATAATTTATGAATAGATGACAGTATAAAATTGTTTTACATTGTCATTGGACATTAAACTCATTCTTTAAATTATAATTTTGCACCTCATCTTAACCTTAAATCATTTACATGTATTTTCTTTCCTCTCTTTAATTCTCTATAAAAAAATAATATAATTTCATTTCTTACATTAAATATATGTTTTCCATTATACTTGATGTTAATACTGTGCATTTTCCATCAATGTGACGTTGTTCATATTAATTTCATCAATCCTGTACGTAATACCACGCGTTCAAAGATATTGTCATTGTGTTTTCAACAATAAGTCACTGCAACAATTACTTTATCTGAAGATACATCATTGCGTTGTGTTTGTTTGTCAATATTGTGCATGATTTCTTTGAACGTCACCAGAAATTACTTTCTAGAAACATATACCTATTTTAACTACAAAAAAATTAACAATAAGGGCAAAAACAATTTACATGCAATTTGTTAAAAATAGTCAGTGAAATTTTAGTCATCTCATTATTTGCGAACAATCAGTTAAAGAAGTTAGAGTCTTTACTTGATATTTAGGAAAGCGCACTCATTCTAAGTACCTTTTACATATGGCTCGGTGAGAAAATGGAAACAATGGCTTAAGCCAAAATTTTGTAATCGATGCTTTAATTTCTTGTTTTTTTTTAAACTGCAAAAAATCAGATTAATAAGAGGATTAAGTTGGTCACAAAATCGTCGCTGAAATTTTAATGATGTCAGTATTTGCGAACCATCAATCAAAGGAGTTAGAACCTTTACTTGATATTTAGTAAAGCGCCCTCACTCTTAAGTACCTTTTACAAGATGGGTCAAGAGAAAATGGGAACAACGGCTTAAGCCAAAATTTTGTAACCAATGTTTAAATTTCTTTTTTTTTTTAACTGCAAAAGATAATATTAATAAGAGGATTAAGTTTGTCACAAAAATGGTCACTGAAATTTTAATGATGTCAGTATTTGCGAACAATCAATGAAAGGAGTTAGAGTCTTTACTTGACATTTTGTAAAGCACATTTTGCATAATGCGTCAGCGAGAAAATGGAAACAACGACTTAAGCATCGATGCTTTAATTTTTTTTTTTTTTTAACTGCAAAAGATCATATCAATAAGAGGATTAATTTGTCATAAGTTGTGCAAACCAACCCAAGCAGTACAAAAGGATCTAGACTTGTTCCAGTATTATTATCTGTTTCTAGACAAATCAAAAGCACAGTTGAAAGCACATCCACCCTTCATATATCACACGTAGCCATTACACATAGGTAAGCCCATATCAAATATAAACACATCTATATGAATATATGATGAGAATTTGGCCCAAAGCCTCAAGACCACTTTATGCTATTGGAGTTGCCGTAGACAATTTAGCAGATAAAGTCTCCATGCGTATAGGGACGTGTCAAAAAATTCAATCTTTGCCTTGCACCAAGACCAAGCCATGTATTTTGCCTCATCCAACACCCCCACATAGTCACCTTGAGCTGCGTTGAATTTGATGTTGTTTCTCCTCATACAAGACATGCTTGCTTCCCTAAAATCGCGCCCTTATGTTGCCAAAAATGGGATATACAATCAACCGGCGCCATAACCCTCAAATCTCCAATCAAGTGTAGCATTGTGTCCAAAGTCTATGTGCAAACTTGCATTCAAACAAGATATGCCTAGGAGATTCCACACATGTATTGCAAAACACACATTCAATGCTAGTAGTATTGGAGATAATTTTCCTTTTCTTCAAATTGTCCATTGTTGGAATTCTCCTAATTACCACCTTCCATACAAAACCTTTTTCCTTGGATGGAACGGGTAGTTTCCACAATTGTTTGTACAACTCTTCATCCACATCACCTCCCTCCCCATAGTGAGCCTCATAAACTTTACTAGTTACATATTCACTTCCACCGTTTAGCTTCCACACCCACCCATCACTCATGTTCTTTTTTAGCCCATGGACCCCAATGATGTCCCACAACTTATTCACTAATTGTATTTCCCATTGAATCCACGGTCTCCTCCATGTTAGGTTCCACCTCCACCCCTCCAAGGACCACACACCCATTTCCGTAATCTTTTTATTTTTTGCTCCGAATTTAGGAATTGACGGTTAAATATAGAGCAAAGGCTTTGCACTCCAACCCATTTAGCTTTCCAAAAGCATACATCTCTTCCATCACCCACCTTTCTTGAGACATTATTTTGAAACCACCCAAGACTATTCTAAAAAGGCTCACAAATATTCAAGAGATCACAAGAATCCATACTCATATTTTCCCACAAACACCTCTCCCCAAAAGCCTTTTTTCATGACCCAATAACCTCCAAATCCATCTTCCAAAAGAGCTTTATTAAACAACTATAGATTTTTTAAACCCAAACCCTCTATTTTGATAGGGGGACACAATTTTGGAAGTTTGTTAAAACACAATTCTGGAATTACTTTATGAAATAGTTTTATGTTTCTGAAAATTATTTTTTTGGTGTTTTAAATTTTATTTTATTACAACATTTTTTTTCTTTCTCTCTTCTTCATAAGTATTAATGTATAATCTAGGATGTGTGCATCACTCATAACGAGAGAAAAGAAAACATTCTATTTTTTAAAACAAATATTTCTAGAAGAATAAAGAGGGTTCATAAAACAAAGAAACTAAAATGAAAAAAAGCACATTTTTTGGAAGAGAGGAATCACATTTTAAGAAGAGAAGGTGTGGAGAAATTTGACGAACAAAGGAATTGAAACGCAAATGAATCACATTTCTAAAAGAGAGTGTGCGGAGGGAGGAATAGAGTGGATAACGTTTATAGAAAAGTAAAGGGGTTCAATGAAATGAGAATTATTTGAAAAAAAAAAGAGTAGAATAATTAGGTAAATTTACATATTGACTAAAAAGAAAGAAAAGTGTACATAATAAATAGAGTTGTAAATAGTTAAAGCCTTACAATAATGTATTGACAAATTGTGCTTGAATCTATTAATAAAAAACATAATTAGACGACCCAAAACTTTGGAAGAAAGGTCAAGTCATATACAACTACGATGACAAATATTATACAAAGCAGTGAGTAGAAGGTGAAAATAGGTAAGATTAATTGTTCGACGAGGACATATTGCCTGGACTACGCTAGGTCTAATAAGCTAGACCTGACTTTTTTTAATAAATAAATCATGTCATGCTTTTATTAAGCTTATCTAGTTAAAAATAGAAGGGATTTTTTTTTGTCATTCAAAAGTCTTTTAAGCCTAATAGGTAAACATATTTATATAAATATAAATAAATTTTGTTGTTACAAAGTAATCATTTAAATAATTTTGTAAAATTAATCAAGGTCGTGCTCAAGCCTAATCCAACATAACATATTTTCATCCCTACAAGTGGGTTACTTAATTATATGTGATTTATCTATAATTTCCGTGAGTCTTTTATCTGAAGTAGATACAATACAACATAATAAGCTACAAATAAAACAATATATTTTGGGTGATTTAAAATACAACAAAATATATTACATCTCCTTGGAGTTTATAATATTTATAGAACATAAGCATTTCACTCCGCCTCTTTAATTTTTAATTTTTAATTTTAGTACTTTTTTTTCAAATACGTTAAGAATTTATCAAGGTCAATACTTTAAGACTCAATGAACGTTTATAAAAGTACTTACAAATAATCATCCACCAACAAGGTTATCATATCAGTACCAAATTTTGAACAAATATCCTCATGGGATATGAATTCAATTCTCACTAAAAACCTTTGTTGGCTCATTATAGTACTATTCTAAGTCATTTTAAATGTAAACCATTTTCACAACATATTAGACTTAAATATGTTTTTGATCCGTGATATATACCCGAATTTTGTATTTGGTTCCTAATGATTTTTTCCTTTGCGATAGGTCCCTAATATTTGAAATGTTTTGGGCGAGGTCTCTGTCGTTAGAAGGGATTTGCTAACTGCTGATGTGATCGTTAACTCAACACATCAGCATGCTACCTGTGATGCCACATCAGATTAAATGTGACATGTAAGTTGACCATGTGTTGTCTATCATGACATCTTATTTTAATTAAATTAACATTAAATTAAAATGAAAAAAATAGAAGATTAGGGTTTCTTATACGAAAATGTTGTCGTTTGATGATAGAAGGAGTCTTGTGTCTTCTTCTCGTATTGGTTATTGATAGCGATAGAGAAAAGGAGTATGACGGTCTAAGATTCGCAGTGGCGCACCTCTGTATAGTGTTGGGTTGGCTTCATTGAGGGGTGTTTGTGCGAGTTGAATATCCTCCAGTCCAGAGAAGAGAATGACATCCATGGGAGCTTCTTCTTCGTCATTTGGGTCCCTTTCTGTTAGTTGTTGGTGCGACAAGATATCTCAGCGATATGCTGAGTGGAATGTAAGAAAATTTTACTTTTGACATAGTTGATTTCTGTTGTGTTTTTGTTTCTGTTGTGTTCTATTTTAGGGTTCTTAGTAGTTGTTGTATAATGTGTAGGAAGATAGAAGGTGTAAATTTGGGTCTAGGATGATGATTTAGCAAAACATTTAAACCAAGGTTCTTATTAAAGTGATTTGGATTTTCTAGTTTCTCTCTAAAGTTGGTTCCTTTTTCCAAAGGGGTTTCTAAAATGCAATGTTTGAGCCTTATTGTAACAGGGATGGTGTCTAAGGACAAATTCTAGATCTGGACATGGTGGTGAAAGATAGGGTTTTGGGTGGTGGTGTTGATTATGGGGTTGTGGGAAATGAGGTTGGTAAAAATTTGGATCTTGTGAAAATGATTGAAGAGTTAAACTTGTGTGAAGTTCCCTCTGTGTTCATTTGCCCAGTTTCACTTTAGCCAATGCATGACCATGTGATCCTTTGAATTGGCTAGACCTATGAGAGGTGCAACATTCTCAAATGATTCAGTTTAGGCCATTTCACTTGACCACCACAATGTAAGAGCTTCGGGATGATTCCCTTACTCCCAACACCACCCTCCACCGTTTCATATCCAGTTAGAAGCAACCTCTTTCTCCCTCTCTCTTAATCTTAATTTAAATTTTTATCCTAAATAATATTTGCTAATTATTTTTTAAAAATAAAAAATCTATTTTCTATATGGAGTCTCAACTCAAACATAGAGTACATGTGGCATCACAGATAGCTTGCCGTCTTGTCGAGTTAACAGACACATTAGTAGTTAACGGATCCTTTATAACGGTAGGGACCTCACACAAAACTTTTCAAATATTAGGAATCTATTGCTAAGAAAAAATGTATTAGGGACTAAATGTAAAATTCGGATATATATTAGGGATCAAAAACATATTTTAACCTAAATTTTAATATGAAATCAATTTGTTATGTAACGTTTGTTTATATTAGTTTTGTCATGTATTTTCAAGCCCATTTTTTGATATAATTCTCAAGGTATTCTCTATAAGGAATAATCTTACTTAAGTTGGGTAAGATTATTAAGAACATTAAAGTTCATCCTCTAAATACTTAACATAATTGTATTATTTTTCTGATTATGATATTAATACAAGTAGTCTCCATCAAAAATAGTGACTAATATTCATTGGAGATCATAGGCGCACACAAAGTAGGCAAGAAGGAAACCAAAAAAAATTATTAAAGGAATGAAAATTTAACACATAAGTTAGCAATAATCTATTTAAAAAATGATTTTTATTATATAAATTAATTTATCTATCAAATTAAAAGAGGTTTAAAACTTAACATATACTAACATGTCTTTAATTTGAGTAGATCTGAACTTAGATATTTAATATGGTAAAAGTATATATTTACTATGAGAATAACAAAATTTAACTCTTGAATTATTATTTTAAAATGTATTCTGTATAGCCTCCGGCCTAGGGGTGTTTATGGGTACAGGTCACCTGTAAACCCGAACTGATCTAAACCGATCCGAACAATTTGGGTTGGTCATTTATGTATTTTGGTCAAAACCGAATGGAACCGATATAAAACCGTTCATGTACGGGCTGGGTCACAGGTTTAGATTTATAAATTCGTTGACCCGTTAACCCGATCCATGAACCCGTAATAAAAATATAAAATTTATTATTTATTTTCATACATATATATATATATATATATATATATATTAAAATTTAAAAACTAAAAAATTAATTTGACAATAAAAAAAGGTATGGTACTGTAAATGTGTGGGCCAAATGAAGGTCAGCCCATAATCATCTCATCTTTGCTGTGAAGGTGTGGAGCGTGTGGTACTGTAAATGTGGGTTTAGTTGTTTAGGTTTCATTTTCTTATGTGTTTCTCTGTTCTCTCATTTCATCTCCTTCGTTGCGCTTCTGCACTAGCTCCTTCTCTATTCTCTCTCATCTGAGATCGATCAAGCATCAGGTTTCCCTCTGCGCTTTCTTTTTCTTTTTCAACAAAGCATTTTTTACATTCTGTAAGTTAAGACTGACACATTAGGTTTCACTTGTGTTGAGAATAATAACATAAAATATATGTATAAACATGAAAGAGTACTTAAGTATTTTGAATATATTGTAGTTGCTCCCGATATATGTATATATATCACAGTACTTGACACAAATTGTGTTAGATGATATTTGGAGGATGATGTTGAAGATGACCATCCTGAGTTTGACATTTTGAATTAGTGAAAATGGAAGGCATCCAAATATTATATTCTTTTCTGTATGGCTAGAAATATATTGGTAATTATTGTATCTACTGTATCATCTGAGTCTGCATTTAGTACAGGGGGTAGAATTCTGGATTCATTTCGTAGTTCATTGAGTCCTACTACTGTTGAAGCTCTCATTTGTGCCCAAAATTGGCTAAGATCTACTAAGCAAAATGTTAATGACTTGCGAGTTGAAATAAATGAAGCGGAAAAGATTGAATCAGGTGTGTAATCCCTTATTTCATTTTTTATATTTGTATAAAATATCAATTAATTTTTGTGCCAATGGGGTTGTATTTAAATTTTTAGAGTTGTTTAGTTTAACTTTAAATACTGCTAATATTGGGTCTCCAAGTGTTGAAATTGCAAGTGCTGAAACTTCTTAATGTATTACTTTTAGGTATATTTTGTTATTTGTTTCACCTTTTCTTCTATTTTGTTTATCATGTTTATAATATTAATGAATCATATTTTGTTCATTTGTTTGTTTCAGCAAATCTGGTTGCAACAAATTTGGTTATAGCAAAACTTAGTTTATAAGAAATAGTTGTGATTCAGACTATTATACTAAATCTTGTTAAAGAATCTTTTGATTTTAATTTATATTATAAGTCTATTTTAGAATATTATGTTGATGGTATTAAATCAATTTTACTACTTTCATACATTTGATAATATTGTGTTAATTGTATTGGATATTTGAAAGAATTATGATATAAAATAATAGTTCTAAAAAAAAAATTAAATGAGTAACCCGTTGGCCTGAACTGAACTGTTCATGAATGAGTTGGGTCTCAATTTTTTTTCCTGAAAACCGAACCGAACTGATCAAATTTGATTGGGTTGAATTCTAAATTTGGCCAAAATCAATTCAAACCGACCCGTGAACACCATACTCCAGCCTCCCGTTCTTTGAAGTTTGAAGGTCATCAAATATCCTAACATAATGCTGTGGGGGGGGGGGGGGGGGGGGGGGATAGATAGCATTATATAGTATTGGAAAGGAATTTTAATTTATTTAATTGAGGGGGCGATTGTCCTTGTAAACCAATATGTGACTCTGTAGCTGAAGGTGAGTAATTATTTTCTAACACACTTTATTTTATATTATATTCGATCCATGTATATTATTTGGTTAATGAATACATATCATTAATACTACTATCAACCATTATTGATACACAATTGCATATCTAAGTCTATTATAAAATATCATACATTGATGTTCGAAAAAGTTAATTACAATACTAATCTATCAAACCATGGAGCATCATCTTGTATCTCACAAAAATCATCTATAATTTATACTAAATTTTTCAACAAATTTCTTTTCAATGTATACTAACAAACAATCAGTCAAAAATTTATCATCTTTCTTATTGTGAAGGATAATCTTGATTATATTCATAACTGAGAAAAATCACTCTTCATTTTTGTTGTGAATTTGAAAATTATAACAATGTCTTGTCCCTTCAATGATACTTTGAAAAACAAGAACTCTTTTGATTGCAACATAAATAAAGTTTAACAAAGTTCAAGAAAATTAAAAATAATAAATAATTATATAAAAATAAATATAATATTCATATAAGATTTATTTAAAAAGATAAAAATTTGTATTGATTTTTTAATTAAAAAGTCAGGAGATAAAAAATAGTTGTATAGTAACAGAAAACTGATAAAAGTATAATTTTAAATAAAAATTCTTGAAAAAAAAGATAAGATTGCTATTGATTTTATAGTTTTAAAAAAATTAAGAATAATTATATGATGACTAAAATTAATAAAATATAATCTTTAGATAAGATGTCTTTTTAAAAGACAAAATTACCATTAATTTTATAATTTAAAAAAGTCAAGAATAAAAAATTACTGCATACAGTAATTAAAATTGATAAATATAATATTTAAATAATATTTTTTAAAATATAATAGTTCTATGGTATAATAGTTCAGAAGAACAAAAAATCAAGAAATAAATATAGGTTATATGATAACTATAATTTAGTCCAATATATTCTTAGATAAGGTTTTCTTATAAAAAAGTAATAATTTATTTTCATAGGCAAATTTGATATCAATCTCAAGTTGCTGCTTCTCCATTGTGATTATATAAACTATAAATAATAAAATAAGATTCATCTATAACCATATTTACACCCGCGTGCCTAATTTGAAGTTGATAAATTTATATAGGAGCCATGTAGAATTCCATAAAAACTCAAACTTAAACCCCGTAAAACATAACCGAAATAATCCATTGAACGTAAAATTTAGAAAAAAGTCGAGGTGGTCCAATCAAATTATATAAGGCAGATCTTCACATTTAAACTTTATGACCAATATATAGACTTTCATCCATTAAATTATTTTAATATTTAATATATTTGACACTCATTTATTTATCCTCACTAAAGAAGTAGTTGATGGTGGGAATAATCTCGGGTGGTCGAATACGAAGGAACCTCCTCAGGCCATGCTTGCTATATTTCTCGCCCTCTTCGTTGTTCTCCAACACTCCCATAATGCGACGCTCTTTGTTAAGCCTATACAAAATTTTCAAGTCAAATGAGTAATCGAATTATAATATATTGATGATTCCCTTGTCTAAAAACAATTGAGAGATTAGAAGAGAAAACGAAGAAATGTGAGAAAAATAGATGGCTTCTTTTTAAGGATGAAACAGGTTGGGCCATGCCAAATTCCTTTCGGGTTGCAAAATTTATGCCCCAATGTGGTCCTATACTAGAAAACAAATCAAATTAACCCTAATTGGAAATGAATAAATAGAATAAAATACAATAAATTTAACATATAAAATTTTGAGAAAAATATATGAATTTATAAATAATAAAAAAAGTTAACATAAGCCTGAATTTTTTCAAGCCAAAATTTTATTGGCTTAGAGGCCGGCTGATTTTATTTACCTACATTTTTAGAGTCCAATCTAACCTTAAGCATGAAGTGTTCAAGTTGACCAAGAGACTCAATGGTTAATTCTAGGACAAACCGCTCTCAATTGATTTTTTTCATAGACGACATCGATGATTGAATATTTGATCACATATTTGGAGGATAAAATATTATTTATCAATCATGTTAACGAAATGGATAATATGATACATGATAAAAAAAAGTGAAAAAAATATGCTCTTGTTTTTTTTTTTTCAAGAGATTGTTTTGTTTTATTGATCGGCTGAGTAGCTCTCTTAACATTCAGAAAAACTCGCTTAAAATAAAATGAATAAGGAAAGAGAAAAATTATATATTTACTGAATTATACAACAAAGAGATAAAGATCACTTATAATTCTAGAATGAATTTATCACACAAGATAAAATTGTATCTTATCTTATTTCCGTAATCTTATTACGGAAATTAAATCCATCCCATGTATAAAAGGGATCAGAAAGCTTTAGGTAACCAACATCACTCTAACCTATTCTTTACCTGCTCTTTTTTTATTTTATTTTAAAATTTGAAATATTTTTTGTGGTTTTTAATTTATATTATATATTAATATTAAATTAATTATATCTATGTGGAGTTAGATATATTTAAGATTCAGCAAAAAAAATAAAAATGATATATATCTACGTGTTATATTTTTTACAAAATATTCTATTCTCTTTTAATAGTTTTTAATGTAATGATAATAATATTATTTCATCCTCTTAGATAAATATTCCTTTTTTTATAAATTTTTTAGACATTATTAAATATATATATATATATATATATATATATATATATATTACAAAAAATATTCAAATATCATTAATTTATTTTCAATAGTATTTTCCTTATATAATTTATTATTGATATTTTAGAAATGATAAATAATTAATTTTACAAGAATTTGTAAGCCTTCTCTTTATATTGATTTGAATATAAATGATTTTAGAATTAGAAATTATTTATTAACATTTGCCAATACTATATGAAACATGAAATTTTTTTACTATAGTGGTTAAAATATCATTTACAATGACTGAAAATAGTTTTAATCAGTATATAAAAGATGTTTAACATTTGAATATAAAAAAATGTGATTAATGTCAATACCATTTTTTAGTATAAATCATATTAGCAATTTAGTATTTTAAAAAATTATTTCACGTTCAACCAATATTTTACTCTAACTAAGAGATAAGAAAAATTTATTCTCATATTTAATAATTTCTCTTCATAAGTAAAAATTTAAATATACTTTCCTTACTATCTACTACCTCACTATCCTCCCCAAATTACGTTCCCATATGTTGCACTTGCACCAATTTCATTTACGTTACTAATTGCCAATTGCAAGCTAGAGGGTTATGTGTATTTGTTAATAAAAAACTTGTTTAGCATTTATGTAGAGGTAGAAAATAACTTAATAAAAATATTTTAGTAATTATAATATATCTTACAGAAAAAAATAACTCAATTAAATACATGTTTTAATTATTTACAGGAATTTAAAAATATTTTCAATTAATTTTAATAGTTAACCAAAAACATTTTTTAATAATACCTGAAAATAACATTATATGTTATTCAATTTAAATTTTGTAATGATTTTGAATGTCATTATACGAAACCCTGAAACTTTAATGTGAAAAGATTTATTTTTAGTCATTTTAAAACTCTTGAATTAGTTTAATTAATGAAAATAAATATAAATTTTTCATGAATGCTAACATGGCATATAAACATCACATATAAAAGGACCCTCAAGTCATAAGATATATAAGGTAGTTGTGCCCAAAGGCACTACATCATCAAAACATTATAAAAAAAATCTACAAACAACACACAAAGGGTTTCATTAAAGAAATAAATATAACATACGTCCATAAAAATATCTAAACCCTAAGCTGGTACTAAGGGTTGGATCTTGCCCCCAAGTCTACCATTGAGTCCACATCAACTATAAGTGACATGCTCCTTAGATGCTACATCAAAATTTGTTTCCGTATCAAAGATATGGTTATCTCATTTCAATAGATCGAAAGTACAAGGGTAAACTCATTTTAAAAAAAAATCATATAATTGAAACAATATAAGATCATCATGTTAAAAGAGATATAAAAATCCTTCATTTTTTCTACGATTATCCACTAATACAACTCATCAAGTAACACATCATTCTGAAGTCAGAAGTATCAGTGCGCTTGTCTAACTATCATATTATGTTATGTTGACTCTTTACTCGCGGAAGATTCCACCTTTAGTGATTAACCCAAGTGCATCCCTTAACATAGTCACACATTGACCATTTAGGAAGACTCATATTAACCATGCGAAGGAAATGTGATTTTATTAAAAATAGTCGAGTATAGGTAATGACCTACCATCAACGTTGAATTAGTTGAAAACTTAGGCATTTTTTTTATATTTGAGTTCGAAGAACATAAGTTTGTCTTTCATAGTTATATATGATTAATATGGATTTGTCATTAACCCTTGTAAATGAGTTTGTACCATCTATGAAAAGCAAGATAGAATCAAAGAAAACATGAAACCAAAATTCTTGATAGAGTTAGAGTATGTAAAGTTTTTTTTACGCCTAGCTTCATCAAATCATAGATTATCATATTTAGTAAGAATTTTTGTGTGTACAATAACAATACAATGAGATTTGAACCTATGATATAATGGAAACTATCTAAACTCTTCACCACTGCTCTATCCAAACTCACCCACCCACTAGGTCAACTGTAATGGATTCCATATAGTAAGATTTGTTAGGAAATTAAATTTTCTGACGTTAATATGTGTTACATATTGTATTAATAATTATATTATATTTAATATATATTGGGTAAATTAAAGTGATCAATTAAATATGTCCAAATAGATTCCTAAGTAAATATGAGATAAATTGGTGGATACCAGTGTTTGGCTAATTAGGTTTAATGGGAGCTTACTGACCCAACAATAAAGAAAAACACTATATATAGGGTTATGGTCCCCAATAGGTTAAATCAAGTTTTCTTTCTTTCCCATCTAGAGAGAATAACCTCTAAAAAGTGATTTGACTGAGGAAGACTAAAACTCATAAGAAAAGGCTAAAAGACTACAATAACAAAAGGATAAATCAATGCTGCAATGGAAATAAGTACGCTTTATTTGTTTAAGATTTTTTTTATGGTCCAATATGATATTTCTGTGATTTTATTGAGTGATGATTTTCATCATAAGGATCTAGGAATTAATTTTTCAACAATTGATATCAGAGCCGTATCATATTGAATTATCAAGAAATTAAATTATTTGAATTGGTTACAAATAAGGAAGAAATGAATAGGTTTAAATAGGAAGCAACATAAAATAAACCAAATTTGATACCCGAGTATTCGGTTTGATAACCCACTACTAGTCCTTCTTCCGCTTCCGACAAATCAAAAGGTAATCTTTCACATTCTGCTAGGGAAGAGATTAGAAAAACAATGAAACACATAGGTTGATTACTGCATTAGAAGATGTTGTTGGAAAATAATTTTTTAAATTTTTTATTTATTTTAAAATATTATTGTCAACAGTTAAATGATAATTTGTTATCAGGAATGACATTCAATCCATTATGATAAAGTTTGTGTAATTTTATTATAATCCCATTCAAAAATTGAGAGCAATAAAATTAAAGAACTTAGACATTTAATTAAATAAAATAAACCTTTGGTTTATGTTTGTTTTATTATATTATTATTGCTTTTAATTGTCTTGTATTTCGTAATAAATTGATTGAAACAATATTGTTGTCAAAGTAACATCTATTGTGGATAATTCCTTATTGTGAAGTATAAAGATGAGAATATTTATTATTTATGCAAATAATCATCGACCTAAAGAAAGATTATTATTTGACTGAATAATATATATATATATATATATATATATATATATATATATATATATATATATATATATATATATAT
>CM023942.1:5302008-5358696 GCA_013407115.1 Glycine latifolia
TATAAGTTACCAAGAGCTGGTCTTGGGTTTTGGAGTTGGAGGTCTACTAAGACTTGGGTTTATGAACCTTGGCAATCTACCAAAGCTTGGGTTTATGAACCTATAAAGATTACCATGACGCGTCCGCCCTGGGTTTTGATGAGATTCACCAAGGGTTGACCTTAGAGAGTAGTCAGGCGCTAGTCCTAAATTATGCTATGTCCCTACAAGTTTGTACTCTTGCAAGAATGAAGTTCAAGAATAATAAAGTATGTCAAATGTTCTTGGATACCTTAGGTTTTTGCTGAGGCGAGACTTGACAACGGAAAGGCTCACTAAGGATGGACCTTGGGTTTGTCGAGTCTTCTGAAGATATGACCAAGAACTCATCCGTCCTGGGTTTTGTCAAGGCTCACCAAGGGTGGACCTTGGCTTTTACAAGCCTACGGAGATACAACTAGAAACTCGTCCGTCCTGGGTTTTGTCAAGGCTCACCAAGGGTAGACCTTGGGTTTGACAAGCCTTTAGAGATGTGACCAGAAACTAGTTCGTCCTGGGTTTTGTCAAGGCTCACCATAGGTAGACTTTGGGTTTGACAAGCCTCTAGAGATGTGACCAGGAACTCATCCATCCTGGGTTTTGTCAAGGTTGACCAAGGGTAGACCTTGGGTTTAACAAGCCTCTAGAGATGTGACCAGGAACTCGTCCGTCCTGAGTTTTGTCAAGGCTCACCAAGGGTAGACCTGGGTTTGACAAGCCTCTAAAGATGTGACCAGGAACTCGTTGTCCTGGGTTTTGTTGATATTCACCAAGGGCAGATGTTGGGTTTTGTCAAGTCTTTGTATAGTTATTGGCTATTTTGGCACTTGAGCAAGGGTGTTGTCAACCCTCTTTTGAGTAATTCTACATCGAGGATGACGTAGTGTGTCATGTGGCGTTTGTGCCCTCATGTTTTCTTCCTTGTGCTACTCTTGAAATAGAAATCTTCTTGTCGATGGTTCCCCAAGTTTGACAAGAATCATGGCGTCTGTGCCATATGTGAGTTGAAATGGGGTTTCATGAGCAATGATAAGCCCAAAGTATGTTGGGGAGTTCTTTCTTCCAGAGACCTGTAGATACATAAGGCTTGGAGGATAACTCGATTTGCTGCCTCTACCTTACCATTAGTCTGGCGGTGTGCGACAGAGGTGACAAGGTTCTTGATACCTAGCCATATAAGAACATTTTCGTAGGTCCGAGCTTCGAACTATGTGTCATTGCCGATGATTATGGCGTAAGGTAGTAGGTCATACCTGTAGATGATGTTTGAGATGGCCAGCTTGTGGCATATAATGTTGGGATGGACACCCGACATGTGAGATGGTTGCCAGGAGAATAGGCCCGCATTCTTGTGTAGGACATAAGCTAAGCGTCTATGCCCATGGCTGGTATGGTTCCTGCCAGGCTGCGTACACTGCTGAGGTTTGGGTCCAGGCTGCTATAATAACCAAGGTTTAATATATAATAGGAAAAAGAAAGAAAAGTTTAAAATTACTAAATTTCTGTCGCAAAAGCATTAGTGACGGAATTAGCGACGGCTGAATACCACGCTGGTAGCGTGGGAGCCACGCTGGTAGCGTGGGAGCCACGCTGATAGCGTGGGAAGTGCTCCAGAAAGCCATTTTCCACTGGAATGCCACGCTGGTAGCGTGGGACTCACGCTGGGGGCCCTATAAAAGGCCATTTTCGCGAAAATGGGCCAAAATCCTTGCTTTCTTCTTCCTCTGAGCACCTTCCACCATTGTTGAGCTTGGGAAGCTCCATACCTTCGCTAAACTTCATCAAAACACTTCCCTTTCAACATGAAACTTGTAGGGAATCATCCTATGAGCTAGAATCCTTCATCACTTTTTCCTAAAAATCATCAAACGGAGAGATCATTTTCTCTAGAGAACTTCACAAAACTCGAGCTCAGCTAGGAAATGAGGCGATTCTCGGACACCCAAGCTTGGGGAAGTGGTCCATTAGCCTTCCTTGTCGTTTTAGAGGTAAGAAACTCGAGTTTTACCGTTTGATTTGTGGTTTTGTTCTTGAGGTGAATAGTGACCCATTTGAGTTAGAGTTGAAATTAGGCTTGGGTCCTTTAGAAATGTATGTTTAGAATGTTGTTGTGATGAAGGATTAGCTTTCAAATATTAGTTTCATGGACTTTGATTATTGGCTCTAAGAAATGCATGTCTAGCTAGTATGTTGGTTTATTGATGATTGTAGAACATGCAGGAGCCTTGATACTTAATCTTTATGTGCTAGAGAGGCTTTAGGAACGGTGTTATTGTGTGAAAGAAACCGTTCAAGCCATGTGGTATTATCTTGAGTATTGGCCTGTATAGGGCTTTGAGCTCTTTGTTTTGATTTATACCGAGTCTCGAGGAGACTCTAGGGCCATGGTTAGGTCGAGATAGATCGCTGAGGATCTGTGAGTTGTCTATTGAATGGGTTAGTCTTGATAACCTTAAGTTAGATGACTTAGAGGTTTTGGAAAGGAAGGACGTTCCTTTCATTATAACAGTTGAGGATCGTTGATGTGTTTATGCCTTGTATGATTTGATTGGTGTCTGATTGAACTTATATGCCTTGTATAGGGCGTGACACCGAGGGTGTCAGTGGTGTAGACAACCGTTCAGGGATTAAACCGCAGAGTACGACTTTGCCAAGTAAGTTCTTGGTTTCTTGGGAGTGTTTCTCACTGCTGTGTTCCACCATACTCCGAGGGAGTGATGGTTGCATTCATGATGCATGTGTATTGAATGGTTGTTGCATTCCTCATGATGATATGTATGCATAACTCTATGCTTTGTATGTATGGATACCTGTTGATTAGATCTTCTTGCCAGTTAGATAGATATGGACCTCCCTAGGAGTAGAGCGCAACTCCTAGTTTGGTTTGCTCACATAAAGGGTGATGATGATCCCTTAAGACCAAGAGATAGGTGGTCCCATTGCGGTTGAAGCCTATTCTCGGAGGTGCCATATACGTGCATCCATGTGTAAAGGGGTAGCTCCTGATGGGATGGCACGGGTGTGAGTTCCGGTCTCACACTGAGGACTGAGAGTCCTGATGCTGATGATGATGCATCGTGGCGGCGTAGTTCCGCAGATATACATTAGAGCTAGATGATTGGCCGTGTATTGTTATGAGGGCCGGGAGGCCAGTGGCTGTGATACCTTTGATGCTGTGTGTCATGAAAGTGAGCTAGGGTGGAGGAGATGCCTCCAAGGACCCTGAGCTTACTGAGATGTGTATCTCACCCCGTGTGGGGATTATGTTTTGCAGGTGGCTCATCTGGCAGAGATGACGGTTCCCAGGGAAGAAGGCCCTAGTAGGGACAGTTATTGCAGCATTTTGTGAGCTGGGAGGCTCATTTTGTTTATGTTGTTATACCTTATACCCTGTAGAGGGAAGATATGTGTGGGTGCACAGATTGTGGTTATGTTTATGTTTTGTACATGAACTGTATATGACTGTCTGCCCTCGTGTGAGGAAGTGATCTTTGAGATCAGAACACTTGCTGCTTATTCTTTTGTATTAGATACTGTGAGTATCATGATGATGTATATATGTATATATACTTGTGGCTTTCTCCTGATAAATCTGTAGAGATATTAATTATCCATCTACCATCGTTTATGTTGTTTGGATCGATGAGGCTGGCTTAAGTTGATGTTCAGTATTTTAAGTTTGATGCGTACCATACATAATGAATCAAGAAACATGGTTTTGAAAACGCTTCCGTGGTTGTAATTAATTGGTTTTATATTAATTACTGCGCTTATCTGATTAAGCAATATGTTAATACACCGGATGCATATAGGGTGTTACAGCTGCAGCTTGATGAATTCTTCAATAAGGTTTCGACCTTTGTCAACAGTGTTGTCATGCGGGTCCATACTTAATGTGTCGTCATGTTGAGTGGTATAGACATTTAGTCTGGTACCCCCCAAAGTAGGATGGTATCTACCCAGCTCCCTGTTGGAAGGATACGGTGCCACTTTTAGACTCTCAGTGTAGCATTATCGGGCTTGCTTTTGATCTACCTTAACAGTAACTCCTTGATACTTTGAAATTGGCTATTACAAAGGAAACCACCATTGGATCGTCCTTATTGATAGGGTTGATTCCTTGGAAACCTTTGTCTATGAATGTGATAGGAGGGAGTCTCCATCGTAAGGAATCATCGACGTAATTGATGTCAATGTCCCATATAGCGTGAAGGTGTCTCTTTCGAGATTGGCTGGATGGTCTCGGTGAACCTTGCCAAAACCCAGGGCCAGTCCTTGGTACTCTCCAAAGGTTCGTAAAACCCTAGGGCTTCTCTAGGTGGACCTCCAGCAAAATCCAAGGCAGCCCCGTGGTCGATTACAAGTTCTTAATACTCGGTGAACCTTCACAAAACCCAGAGCCAATCCTTGGTACTCTCCAAATGTTCGTAAAACCTTAGGGATTCCCTAGGTGGACCTCCAGCAAAACCCAAGGTAACCCTTTGGTCGGTTACAGGTTCTTAATACCCATTTACTCGGTGAACCTCGACAAAACCCAAGACATGTTCCTGGTACTCTTCAAAGGTTCGTAAAACCCTAGGGCTTCCCTAGGTGGACCTCCAGCAAAACCCAAGGTATCCCCTTGGTCGGTTACAGGTTCACAAACCCTAGGACTTCCCTAGGTCGACCTTCAACAAAAATCCAAGGTCTACCCTTGGCACCTTACAAAGCCCATGAACATTTCTTGGCATACAAATCCCAAGGTCTACCCTTGGTACATTACAAAGCCCAGGAATATTTCTTGGCATACAAAACCCAAGGTCTACCTTTAATTTTTGTCTTAAATTTTTATTTTTTAATTAAGTTTTACACTCATCATTAAGTAAATTAATAGTTTCGTACAGTATTATTAATTAATTTAATTTTGATAAAATTATTTTAATATTAACAACATAAAATGATTTAGTAATAAAAATAGTTGTGAAAATAAAAACAACATAATACATTAATATAAAACGAACAATACAAACTAAACACAAACATAAAACTGAAAAGTAGAAAAAATATTAGTCATTAACTTTCTTGTATGGACAATTGCTATGATTATGTCATTCAGTTCTACATAATGAGCATTTCATAGCCTTATTTAGAATTTGTTCACTCATCTCATTATGTATACGACTAGTGGCTGACATTCCCATTGTGTCCCATTGATTTGAATGATCAGACATAATATATGAACTCAAATATTTAGGTCATTTATCGCTTCTAAGGGAATGAAACTGATGTTGATAAAATTTGTAAAAGTTTTCCAACTTATATATAGGGTTAACAAAGTCATCACATTCTAAATTGAAAGAAGCACATGTAGCAATTGCATGCAAGCAAGGAATTTGAAGTATCTTAAATTCCCCACAATCACACTATTATTCGTTCAATTTGACCATACATGTCATTGCTCGTCACCCAAGTCGAGTATTTGCAATCTCTTGAACCTCAAACTCCCTTGCCTCCCAAACGTAATGCGAGGTAGCAATGCATTGATTTTCTTGCATCATGACATATACCTCTTTAGATTACCTATGTTCTGCCTGTATCATATTCATGATTTTTATCCCATTAGTAACAAATGAGTCTTTTTATTATTAAATGTTTCATTGGCTAATGCAGTAATAGGAAATGTTCTTGCAAAAGTAACTCTGATATGTTTTGTAATTGTGGAATGACATGCACTAGATAAGGTCATAAGACAATTTGGACTGTGGCAAAATATTACAGATGACCCCCCAAACCTAGATGAAGTCCACGACATAGATATAAGAGGGAGAACAAATAGTTTTTTTGCCTTACCATCATCATCAATTGGATTAACAAATGGATTCATTGGAATGATTATATTGTTCAAAGTGAAGTTCACCATGGTATTTTGCATAAAAATTTAGAATACATGCAATGGTATATAGGTCAAACTAGACAATATATATTGCATGAGGGGACATCGTCTATTAAGGTTGTAAGTTTACTTAAGAATTTTCATAAATTGTTGTTATTATTATTCATTATTATTTCTAACTTGTTATTCTTAATTTTCAGTATTGTCCTACCGATGACCACCATCAATCACATGTTGAACACAATGTACCTCCAGTGCATGTTTCTAAATATATGCCACAACATCATTAATCACATGCACAATCTATTTATCAATTAGCGGACTTCTCTGAATATATGTTTCAAGGATGTGAACAAAGTTTTCAAACACTGGAAGTCTCATCATATATGCCTCAATACTCATTTCAAGTTCCTTCTATCTCAAATGTTAGAAGGACACTCACAAATGTTTGCTACCACTTTCAACACTTTGTCATCTGCATACAACCCACCACCATCGAGCTTTTATTATCCTCCATCATTACCTACTCAGTGCATGGCATAGGTCATAAGGATGAGGAGGAAGATGATAATAACAACAATAACAATAATAATGATGGTGATGATGATGATAGCCATGGTGGTGATGATCCCTCAACAACAACAAATGGTTACACGTGATCATTCTAGAACAAGAGGAGAAAGAGGTCGTAGATCAAGAGGACAACAACCACCAACAAATCAAATGCAACAAGATGAAAGACCACGATGCATATTCAGAAGAACTCGTTATGGGTCATCCTTCCACTATTAATATTTTTCTTAAACAAATATGTGTAGTACTTTTTATTTCTTATTTAAATTTAAGTCATTTGTTTACATTATTTTTATAATTTACAAAAAAATCCTTAACATTAATAACAAAAATATATAAAATATTAAATAAAATTAAAAATTAAAACTAATTTAAAGTCGTTAAAATTTAATTTAAAATAAAAAAATAGGATGACTTTGAAGTCGTATAACATTTTATGATTTCAAATAAATAATTAAAAAAATTAAAATGACTTTAAATTCATTAATTATTTACAACTTCACATAAAAATTAAAAAAAAAAGTCGTTCACTTTTTACGACTACATAAAAAAAAAACCAAAGTCATCCATCTTTTTACAACTTCATTACCAAAAGTCGTGAAACACCCTACAACTTATCACTATTTTTGGGTATTAATTTAAAAAAATTTCTCCATTTGGTAAATTACAAAACGGATTACCCTTTTTTTGGTAACTTTCCCATACCTTTACACAGACAATTCCAATCATAGCTTTTATTTTTTTCATGTCATTTTTTTGTGTTTTAATTAATTAAAAATTAAAAAATTCAATCATGCCAAAGATAATTAGCTAATTAATCACGTTCTCCACTATTTAGCCTCTCACAATTTCACTCAAATGTTGTTCTAACCTATACTCTTCTACCAACAATAGTTGACACAAGTGGTAGTGACTTTGTCCCTTAACCAAGTAGTCTAAGGTTCGAATCCTAGTTAACCCTTAAATATGAAATAGATCATGTTGGGAGGGGCTTACCCACCTCATGTGTACTCGTGATCACTGACGAAGATTTGTCACTACTTTCAGTGGGGCATCTTCGTACGAAAAACATGGTCAACAAAAAAAACTTTGTTCTTCCATGAAACAAATCACTGCCGTCACCACCTCCTCTCTCTGCCCCCAAGAAAAACACGGGTCGTGGATTTCATCAAGAAATTGATGCCAACCACAACATTTATCAAACGAACTTGACTTTGCCTCTCTCCACACTGAGGGTGGATTTCGTATAGACATCGATGCCAACCGCAATACTCACCTCTCTAACTCCCTCTTCAACTTTCTCACCATTGAAGGCATCCCTGGGCCTCAAAGATATGTTAGTAATCCATTTTCCCTCTTCCCTCCCTCTTAGGTTTAGGATTTTTTCTTTTTTCATATTTAATTTCATTACTATTTTGGTCTTATTTCCCTCACTGCAACCATTGAGGGATGGATCATTTTGATTTCAGGTGTACACAAGAAAGTAATTTGTTAGGAGATAGTCAAAGTCGACACTCAATAGCAAGGTCGCGATGCTTAACAACAAGCTTGCGGTGAAGACGTAATTGATTTTTTTAATGAGAAAAATTATAATTTACTTAATTCAATGCTATTGTGAAATGCACTTTTCTCAGTGTTATTGTGAAAGTCTTTATTTTTTGTTTAATATCTCATAGGGCTACTTCTTCAAGGTTGACCCCTGAGATATCATTAGTCATAAGAAGACCATTGGTGTGTTGCCAATGCAGTGGAACAACATTGGCAATAGATAGGAAGCACGAACATAATTAAGGATTTTTGACATGAACATGATGTCTGACATGCCTCTACAATGTCTTTCTTTTATGGGTAGTACACGACTTGGACCCGACCCAACTAGTAGGACACATCTGGCGGGACACGACCAAACAATGGACATTGATGCTTCTAACTTTTTTATTTTAAAATTGGATTAAAAATTAGATAACAAAATTTGCCCCGTTAAACTTCATTTTTCTTCTACATTCTCAACTCCTACTTCACGGTTTTAGATTTGCATGACAATATCACTAAGTCACTAACACTGTTCGAACTTGAATTAGCCTTTGTCCATTGGCGTCGTTGAACTACCACATTGTCATCGCATGATACAGTGTCACCTTCAAACTTAAACTAACAACAACCTCTTCATCGCATTAGACCATGCTAACAATCATTTGACCAGACCACATCGTCAAGCTCGCCCCAATGTCGTTGCACCAAACAAATGCACCAAACTCACAAGGTTTGATTTTTCCATTTTTTTTTGAAATGCCAGGTTCCTTCGTTCCCTTATATTATATGTGTTTACCATGTTTTCACATTTCAATAATGTTGGGACAGTTTGGTTCCTTACTTCCTTCCTAATTATTCAATGTTTGGTGTGATTCAAAACAAGGGGTTCTCTTGAGTTAAGTTGGGGGTTTTGATACTGAATCTTGAGAATGAGGTTCAAAATGAGGGATTAAGAATAAAGGGTTCCGAATTTTACTAGAGTTGTATTTTTTTTTTATACATCAATGTTCTAAATTTTTATAGTGATCGTTGAAGGCCATTTTTGTTTTTATTTGTTTGCACTATAATTTGAAACATGATCTTTTGAGGATAGATTGCACTGTTTTCCTTTTTTGTGAATAATGGTGTTGGGCAGAGCTGAGTTGATACACATGTTGACAATATTTCATTGTTGCTTTTGTTTAATGTTTCATTTCATATTATAAGTTAATACACATGAAGGTTCTGAATTTCAATAGAGTTGTATTTGTTGATATGTTGTTGTTCTGAATTTCTAATATTAACCATTGAAGGCTATTTTAGTTTTTGTTTTGGATTATAATTTGACACATGATTTTTTGAGGTAGATTGCATTGTTTTCTCTTTCAATGAATATTGTTGTTGGGAAGAGCAGAGTTGATATAAATGTTAATAATGTTTCATTGTTGTTCCTGTTAAATGTTTCATTGCATATTAATTTTCATTCAATATTTCTAATATACATGTTTCATTGCTTTTGTTTCTATTATTATTTCTTATCATACCTATTTTCTTTGTTTTTATTGTATAAATGAGTTATGCTACTAATCAAGCTAAAAGACAAGAGGTGGAACTAGACCTCTATTGAAATATGTTTCAAATATAAGAAAGTTTTTTGGCTATGGAAATTCTAAGATCAAGTGCAACATATGTGAACTATATTCAATGGATCTAACACTACAGTAAAAGCTTAATTGCTAAAAAACATAGGAATAGGTGTTCGAGTTTATCAAAAAATAACTCCTTCAAGACTTGCAAAGTTAAAAAAAGTTGGACAATGAAGCATCATTGAAAATACAAAAGTCAAAGAAAATATGTGTCTCTTTACCTCTGGTTTCTAATGAAGGTCAAGAGACAAACATTGGTGCTAATACTAAAAAGAAACATCCTTTAGAAGCTTTTTTCAAAGTGAAAGGTATAGATACTCTTGATTGTGAAATTGCAAAGATGTTATACTCTTCAGGTCTACCATTTCATTTAGCAAGGAGTCTTCATTATAGGAAAACATATTCTTATGCTGCCAATAATTCTAATGCTAGTGGGTATGTACCTATAGGTTACAATAAGTTGAGAACAACCTTGCTTACAAAGGAAAGAAGCCATGTAGAGAACCTATTGCAACCAATAAAAAATTCATGGAGTCAGAAAGGTGTGAGCATTGTTAGTTATGAGTCATCCTCAAAGAATATCAATTCATGGTTTTCAGTGAGAGTGGATTGATGTTTTTAAGGGTATTAGATTGCTCAAGTGAGGTAAAAGACAAGGATTTCATTGCTAAACACATAACAAATATAATTATGGAAGTCGGGTTAGCAAATATAGTGTAAATTGTGACTGATAATGCAGTTGAATGCAAGACAACATGTTTGCTTATAGAAGCAGAGTTTCCTTCCTTTTGTTGGATACCTTGTGGATTACACATCTTGAACCTTGTTTGCATTGAAAAATATATATGTAGCCAAGAACGCCGAAAAAAAGAGTGTTGTTTACCAACAATCTTCTTGGATCACATAAATTATGGAAGATGTTGGTTATATTAAAAACTTTATTATGTGGTACTCTATGATATTATCAATGTTCAACAACTTCAACTCATTCAACAAATATCAGATGACCATAATTAGAAAGAAAACGATAACAAACCATCACAGTCTCAATATATATATATATATATCAGTTCAACACACACTTAACAAACTAGTCATCAACTTTTCAACAATTTAGATCAATTATGCTCAGAATGATGCATGCACTTGACTCGACTCTCAAATGCAATGTGGTATCATTCGTCTGTAAATAGCCCCAGTGTGTCCACATGACACTCTCACTTAGAAAAACTAAGCAACAACTGTCGATGTCACCTTGTCGTGCACAGATAACTCCCTCATGTTGATCAGCACGAGTCTCAAGGGAGTTTCAAATCGAGTGAGATGCCTTCAAGTACCAGCATTTTTCCTCATGAAACATCATAGGTACTTACTGACAAAGTTTATACTATTTCCATGCAATTATGAAGTATGAAACATGGGGACCATCAATGCACTGACCGTGGATAGTTAAAAATTCTAAGCAATCCCTTTCCTTCTCGAGGGACGCTCGAAATTTTAAAACAATCCATTTCTCTCACCAAGGATATCCAACAGGTCACTGCACACCCCATGTACATACACAGTATACATTCATCATGATGACATCATTAACATTAACATGAACATCATCTCATCTCAATTTCATCATCAACATAAATATCATCTCATCTCAATGTCATCATCAACATCAACACCATCTCATCTCAATATCATCATCAACATCAACATAATCTCATTACAATATCATCATCATCACAAGTAATCGCATTCCACATATATACATATAATTTCATGCCTGAGATTCACATTCCTCGGGTTTTCAGACAACACAAATCTCTTACAATAACAATCCATAATACCATAAGACTGATATTTTAGAAAAATTCTAAATTAAAGAGGCGAACTATGGTATACAAGACAACCTCTTATGCCCAATTAAAATTTAATAAAGAAGTAAATAGAAGAACATATATAAAATTTTGGGCAAAGTCTCTTCTATAATTAAGACGTTCCCCAAAAATTCCAATCATTACAACAAAAACATCTTTCACAACTTCATTCATCAATAACAAATATATCACATCTCATTTGTTAAAAATACAGTTTTTCTTGAAAATCATCATGCACAGGTACAAACATACAATCTCATAATTAGGTTCCCTGACCCCAACAATGGTATCAAAAGTTGTAAACAAACAATAAACTCCCCTCACCTATCTATGTCTCTCTGTTACCTTCTTGCATCGTTGTTTTGAGATCTCTTAAGTTCATGTCCTTTGGTCCAAATGCAAAGTTCTATATACCAAATTGAAGACAGTTCAGTATAGATTTTGAAGACAAGATTATATTAGCATTCGGGGTCAAATACCCATTCAGTTTTAAAAGGGACTAAAATGGTGTTTTTGATCATTTTAAAAAAATTGTATAAAAATGCAACTTTTACAACGTCTTATTTTCAAAGGAAGTGTAAAAAATCCAATAACGGTACCTAAATCACATGAGATACTAAGAAAGGCTTAAACTAACTAGGAGAAGACAAGAAAATTATGGTTACCTCGAAGAAACCATAAAAGAAGGGTTGAGAGCTTCATTCTCTATCAAATCCTCGAGGTGGGTTTTGAATATTTTCCTCCAATTAAAGTGTTCATCTCCGTGTGGTGGTCTATCGACAAGCAACAGTGGCTCGTGGCAGTCACTAGTGATCGTGGGTGGTGAAGGAGTAGCCTTAAGGCTTTGGGTGAGGGTTTGGAGAGAGAAAGGTGAGAATTCGTGTTTTTCATGCTGATGAACGTATTTATAATATGCAGATCTCACTTAGCGAGATCATCTCGCTAAGCAAAATTCTACTTTTGGAACTAAGTGTGGCATTTTGCGGTGAGCGAATTTTTTTTCTGTGTGGAATTGTGCTTTGCGGCTGGTCGCACTAAGCGAGATGTCCAAAGATGTTATTTCACAAATCCCAATGGTCAAAACATGAAGACGTGGGTTGCGAACCTACAGTCCAAGTTTGAAGGCGATCCAATATTTAACAAGTCTGAGATTATGGTTTTACCAAAATAGGTTTTGGGTCAAACTTGAAATCAGACATTTCCAAGACAGATCAAACAAACTCCACATAACCTAACATCCACACCAAACAGTTGCAAAAGGATAATTCACACAACACTTCAACTAATCCAAATTAATCAAATAATAAAATACCACAAAAAATACATCAAACATCTATTTTCAGTTATCGAAATTTCAGAACGTTATAGGTGAAAATACAACTAATGTTGCTCGAATAATGGTTGCCCTGTCGAGATTCTAGTGTTTCTTTGAGGCTAGCTTTATCTGATAGGGTGATTATAGTCTTGGTTTTTAGGATACTTATGTCTTGTGGGAGGAGAATTTGTAAACAATTAAGGGTCTTATTGGTTACAGTATTTGATTGTTTTATATTTATAGTGATCTTTGGGCTATATATGTAAAATTGTCATTTTACTAGGGTGGTGGAGGGTCTTTTGTTCATAATTTGTATATGGATTGAAAAACTCCTTATACCTATTTTATGAAATGCATAGTCATTTTTGCTGACAAAAATATAATTACCAAAATGTAAAGGTACCTCTTTAACTCTTATTTGCTTTTAAGAGACTTTTGACAACTCTTTCTATTTAGGTGATATATGTGGTGCCTTTACTTTCTTCTCTTTTTTCTTTTAATTTACTAAAAAAGCAATGTGGTGGTTCTTTTTCAAGAAAGATTATCAGGCGATCTTAGATTGCATAGTTCCCAATTAATTTTTACATGTTATGTAATTAAGTGTTACATATCATATAATGCATAGACTTTTGTGCTTGTTACAAAAGAAAGAGCTCTTGCACTTTCAATCTTTTCATGTCGAGGAAATTTGACATTATTTTTTGGTATGTTTGGCCCAAATTTTTTCTCCTTAAAAGCTACTTTTAAATTGAAGCTAGAAATAAGAGTTTACAAAAAAAAAAGTTAAAGTTGTTTAGCAGTTTTCATTTTTTTTAAAACTTAAAAAGCACATTTTTAAGTTAAAAGTTATTTGTTTAAAACCAAAATTTATTTGTTAAAAAATATAAAAAAATTTGTTTTATTTAAAATTATCTTGTCCAATAAAAAGTATATTTATAAAATAAAAACTATAGTGTAAAATTATTTTAATGATAATTTGAAAATAATATATATACTAATTATATAATATTAAATAGATAATGGTTTTTTTATATATTATAATGACATTGTTCACAATAGTTAACTTGATATATGTGTGTGTGCGCGCGCTTGCACGCGCACGCATAAAAACATTGCATACTTTTAAAAAAGTTATAATAAAAAAAATAGTGGGAAGTTGGGATTCCAAGGGAGTTTGTTTTAAACCTCATTTTATATCTTCTATAATAAAAATAAAATCCTTTTAATTTAAGAGCTTTTAGAATAAATGTTTGGCCTAACTTTTCCTTAAAAGTAGAAAAAAAAAACTCAAAAAAAGTTAGACCAAACAAAAAATTTCTTATTTGTTTGTTATAGGTTGTTTTAGTCAAGCCTAACTTTTCGCATGAAAGCAAATGAAGTTCTTATGACATAAATATGATTGACTAAATTAAAAGGGGTTAAATTATTAATGTTAATAAATAAATTTAATTAAATAGTTATATGATTAAAATAATTTGTTGTCTGACCGTATGAGAAGGGCCTTTATTTTTGTATTTTAAAAAATATAAAAGGAGGACCACAACAAATTTAGATGAAAATTAATTATGTCTTCTTATATTTAGTCTCACCTTATTAGACTAATTACGTACATGAATGCCAAAATTCATTACCCTGCAACAAATACTACATTACTCTATGTTGAAAACCACCAATACTTAGATGGAAAAAAAATAATCTTTTTATTATATTTAGGCTCACCTTATTTCCATTCCTAAATGTCAAATTCACTGTACCACAAGAAATGCTACACTACTCTTTGTTGAGAACACCCATAAATTTATTGGAAATAATAATTATTTCTTCTTATATATACTTAGAATCACCTTATTAGACAAATTCTGTTCCTATATGTCAAATTCACTATACTACAAAACTATACTAAACTACTCTATGTTGAGATGTCAAAAAGAAAAGGTTATGGGCATTTGGTGACTTGTAGGTGAGTTTCGTAGAGGCCAAGAGCAGAAAGAAATGGACATACACAAAAAACTAATCATTTAACATTAATAATTGCTTATAGAAAAACATAAATATTGTTGCAATTAATTTTCATACTACCAAGCCATGCAAAAAGTGACACTTTCTAGTTTTGAAAACATACACATGTCAATAATATGATTTGGTTTTTCTAATTTTGTAATAAATGTACGTTAAAAAATAGACTGACGCTTGAACATGAAAATACTGCACTCTCCAACAATGAAACTCTGGTCACACGGAAGCTCATCTCCTCGATCTCTTATTATTGTAACCTGATTAAAGATATTGATTAAATCCTTTTCTCCAACCAACACCAAGTTCTCACAATTTGCCAACATCTTGATATCCCACATTTTGTAAGGATGCTTTGTCTTGTGAGTAATATGAATTTCTCCATGTGGTATATAACTAAGCATGCATTTAACATTTTTCAGAAATTCACGCATTATTTCTGTTCTGTTTTTTATGAACAGAGATGTCCAGTCCTGTGATTGGTATGTTAATGTTGGATCTGTTTGTCCTCTCTCAAGTACCTATGGGAGAGATACCCTAGAGATCAACGGATCACTGTGCACAATAATATGAACAACATAATCAAGGTGTAGGGTGTGTGCACAGTGACAACTAAAAGAGAGAGAGTTTAGAATGTCTCACCTTGTAGGTTTAACCCCTTATTTATAGAGATTACCTCTAGGGTTTGTTGATGTCATATCTAGGTTAGAATCAGTAGTTGAGATCCTCTTGGATGTTGTTGAGATTCTAACTTAGATTGTTTCCTTTTAGCTGTTAGTCCTTCTTGAGCCTTCTATAATATGAGTCTTTGTCAGGTCCGTAACAGTTGCCCCCCAGCTCAGTAATCTGGTAGTCCGGATTGTCGGGGTGTATGTTATGTTGAACTTCATGTGCATCACATTTGATAGCCATCCGAGTTTCGAGGTTTATTTGTTTTACCGACAGGTTTTTCTCCTAACCCGAATTATTATAAGAGAAGGCACACACCATTTGATTTTTGATAAATGAACTCAAAACACTTTGAGTTCTCTTCAATGAAATCAAACATAATTTCGAAATTCATTTTCATATTAACATATGAACTCAAACACTTTTAGAGTTCTATTCAATGAAATCAGACATAATTCCAAAATTCATTTTCACATTAACATATGAACTCAAACACTTTTAGAGTTCTATTCAATGACTTGGCCAATGTCAAAAATATCTTATGCAGAATCTGCTTGAATATTCATCTGGTATTAAAACCCAGGTATTATATTATGTGAAGGTTTTATCTAAATCTCCACATTACATTCCAGCTCATACTACCGGAATTCAATCCGAACCAAGGGCAATTTGTCACATGTTCAAACTCAGTTTTTAACCAAGACCTTAAACATTTCAACCTGATCAAGGTCAGCATGACGGTTCACCTCCTTAGCCCAGAATACAACTTTGATGCATCATACACATGAAGGTTTATTTTTATACCTCCATTTAATCTAAACACGGATTTAAGTATCTCGGTTTCATATTTTTAATTAGGCTTTGCCTAAGTTTCATTAGCTGAAGGTTTTAACCAGTTCAAGTTTTACCCTTAAGCAATCACTTCTTGAGTTTTTAACTCTTTCTTGGGCTTTACCCTCAAGGTCTCTTACAACTTGATTTTTTAACCCTTTATTGGGTTTTACCCTCAAGTTCTCTTACAACTTGAGTTTTTAACCCGGTTCGAATTTCGGAAGCGTCCTTCCTTACCCTTCGAACCCGGCTTCACATACCATTATATCCCGGAGGACCGATACAACATTTTTATCCCGGAGGGCCGGTACACCATTTATATCCCGGAAGAATGGTAAAACATTTATATCTCGGAGGACCGGTACACCATTTATGATTACAATCAATAAAAAACTTCAACAAAAGTTGTACCAAAATAGCACAAGAGGTAAACATACAAAATAGGCTTCTGTACGAAATTAATTCCTACCACCATAAATAACAACTAACAAATCCCAACGGTCAAATTGACTTATTTCAAGAGAGGAACATACTTACCAAATTTGAGGATAATCCAACGGTTGATAAAAGTGATAAACATTTCTCAATATCACTACCCGAAACAAGACAGAACAGAGCAGGAATTCTAATAACCTTTGTTTGCAGTTGAAACATTCCCTCTTGAAAACGCTTCAATGAATGATCCGAATGGTCAGAATTTTGCAACAGATTTTATTAACCTTTCCTCAAATTTTGAACGTAATCCAACGGTTAGAGTGAAATAAATGTCCCTCGCAATACTGATGCCTGCTTCAGAAATGGATTCAGAACCAGTTCGGTTTGGGAATTTATGATGATGCTACAAGCCTCTATCCAAGAAACCAACCGTTAGATGTGGATAGTGATGAGTCACAAACTTTCTGTAAAAGTTTCAGCAAGATATAACGGTTAAACAAGGAGATCAAGAAGATTGAAGGATGACAGTTTCTACCATTCTCAACATGCGAATTTGGATGCTCTCTTTCTCCTATCCTTTTTCTCTCTCTTCCATCCGCATCAGAGCGTGAGTGTGAGGCCTGATTGTTACTTCTCGTGTTTACCATCGGGAATGTGGGATTTGAAATTTAACGTTCCCACAGACGACGTCAATGTTCTGTTTTTATGAACAGAGGTGTCCAGTCTCATGACTGGTATGTTAATGTTGGATCTGTTTGCCCTCTCTCAAGTACATGTGGGAGAGATACCTTTGAGATCAACGGATCACTGTGCATAATAATATGAACGACATAATCAAGATGTGGGGTGTGTGCACAGTGACAGTTAAAAGAGAAAGGGTTTAGAATGTCTCACCTTGTAGGTTTAACCCCTTATTTATAGAGATTATCTCTAGGGTTTGTTGCTATCATATCTAAGTTAGAATCAATAGTTGAGATCCTCTTGGATGCTGTTGAGATTTTGACCTAGATTGTTTTCTCTTAACTGTTAGCCATTCTTAAACCTTCTATAATATGAGTCTTTGTCAGGTCCGTAACAAATTCCTTATAAAACATGCATTTAATTACAATATATATGTACATCATTTGAAATGAGAGCTGAAAAATTGTTTAATTATATCGATTGCACTTTTTTTTTTTTTTTTGCATAACTTACTCAATCTGGTAGGTATCACTGTCACGACCAACGAAGCCAGCATGAGAAAAATTAAAAATTATGCGGTCAAAATAACGATGTTTGAGAAGTACTGGGTGTCCGGCCATAGTGTGGACGTTGACTTCATGCACAATAGTGCAACCAAGAGCCTCAAGTTCAGTCAAATTCCCTAATACACTTCCATACTTCATCATTAAAGATGCTAAAGAATTTAATGTATTCAGATATTTTTTTTAAAAACAGTTAGCAAAATATTATGATTAATGCAAAGTTGCGTGCATCATATATATAGTGTACCAATTTCAATAGTTGAAATTTGAAAATATACCTCTTGAATCTAAAGATGTAGCCACCATGTTTACGGCTGGGCCAAATGCCCTTGCCAAACAAAGTGAAAATGAGGAATCTTTCTCACCCACTAGCAAAATGTCATGAAGGCTACGGTAATGCGTTATCCTTTTCTCTTCCATTGAAAACACGTTACAACTCAAGTGAAAGTGAGGAAGTTAACAAAAGACGATAATGGATATATATACACAAATTGGTGTCCAAAGAAATTCCCCCAGAAAGTGTTTTGGAGAAGGCGAGTTAGTTATTATTCACACATTTTTAAATTACATATGGTTTTAAATGTATTGGGACATAATACATGCATTTGGGAACTGAGAAGCTTCCCTTATTTTATCTTCTTGATAAGCTAGCCCAAAATTTGTAGAGTGGAAATGGAATGTTGTACCCAATAAGTGGAATTGCAGATGAACTTTGTATGGGAAACAAATATATATAATCTTTAAGGTGAATATCATAGTACAAGGCACAAGCCGTTGAACGGGTTTGATTTGTTTTCTATCTTATCCATCCTCTCCATTTTATATTTATTGATGTTTCGATTTATTTAATTTTATTTCAAAAGTTTTGATGATTTAAAAATTAAAAATCTAATCAATTATACCTTTATTTATAATAAAGAGATATGTTATATTGTATTTTATTCGGATTTAGTTGGAAATTATGAATTGATGGTAAGGAAAAAGATATGAAAATCCATAATTCGATATTTATGATTTTTGGTTAGAGTAGAAAATGAATTTTTTTACCAGAAAAATGAAATAATAGTTTTTTTTAATAATGAAAATGAAATAAATAGTTTAAATACACCAAATTGTAATTTGTTAATTATCTTATGCTCTTGCATGGAAGTTGGAATTAACCTGTAAGAAACAATGAAGAATGAAAGTTATATATGTAAACTTGCCACCTAGCATAAAGATTGTGCTCTCCAAAATGCAAGGAAAAAGGTGCATATATTTTTCTTTTTTGTTGAACTCAAGTATTCTTCAATTGAGAATTAAGAACTAATCTCTCAATATACTGAGATATATTTAATTAAGAGATTGATCTTTCTTAACATAGATTTTTCCATACACGTGTATTAGAAAAAGTTACATATATAAGAGATTAGGGATTTTGTTTGTAACTAATAATAAAATTAACCTAATTGATTTTGTTTGTAACTAATAGTAAAATTAACCTAATTAATTTTTATTTGATTTTATTATATTTCTGTAAAATTTTAAAAGATATCATCCAGCATAACTATATTTGTTTCTTCTTTTGTTTTATAAAAGAACAAAATAGGTAGAGAGAGAATAAAATTTCATTTCTCTTCATTTTCTTTATTATTTTCTTGATCTAAGTAAATTATTTATTTTTTCTTTCTCCTTTCTTTTTATTCTACTTATTTTCTATTCAATTCTTCTAACATTCAAACAAATTAATTAATATTTGTTCTCGTCAAACTAATAATTTAGTACATAATTCGCTTCAAGGCTTGACATAACCAGTGACCATTTTTTACTTCAAGGAATATGATGGAGTATAACATAAGAATAATGGATAATTAAAACTTTTATGGGTGGTTTGGGGTTTATTTATGTCTCAGAAACTCAAGTATATATGAATCTAAATGGAAGTTGAGTGAATTGGAGAAAATCATGATAGCTATATAGAACCGAGCCGAACCCTAAACTATGGAAAGTAGCTATAGGTTTTGGCCTTCTACTATCTCTTTATGCATATAATAGGCTGAGGAAAACTCAATTCAACCCTCTTTTGATTTAATTGACATGTGTTAATTTTTTTGGTTTTTTCGTCTTTTCAGTATTTCTGCTCACCCTTCTTCTACTCAGCTTTCAAAATTACCTAGCCTAGACACTTCTCTTCCCCTTCTTGCTTCTCCTTCCATATCTCCTACTCCCTCTTTATCTTCTTTCTTTCTATTTTTTATTTTTTTATTTCCTTCCCCAAAACACATACAGAAGAACTCAAGAATGGTAAGGCATGGAACGGAGTCATCATAAAGAAATTTTACAAGTTACAAAGGAAACTTGGAGCTCATATTGGTCATGGGTTGAGAATGGAAATTGAACTCTATCAGCTCAAATTTCTTGTTGTTCCTCAGTAATGATTGGTTGTTCACTGATTGGTCATAGGTTTGAATCCTATTTGGGGAGATTTGATTGATTTTGAAATTTGTAATTCGAAATGAATGAAAGGGTTCACTTTAACTATTAAGAAGAGTAGATAACTCTTTTTCCCTTGTCTTTGTTTTTATTGCATTCTATCTCATCATATCCCTTTTTGTTATGCAATATTTGAGAATCGTTGTCAATACATAGGTGTAGGTTCAAGATACTCCTTTGTTTCATAGTCCAAGACTATTTAAATCAACCAATTACGAATTCTTAGATCTACTGATACTAACAATAGCAAGTGCATCTTCGATGCATTTATCAATTCTCCTAAGAAGCCACACTTACCACAAGCACATCTGAGGAGAAAGCACAAATTGAAGTTTTTTGCTTTGTCCATTCAACAATCAAGATCTTTGCTTTGTCTCTACAAAATCATAAAGGCTCGACAACATTACCCATTAATTGCGGTTTCAGTTAGACATTTTGACAACTTTCTTTCAATTTTGAATTTTTAATATTTTTTAAAAAAAACTTGGTTTTAGAAGTTTCATAGAGTTCTCTCTCAGAAAATAGAACATCAGAATAGGGACCTTTGCATTTTTCTTTGTTTTGAGGGTAATAGCACATAAAGATTTCAACTCACCTATGTTTTCACAAAATCTGTTCCAAAATCGTAACATTGTTTTGCATTTTCTCGAAAAGGACCCATACATAGGGACCTTTGCGTTTTCTTTGTGTTGATTGAAAAATTAGAAAGACATTGAGTAAAAGTAACGTAAAGCATAATGCCATAAAAATTGATTTGAGAATGATTTCTTTTGCTGTATGATTTATTCCTGCCACATAAGTTAAGAATAACTTTACAAAAATAAAATGATTTTTGTTGAAAAAGAAAAGAACATTAAGAACATCTAGCTTTTTTTTGAAAGGAGAGAACAACTAGATTAAAGTACTTACATTAGTCAATATTATTACATAGTATAACAAGGATTATTTGGAATTTGGAATGTATTTATATAGCTTAACTAATTATAATTTGTTATATATTTAAATTACATTGTTAATTTGAATGAAGTATAGTGCTGCATTCAAATATATTGATTTGTACATGGTTACTTACAAGTTATCTGTTAACGTAATGATTATTTGTGTTGATTGAAAAAGACACACAGAAAAACTAGCTTAAAAAGTAGTTTTTCATTAGAAAAAAGCTTAAAAAGTAGCTTAAACCATAACCAAATACAAATTGATTAGTGTTGATTGAAAAAATATATTAGAAATTGATTTATGTTGATTGAAAAAGATATACATGATTTCTGTTGATTGAAAAATATCTTTGTTTTAAATGTCCTTCGGTAGTGTTGTAGATCTGTTTGTTCTCTCTACAATGCTTTTGCTGTCGTGTCATTTCAAATTTTGTGTAATTTTTAGTGATTTTATATTGCAACTTACCTTGTTGATTACGATTATGTGTAGTTACGAGTAAAAAAATATTGAATTGTATTATTTGGCATGAATTAATGCTTGCTATATATTTTTAGTAAGCAATAGACTTGACAAGCATCCTATCGGATTTGGAATAAGTGATTTTGCATCCTTAGAGAATTAATCATGAATTTGATAAGATGAACATGAGATGGAATAAGATTCTGCAGTTTGTTTTCTTTGGCTATGGAATAAGACTTGGTTTGAGGTAGTTCTAGTAATTGCAAAATTATGAGAAAAATCTGTTTTATTGAACTTTTGAGAAGTTATTTGTAAAATTCTAGTTCCAAACACCGAGTTTCCTATTTTTGGATGATTAATTATTTTTTTGGAAAATGGTAGTTTAAAATTGATGAATGGTATGATGTTGTATGTGTAAACTGGGAAATATAACAAATCAGCTACTATCAAACTTTTAGTCTATTTTTCAACTTTGGGTGGGAGGGTTGCAATTGTATGGAAAGGTCCATTTAGAGTCATGTGTGTCTAATCTACTCAATAGCTACAATTTATATTGTGTGTTGGTTCGGTAGTGGCCAGGTTTGTGTCAACTTCATTGCCCTCGTAATAAAAGCCAATTGTTTGGCTGTTTAAAAAACTTTTTTTATATTCTTTAAATTTTTTCCATTTAATACTATAACAATATTATTAATTAACAAAAGCACAACATACGATTTCTACCTCTACTTACCATGTTGAAAGCAAAGTGTAGATAGATTTGCTACCGTAGTAATTTAAAGTGTCTATATATCAAAAATGTTAAAGTAATATCTATTTGACATTCAAAAAGTAATAACACTTGATAAGGATAATTGGAGAAAATAGATGGTGCCAATCTTTAGAATTAATTGCACTTTCCAAAGAATGGAAGAAATTAGGTCTTACTAGAATTCTATCTAGATACTTCTTTATTATGCAAGTTGCTTCTGCCTGCTCCCTAGATGATGAATGATCACATTCGTTTTTATCATACTTTACATCTTATTTTAAATCTTCACTGATAGAAGATGAGGAATAGTCAAATCTCCACACTAACTTCTATATTATACCAAAAATAATATGAAGTTCTTTCTTGAATATTCTACCCTTCCTTTTGTACACGGTAGTCTGATAATAAAAGCATGCCATATATCTTGTTATATATTATTTTAATTTTGAATTTTGGCATTAGTTTTGAATTTTGGTCCTATAACTTGCTACTTCTATTTAGATTAATGTCTCCCTATCTCTTTGATCGAAATGTAACCTCGTGATTTCTGCTCTGAAGGTATTGGAATAATACATGAAAATTTATAACACCAGTGAATGACTTGAACACAAAACATGTGGAGATAATTACTTTAGATAATTTCTCACTTAAAGCATATAGATGAACGTTGAATCCAAAGCTTACAAAGCACTGACCACTATGAAATTTGATTCTTGGGGATCCAGTGGTGTTGAATGCTTTGACATTGACTCTACTATGTCTCCAGGGATAACAGAGCTACTAGCAGAAGTATGGGAGCACTTGTTGCTAGCAGAAAGATTGTGTTCCAAGAAATAGGAAAGTTGGAATTCAAACTGGGAAGGCTTGATAGGAGGGTTAATGAACTGATAAGTAACGTAGGTTTAAAGTTTTTTTGTAGAAGAAGAATTGAATGTCTTGGAGCTAATGGTATTGACTTATGCCCCAGTATATGTAAAGATGAAATCATTTGTCTTAATCACTAAATCAAGAGGTTCATTGCTATATATTTATGTGTTGAATGTATCCTTAAAGAAAGTTCAGATTTGCCATCCAATTTTGTAGTTGAGCTTGAGAAAGTATCAAGTATCATCCTCCATCAATTGAGCTTCATGTTGTTTGCTGCAAAGATGAGTTTAAATTTTCTTTTATACTTGAAATCTAATGTCAAGTTTATTATATAGAAATAATATATAAAATAAAATTTATTGGGATTTAATATTTTTAAAATCAAGTAGGAAATTTACATTTAACCCAGCTACAAGGATGAATTATTTATCGTAAGGGTGAAATTATATTTCTTAATTTATTGTTATAATATTTTAAATTTTAATATAAATTTATTTTTCCTTAACTTACTATTTTTTTTACTTAACTAATGTATTGAATATTTTCTTTCATCTAATTAAATTTGAATTTTTTAGTAATTATTTTAGATTTATTTAAATGAAAAAAAATAAACCCAACTCAGTTCATTTTTTACATTTTTTTACATGATGTTAAGAAATTAAAATCTTAAAAAATTAAAATCATAATGAATTTTTTTCTTAAAGTCTATCATATAGAGTTTGACCTAAGTAAAACCTATGTCGATCTTAAATGTAAATTTTATGTATATTGACGAAGAAAATTTTTAATTTTGATTGAAATTAACTAACTTTCTAAGAAAAATTGTTTTTACAAGCTTATAAATAGATGGTCTTTCTAATTAATATATCATCAATAAACTTTTACATTTTTTTTGTTGAATCAACTTTTACAATTTTTTCTAACCATTTTACTTCTGAGAATTTAATATATAATAAATGTTGTTGATTTGTATAAGTTATAATTTAACATTCTATTTTTTATGTTATATCTTAAAATCACATATGTAATACAAACTATATTAATTTTAGTACATTGAATATATCATTCTCTTTATTCTGGCTTTGTTAATCACATTTTTTCAGGCCACAACAACACTATTGAAAATGTACTAAAAATAACTAATGTGATATTCAATCCTTTGAATTACTTAAAATTTAATTTTCATAACTTGTATAAACTAAAGTCATACTCTAACATTATGTTATCTTCGTTTGACCTTTATCTTTCAACTCAATTTGGACTTCAAATGGAGGAAAAAATGTGATATGTTACACTACCGAAAAAACTAATATCTTAAACAAGGAGGTTAAATATTAACATTATTTTTTTATTATATAAAAAATGCATACATTTTTCTATTAACTAACATTTAATTTCAATTATTAGGATATAACATCTTTATTTGCAACAACATCAAGAAACACATTTGTTGTTAACATCAAATCTAATGGCATGGAGTAAATAAGACCACGTATTCCAAGTTTTATGCTGTATTTTAATTGTAGTATGTAATACACTAAATTGGACTTACATTTTATAACTATTCCTATTTTATATGGTATCATGTTCATCTATAATATATGATTGCAACTCCTTTGCAAACGTTTTTATCTTATTATTTTATTTTATTAAATTTAAATGTCTTTACAGATAAATGTTAAAAAAAGTATCAATCAAATTGACCTCATGAATTACTTACTAGTTTAATAAAAAAAAAACAACAAAGTTAGCATTTGGTGAAGATTATATTTTTTTTTTCCAGAAAAATATTCTAGACTTGGTTTTGAGGGCCCATTGTTTCAACGATCTTGCAATATTTCTAAGTAATGATATACAATAAATACTTCATTACACAGTATCAAATTAATGAAATATACACCTTTTTTTTCTCTCCTATATTATACATGATTGTTTAAATTAATTTCTTATAAATTTTGAAAGTCTTATTACAAGCCAGTCCAGGGTAGACAACATTAACAAATGATCCACCATGCACAATAATTAATAGCTATTAGATTCACTAAGATGCATAAATTTATCATACACCCTCCCACATCAAACATCTCCTTCCACTCCATGTTTCACTGCCACCACCTCTCGCTATCACCGTACGCCATTATCGGCGCCGCTGGCAACATTTCGATCTTTCTCTTCTTCTTTTCTCCCACATCTACCCTCTCCTCTCTTTTTTTCTTTATGGATCTCTCTCGATAACCCCAATGAGTTTCTTTGAATAGATGTTTTGACCCACTCTTCTAGCCAATGTATTTATTTGATATTTCCTTTTCTCTTTTCTTCGATTCCTTATTCCTGACCTCTATTTGCCCATTATCAGAGGTCAGAACGGAAACATCTCTGATGCCACGCCCGCAACAGCGCAAGTCAAAAGCTGCTATTTCTTTCTCTAAAACTCTCCACGTTCAATCGTACGAAATTTGTGAGATCTACATAAAATGGTGTCTTAACGAGGTTGTGGCGCTGCAGGGTCTAATGTCGTTATTCGACACATCTAGATCTGGTGCGATGCGACACACCGTGAGCAAGTGCTCAGAAGCATTCCTCAACAATGTGGTTCGACGGTGGCTAGACCATTCTGTCAAGAATGTCTCAGAAGCATTGTCGTCAAAGGTTGTGGAGACCTTGTCGGAGGCGCTGCCAAAGGTGAAGTGTCATCCGAGACTGCACAGGCACAGAGAAAGGGAGAGTAAAGTAAAGAGGGAAAATAATTGATGCTTGAGTGTATAATAATACCATGCTTCTCGTACTAATCTAAGGATGTAAATAATTGTTTGTAGTGGACCACTCATGAAAGTGGTTTACCCTGGACCCGGACTTATTTTTAAGTAGATTTATGAATTTTATTGTTTATATTTTGATTTGTTTAAATGTTAAAATTGTTAGAATAAATGTTAATTTAAGTCATATTAAAATTTGTGATTGAATTTTTTTTATTGGTACAAATCAATTAAGTAATGATTATTTTCTAAGCAAGTTACGTAAATAATGTATTGTCAAGTCATTTATTTCAATGAATTTTTTTTAAACCAATGTTGTTTAATTTTAAACAACTCGTAAACATTTGCATTAAAAATACTCTTAATTATCTATAAATAACTTACTTCCTAATTTGGATTATCAGAACGAGCAATAATACATGGGCACATACACAATGTATATACCTAGTTAATAATCTCTATATTTATCTTTTTTTTTCTATCTCCAATTATTTTCTTATTAAGAAATCCTTAGGATCTGACGTACACCTACAATGGGAAAATGGGTTGAGTGTGATGAGATTTCATATCTTGTGAATGAGTTGTCTCTCTTTGTTATAAAGGATTCTTGATTCTCTATGGGTAAATACTTTGTGTATTCTACTCTCTTTCAAGTCGTGCGGTGATGTTTGATACTTCATATCACTACCTTTTTAGAAAATACGTCAATTGGATCTAATAACATAGATATACATGCATCATTTTCCTATCAAAACAATCTTGTGTCTCCCTACATGAATACTAATTGCAATAATTTGGCATTGTGAAGTGCTACACTTTTCAAATGAAATAGCATTTCACAAGATACAAACAATTCTTCTCCTCACTCATCAGTACCATTAATTCATGGACAAGATCATATATCATTAACACTGCTAGTAAGGTGCAAATAGGGATAATATATATAATTTAGGGTAAGAGATCATATGGTACAAACTAATTGGCGCTCAACAATATTATGTGGCTAGCTCTTAACTAAATAGCTATGCACGGAAGATATTCTTCTCTAGTTCCATACTTCCATTTGTCCAATGTCACCAACCGAAGTACTCCATGTGTTAAGGGAGGGTCCTGAAGTAGCTCGGGTGTGAACAGCAAGGGCAAGACCCCCCATGTGGTATAATTATTCGGTACGAAGATTGAAGGTGTATGATTGGATTTGGTTAAATTTATTTGAAAGATTGGGCAGTGGACCTAAGGGAAGTGACCTTTGTGGTAGTTTGTTAGGCCATTATGGGGGGCCAGATGCTATTCCTCTACTGTACCATAGGATATGGACTCCTTAGTGATTCCCTAGTAGTTGTAACTAGGCAAAGGCAAAGGCATCTTGTAAAAAGAAACTAGAGTTGGTTTTATCAAACTTGTAAGGTTAAATGCTTACGTATAAATAAATAAATAAATAACGAGTTTTATAGTGATGGTTAGTTTCTCATACGCAATTAGACTAAAATCAAAACTCAGATTTTAATAAGTACCTTAGATGTTATTTATTTTAATGAAAACACAATATGCATGCATAACAATTACTTACATACGTTCTATTTTCATGCTTTTATTGAAAACAATACCACTAGCTGTAAAAAATTTTAAAAACAATACTAAATATTTATAAAACAGTATCTAAATTAATTCGTGTACTGTTTGTACAGTATACCCGACTCTTCAAAAATTGAGCCAATACTAATGAAAGTAAATAGTGACTTATATCACGTATATATAAAGAAAAAAAATCTGTGATACGTGAAATTAGTAACAAAAAATTGAATAAAATAAAGCAAAATAATATTATAAAAATATAATTTAATGAAAAATATGTTATGTGAATATAGTTTCTAGAAGAAAAAAAATGTTGGATTCTTTGTGTAGAAATATCAATTTGAATTAATCATTAATTTCAAATTTTGAGGATGTTTAGGCAAAAAAAGATCTCATATCTATAAAATTGACTAAAAATAGCTAAGTCTTCAATTGGGTAACTTCGACCAACAAGTTTGATACCAGCTCATGGGTTAATTGTTGCGACTTGCGAGCATTTTCTTTTTCAAAATTTGGGTATGTTTAGGCGAAAAGTTCATAGCTACAAAATTGACTATAAATAGTTATGCCTTCAAGTGGTGAAACCATTATAAGGGTAGACTTTTTTCAAAATTAACAAATGAAAATAAAATTTAAATTAACATTTAGAAATGGTAAGTTATAAAGTATGGTACACTTTCTGAATAGAAAATCTTAAATTATGTTATAACTTGACAATAAAATTGTAAAAAAAATTTATGACTTCAATATTTTTAATACAATTTTAAAATTGTAAGTATTTTTTAAGAAGTCTTAAATTACTACTTCAAAATTGTAAATAATTTTTTATTTTAATTATTAATAAATTTATGTTTGTTTTCTTTTTTAGTTTTATTTAATATTTTTATATATTTTATATTATGTTATTTAATATTTTCTATATATATATATATTTTATTTAATATTTTTTTATATTTTTGTATATTTTTTTACTAATATTAAATATTATCATTTGTTTTGTAAATTATAAAAAAAACCTTAAATTGAAATAAAAAATTAAAATGTTCTACACATATTTGTTTAACAAAAAATTTAAAACATTTTTTTATCATTAAGTAAATGAATAATTTTGTACAATAGTATTAATTAATTTTATTTTATAAATTATTTTAATATTAACAACAAAAAATAATTAGTAATAAAGTGGTTGTTAAAATAAAAACTACATAGTACATTAATATAAAATAAATAATACAAATTAAACACAAATATAAAATCAAAATATAGAAATAATATTAATCGTTAACTTATTTATATATAATTACTATGATTATGTTAATTAATTTTACACAATGAACATTTCTTAAATTTATTTAAAATTATTTTGTGTATTTCATTATATATATGACTGGTGATAATATATTTTAATATTTTTATTTAAATTAAATATTAAATAAAACTAAAAAAGAAAACAAACATAAATTTGTTAATAATTAAAATAAAAAAATATTTACAATTTTAATAAAAAAAGAGTTACGACTTAAAAAACTTAATTTAAATTTTAATCTCATCTAATAATTTTTTTTAAAATACCTCCTTATGATCATTTGGCCGTCTTCAAGTGGGTAACCCTCACCATGAAGTTTAATAGTACTTCTTGTTGCAAGCATTTAAAAAAAAGATTACTCAATATGATTGGACATTGTCAGTGGGGTTGAATCTACCCAGTTTTTGGTGCCCCAAATCACCGCACAGTAACTCTTAGATTTGCTTTTGATGGCACGCGTCCAAGCAGGTAACCGTAGAAAATCCAATGGTTAAATTTTCCTGCACTCTCCTTCCGACACGTGTCCTCCAGTGGTGCAGTGCAGGGTTTTCCATCAATCGACTTTGTATCACCTGGTACTGTGCACTGTAGCCAATGGAAACTCGACACGTATCTTTTCTTTGGAAAATGGTGAATTTTGGCATGGATTATGCAGTGCAGCGATAGTTGACCATAAAGCAATACTTACGCCAGGAGCACTCTTTCGTTGCATGTAAACGTGGTTTATTGAGTTTTGTTCTTTGTGTATTTTTTTTTTAAATCACGTAAATCTTTCATCTAAATTAATTTTATTTCAGTTCATAAAGCTTTTTTTTCTAAATTTTTACCTGTATATTTAAGATTCAAATTTAAGACCTCAATCACACACCAACCAACACACTTGATGGTTTATTATATTGGTGTATGGAACATGAGTTGGAATTTAAATTTGAAAGTCTTTCACAATTAAAATCACAATTCTAATGTCTAATTTCATATATTTCTAACGCAATTATAATAATATTTTTCTCTCAATCTCTGATCTTATTATGTAAACTACCTATATTCTATCAGAAAAAATATATATGTTTATTTTTAAAAGATTTAGATTATAATTCTTAACCTTATTCTTTGTATTTTACGATTTTAGTGGCCAACTTGTTAATCACCGCATCCACACCACCATTATTCACATTACTATTACAAAGTTACTATTGATTGTTTTATCACCATCGTCATATTATTCTAACGTTTCGAACCTCACTCTGAATCACTATTATTTTTATATTCATGATTGTTGTTATTTTTACCATCAGTTATTATTAAGATTTCACAATTTAGATCATATTACTATAATTTTGTTAAGTTTGAATCTATATATTTATTTATCTAAAATAATATACTTAGTTATCAGGATAATGTTAAATTATTTAATGTTTAGATTGGTTAGTTAAATTTGTTATTTTTAAAATGTCATTAAGGACTACATCTATTAATTTGTTCGTCAAAACTAATCCCTATATATGCTCATGTGTGTATATATTATATAAATAATATGTGACTTTCCTTTTGAAACTGGTGCACGTGTTAACAATAGGCCCGTGCAATAGATTTTTTTGTTTTAGAAAGAAAAAAGATAATTAAAAGAAGGGAGAAGCATGGTTGGGACTCTTTCTTAGGCCACAAAATATGCAGCATATTTAACAAAGTTAGTTGGATTGGTGGATTTTAATGTGATCAAATAAATCCGTCTTCTTTTTCCTTATTCGGGATATAGGACCCTACCAATTCTAACATAACTTGCCTCCTTTGGCATAAAATACAAGTGGATGGAATCACTCACCCGTAGCTAGCTGTGTACAATTAATCTTCTCATTTGACTTTAGGTGTTTTTGCAACAAAATTAACCTAAGTCACCTATCATTTATGGGTTCTGATCAAATCCAAATTTGACATTTCTTCATAGGGTGTGGTTTTGATCTAATGGCGGCAACACGGCTAAAAGAAAATGACAAAAAGCTAGTTGTGCAACACCTAAATTAATAGCTATAAGAAATAAATTAGACCGAGGTAGGTATCATTTACTCATTATAATGTGGCAATGAAGAAAATTCTAATACGTATTACGTAACATTGTCTAAATCCATCTTGGTATTCATGGTCACAAACATAGCCTAAGTCACAGAAGATGATTTAAGTTTAACTAATTTTATTCATCGTAAATTAGTAAATTTGAGAAGAACGTAATTTAAAAATTATATTGAAAATTTAATTTAGTGCTGATTAATATTTTCATGCATCATCATGGAGAAAAACAATACTTAATTAAATTAAATGCTAATGTGCCCGAAGTTGTATTCGCCAAATTTGTATAATGATTGATAACTTGGAGGACAAAACTTGAGTTAAAATTACAAGAATTTAATTAGAATGTATCAATGTAAATTTTTATACTGTTATTTAATGATAAATTATGATATAGATAAGATTATTATTATTTTATTACAATTACTCGAAATGTCATATCTAAAATGATTTCTAATAAGTTAACAATTTAAAAAAAAAAGTTACATTGAAAAGGTATTTAAATTAATCTAAATTTTGTTATGTGCTTGTAATGTAATTAATTAAAGCATAACATGGGTTAATCCACCCCTTTCAAAAGTAAAGTTGTTAAAATAGATTCAATATGCTGATAGCTTACGATTAATTGTGTGAATAGTTAGCCTTCCAAAAATAATTGTGTGAATAATAAAAATAATAAAATTTAAACTCAAATCAAGCATATTTTTTCCCAACGTAACCTAGTTCAGGTTGTGTTATCCTTTTCCTGTTGGGGCTAACATGCATGAATACTAAAATTTTAGTTAATTTTACATATATATCTTCACCATTTTTTTCATTAGGAAAATACTTAAATATATTTTTAGTTCTTGTAAGCTAGATTTTTTTTTTACTTTTTGTCCTTATAATTTTTTTATTTTTAATTCTTAAAAATTCTGTTTATTTTATTTTTCATCCTTATAGAAATTTAAATAATATTTTTTTACTATTTAAAGTGTTATCGGTGTTTTAAGAATTAAAAATTAAAAATATAATTTATAAAGACTAAAAACAAAAATTATTTTTATTGGGACGAAAAATAGAATAAAAATACTAAATTACAAGAATTAAAAAATCTTTAAACCTTAAGAAAATAGAACCACAAACAGTTGACAAATATGTTAACTTTCCAAATTGGTTGTGATTGAAAAAAACTAAATTTTACAAGTTTAACTCCCATTTATTTACATTTTTATTAAACATTTGATTCATTTACTTTTTTTAATAAAAATTACAATGAAAAAAAAATAGAATTAGCCAAGTCAAAGGGGTTGGCTCGCTCAACACGTATTCAATCTTATTAGGTTAACAATATACTAGCTTGAAACATATTTAGACTTGATTTGGTCTAACATAAAAATGCCCTAAATTGAGGCTACCTGAGCCGAATTGGCCAAACCATTCCATTTCGATGTTCTATTTAGAACTACACTCTGTGGAGAATCACCTTAAAAATCTAAAATGGCATGGCATGGCATTCGATTAAAGTCCTCCATGAAGGTGATATGACGTACATGTTGGAGCCTTCTAGGTGCGATTATTGCTATGATTATTGTACCAAAAGGAGTGAACTACGTACGTAACATATATTGATCATTGATCAATATTTACAACCTTATCAAGTTTTTTTCTGGATGGGGAATTTTTCAACGATGTCACCAATTAAGGAATTGTGCTTGGCATAATACAAGGTTTTTTTTTTTTCAAAATCAGCAAAAGCAATTTTTGTTTAAAAGATGTACAAGGGGTAGCAAAACCCATATACAAAAGCTAAGCTAGTGTAAAGCTCTTGGAAGGGTTAAGTTGTTATATCCAAGTCTTCAGGACGATGGTTTTACGTGGGATGAAATACCAGTAAAAAAAAAGAGAGAGATGAAATAAATGACGAGGTCTATAAAATAACATGCATAGTATATTGTGATGAAGGAACAATAACCTAAATACCTATGAAACTTCAATTGAGTTTTGCCCTTAGAAGAATATATTGTGCTAATTTGTTTTATATATTATTAAAGACACATTTTTTTCATTTCAAATTTATTGTTATATTAGGTTATGATTTTCCTTTCTTATACATCATATATGCATATATAGATTAAAAATAAAATAAATAATTTTGGAAAAAGAAAAAAAATATTATATTGATAATAGACAAAAAAATTATCATATTGTAAAAACTTTCAATTATTCATTTCGGTAAGTTATGCAATAGGCATATAAGATTAAAAAAATGTTTAATTATATTTTCAGTAAATAAAATTGTTGTTGTATTTAACTAAATTAACTTTTTAAAAAATTCAATATATTGTTATCTTATTAAAATTCTTTTCAATCTTATATAGTAAAAGTCAATAAAGTTAAGAAAGAGGTTTAATTAATTATAAATCCTTATAAAAACTTAATATTCCCATAATTTTAAAATTATAAATGTGTATAATTAGAAAAACCATTGCATTCACGAGGGGGACTTAACATAGATTGCAATAAAAAAAATTGATAACTATATGTTTTATTTTGGTAATATTTATAAGGATATATAATTATTTTAGTCCCTCAATGTATAAATTTGGTGATAATTTAATTTTTGAAAGAATAAAAATTATGATTTAGTATTTAAATGTGTAAAAAAAAAGTGTGAAAATTTCATCTTACGTTAAGTTTATGGTCTCATTTTATCATTTACTGTAATATTTAAGGAATGATTGATATTAAGTTATATTTCTAAGAACTAATTTAGCATTAAATTATAAAAATTATTAATCAATTTGCCATTAAATTACACATAAGACATAATTATTATTATACTTTTTACACACTCTGAGACTAAAATTAAAATTTCCATTCTTTTAAGAACTAATTGTACCGATTTTATGCCAAAATAATCATTTATCCTATTTATAACTATATGATCCACTGATAGTTTTTAAATTATATATATATATATATATATATATATATATATATTAATTTCAAAATTCTAAATATGTAATTTTTTTAGATAAAAATATATTTTTTTTTATATATCTAGCTGATAATTTGAAACATATATTAAAAGAGTGAAGTACATAAAGTTTAAAACAAAAATCAAGCGCATGAATAATGTGCGAAAAAAAATTCAATAGTCCCTCTTTTGATTAACATTTTCCACAGCTTGTACATGATGTCTGTTTTGGCCTTTTTAGGCTGCATCTGGCAGAAGAAATTGAAGCCAATTCATTGAATGATTGCATAGTTTAGGCTTTGTATTATTTAATTTACTTTAGGAGAGGGTGAATAATGTTGCTTGATTTTAGGGAGAAAATATTATGGGGTTAAAGAGAATCACATAATTCATGATTTCAATCAATAATTATATCATATATAAAATTAAAGATATATTCAGTAACTATTTAATAAAAATTAATTGTATTATTTTTAATTTAAATTTTTTAATCAATTTAAAATATTAAATTATTTATATATTACATAATTATTGGTTGAGACCATAAATAATCAGTTATTTTAAACCATCTAATAATTTTAAGTTTTTAGGGATTCAGGATTTCAACTCAGGGGAACCATGAACTGGGGGGGCAAGGTGTTAACAGGAATGCAAAATTAAATGTACGTTATTTTCAGCCGTGAAAGAATTCAGTAAATTCTTCTAACCTCTGTAAGTTATTTAAAAATTAATTACAACAACTTTATATAATCCGTTTAAATAAAAAGAGAGATAGAAATCAAGAGAGAAATGTAATTAAACAGTTAATAGTTAATATTGTGTATAAATTATACTACATGTATTGATTTTATTACCTAATTAATGCTTTTTATATGATAAATTTATTGATTTAACGATTACTTTAAAATTCGTATAAAAATTATTTTTAATTGATTAAGAAGTACGTATCCATTAATTTTTTTTTTCATCGAAAAAAAATTATTATATATAAAGAGTGTTATAAAAATAATATATCTACAATGAGATATTTTTCTTATTTGATGAAGGGGTTTAGTAATTGGTATAGGAGCCGCCGGCTACTCTCCATCTGACTATTGAGTGACACATCTTACTGCCACAGTCCTGGCAACATAAGTACATAACGATATATTTTCCCATTAGATTCTAACTTTTACAATTTACCATATCCTAAAAAAACAAAAACAATTTACCGGACTTTTTTTATATTCTAACTTCATCTTGACTATTGATTAAGATTTTTTTTGGGTAAACACTGATGATTAAGATAAGTGTGTGTTTTTCTCCAAAAGAAGAAGAAGAAGAAGAAGATAAGTGTGTGTTCGGATACAAAATTGATTTTGGCATATAAATTATAAAGGTGAGTTTAGCTGAGTGGAACGCGTGCCCAAACAAGCTATAACGTTTCGAGCTACAATAAATTGTATTTCCCCTCTGGATTCATTCTCTGTTTCACACAAACTATTAATTACTAGCCTGATTAATTACTCAATAGGTAGTAATACTATCAGTATTGATATTAGGTTATATTGTCCTATAACAAGATTTTAATTTAGTTGGTTAACATGTATAAGTGTTATAAATTCTCTAAAAAATAATTATATTGTCCTGTAAAACTTTATAGTTTTACTAAGTTTCTAAACTAAGTAAATAATGACCATATAAAAAATCTTTATATTACTCGTTCCCAGTCTTAAAATAATTATCGTCTTAAATTATTTTATATAAATAAAAATTAATAAATAAATAAAATAAAGTATTTTTATAAAATTAATCTTACATAATCATTAATTCATTTCTAAATTTTGTAATTTATTATTAATATATAAAAGATATAATTTAAAAATCATTAATATTATATTAAAAGCTAAAATGATAATTATATTAGGACAAAAATACTTTCTTATACAATAATTATAATGAGAAAGATGAAGTATTAATTAATTCTAATTTTTATATATGATGATTTTGTTAATTTTATAATAACTATTTTAAAATTTATTTATAACATATTTTTAATTAATCCATAGTGTAATTTTTTATGCTATTTGTGTATCGAAATTAAACTATGTTAAATTACTCCTTGTAATTTAATAACTAGATATATAGAAAAATAATGATATTTAATGAACAGGGATCTGATTAATATTTTTAAAAAATATATAAGAACTCGGTCAACAGCTTTTAAATTAGATATTTATCTTAAAACTCAATAAAATTATATATAATGGATCGATCTAAATGCTAAATATTAATGTAACCTTAATACTATTATTATCCATGCCTATCTGAAAGACTAAATTTCCGTTTTGCATGCTAGAAAATGGAAGCCAGTGATAAACTGACACGTGGGGTCCAGTTTAAGGTATCTGACGACGTTCTTGCAGTGCTATACTTACGTGAACACAGTGAAAAAAATGACAGATTTTTTCTTAATAGCATCCACAGTTAAAGACAGCTGTCTCCACGCGCCCGTGTAAAACACGCGACCCGCATCAAAGATGGTTACACTCAGAGTTTGTTTCTCACGCGTTACAAGTGCGATTGGGTAAATATTTGTTTGCCAAAAATACCTTAACCAAGTAAAGCATGATAAAAAGAAACTTGTATGAAACAGGAAACTCAGACCAACCCTAGTAAGATGCACAACATTTTATGGTGGAGATTGGAACAAAGAGATAAAAAGAAAGAGAAAAAAAGTGAAGATCTGAGGATAAAAAAGCCAAGTTAGATAACAAGAGAGATAAACACAACTGTGTTGTAGTAGTTGTTGTTGATGATGTTTGCTTTGTTCTCTTTCTCTCTCTCTAGGGTTCCAAGAGTGTTTTGAACTAATCCAGAACCCTCTCTTGTTTTTCACAAATTTGGGCTCAGTAGAGTGCTGACCCAGAAAAGAAGATTCAACAGGTACCTAAGAGAAGGAAAGAGGGGGATAGAAAGAAAGAAAAAGAAATAGAAACTGCACGTATAAAAGAAGAAAGAAAGAAACAAAGAAAATAGGGAAAAAAAAAGGGCAAATTTTTTGTTTGAATAAGATATAAGGCTATAGTAATATTAGTGTTGTTGATAATAATTAGGTAGAAAAAATATTATGGGGAGGGGAAGAGTGGAACTGAAAAGGATAGAGAACAAGATAAACAGGCAGGTAACGTTTGCAAAGAGGAGAAATGGGCTTCTCAAGAAAGCCTATGAGCTTTCTGTTCTCTGTGATGCTGAGGTTGCCCTCATCATCTTCTCCACCCGTGGCAAGCTTTATGAATTCTGTAGCACCAACAGGTATATATGTATTGTTTTTCTTTGTTTTAATTATTATTTCCACTCATAATCATATAAAAAAATAATGAGTTTCTCTAATCTTTGTTTTATGTTCATGTATATGTTTATTTATAAGATCTACTGTCTTGGCTCTCCTTTCATTTGTCTATGTTTGAGAAGAATACTTTTTCTTTTTGAAAACATATACCCTTTTTTGCTGATTTGTTACTTCTCCATATGACTTCACGAATCTTATTTCTCAGTGTGTGTCTGTGTGAGTTTGTGGATTTTGTGAGTTCTGTTGGTTTGAGAAGAAGTTTCATGTTTATTTCTCTTTCCTATGTGCTGGAGTTTAAGTAATTGATCAATCTTTCAACTTTGATATGATCTTTTGAAGGTAAGGTTGTGAGATCTGGTGATGTAGATCATGATCTGGAAAAATATTTGATGTTTTGTTTTCTTGTACGGATTTTGTTGATTGATTTCCCTTCCTTTTTGGTTTTCTTTTTCCCCTCATGGTTTGAGGGATTTTTGCTTAATTTTATGTAAATTTTTTTTCGTCCATGGATTCTTTTTATTAACCAACAAGACTAATGGATCTGTTTTATTGGCCTCATTTTTGTTTAATTTATTTGTATTATAGTACTTTTTTTTTGCTTTTTTGTTTTTTTTTTCCTTTAAAGTCTGCCTATATCTATGTATGTGAATTGTTGACCAAGATGTGTTAGCAGCAGTACTTGATTGTCCTGAAATGAAGTTCTTATGACAACATTGAACACATCTTAAGTCCATTGAAGCAAGGACAGAATGTAAGCGTCCAGTGTGTTGCACCAAAAACAAATAAACACTATTTGTTTACTCTAAAACATATAAGTTTGACATTTGGAAAGTAATAAAGGGAGTTTTTATTTCATCATCAGCTTACTACTCTGTATCAGTGTACGGGCCTTTTTTGTCTGAAATTGCTGCATTTAATAGTTATTATTTCTTTTTCTTAATAAAGGGGGAACAAATGAACAATTTTATATCTAATACTATCTAAGCATATGTACAACTGGTGAATATGAATATATATATAATATAATATAATATAACATAGCATAACATAACATAACATAATATAATATAATATAATATAATAATACAATACAATATAATATCATTTTAGTATATATTTTTCATGTAAAATTTCTATTTTTAATTTCTCTTCATTTTATTGAAACTAATTATACTTTTCTCCTTCGCTCCCTCTAGCTTTTATTCTTTGGTTGAGATTTTATGATGAGTTGTTGTCTTACAATTACTTGTATTATCCCTTATTATTAAAGCCAAGTACTTTAGTAATGAATTTATTAGTACTGAAAATTGGAAGGACAAACATGAGATAGGTATGCCCTTATAAGTCTATCTCATTGAAGTTCAATGCTGAGAAAGTGAGTTGGTTATGCTGGACATTTAAGGGCAATAAATTAAATTAATTTTTGTTCTTTTCCCCCTAACCTCTCGTGGGGAATACGTCATTAAGAATGATTTGTCGTTGAAATAAATTCTCACACGGACATGTTTTTAACATATTTATTAATCATTTATATATTCTAGGACAATTGCACAGCATTATTTTTTAAGGGTTATTTTTTCATCAATATGATCATATTACTGCATGATTACTATAGGAGATTGTTTGTATGTGTTACAAAAAGCTAGTATGTGGAATGCAGATATTTGTCTCAAAGGTAAGGAGATTACAGCTTGGCTAGCTAATAAATGAGTTGACAAAGACAAAAGTGAAAAAAGAAAAAATTCTGCCTAATTTGGATTTAACCCTAGAAAAGATTTATTGGCAATTAAGATTAATTCATATAGCAGTATTTGCAATTATGTTTTATTCAAATAATGTGTAAGCGGCCTGCAGAATATAAGGATATGAATATCTAACACCAGCTAGTTGTATAAGTAATGCTATTTATGCATTTATCTCTGTAGTTATAATGTGTTTTAGTTAACTGTAACCTCAACAAATGTGTAAATATCATTCTTCAAGTTGTATATATTTCTTTCCTAAAAAAAAAAGTTGTATATATATTTTAGTGCTTTCTAGTTTAGACTTTCTTATTTAATTATTTTAGCATGTTGATTATCTAAATGAGTAAATTACACTTTTAAAATACACGAGTGGTATATTTATCTTCTAATTTTATAAAGTTTCCCGTGAAAGTATCTTGTCATGCATCATAACAGTCCTACAGCTTCTTAACATGTGGAACCTATGTGTTCAATTAATAACCAGTCACTAACTCCATCTGAAATAGTATTATGTTATATGTATATCATGGGAGAGTCTTAGTGCCTCTTTCTTTCTTCTAATATTTAGTTTGATTTTCTAGCTTTCCATTGTATTGCTTCAGAAGATCAGGCTAATACGGCTTCAATTTGATACTTATAGGAGATACTTGGTTGGATGACATATTTTTTTTCTTTTTAATCGGATTATATTCTGAATTCTACAAAACAATATCTGCAGCACTAAAGAAACAATACATGTTTGTTTTCTGCTTTAAATGCTATTTAATTATATATTTTTATTATTTCTATTATCTTCAACATTTAGTGGAACTTTCGCAGTGATTTATGATGTCAACTTGAATTTTTCTCCAAATTTACCTAAGAAATCAAGGTTCTGATATATATAACACAACATTATTATAGGACTCTGCTAGTTTTTAGAGTCTAATTAAGATAGATCATTAATAACTAATCACTCCACACCCAGCTGTATAGATTTGATGTAGGTATCCTTATAACCGAAAATCATGAAACCAATTTTCCAGACGTATAAATCACTAAAGTAAGTTTTGCATGATAATTTCGTTTAATGTTCCAAAAACCATGCATCTATGTCTTCAGCAGCCTTATATTGCACCTTACTTCTCCCTCTATCGTGCATTAGAGTTTAGGAAACTAGTTACTGTAATTTGAAACCGTTTAATTTGTTTTATACAGCTTGAAACGTCGAGGGTAAGTCTGATATAGATGCATAATAAAAATATAAATATGCATAAATAAAGTATACTAATTGTTGATCTTGATTTTGTGTCATTAAAGTAAGAAGAGCAAATTCTAACTTTTTGGGCCTCCAATAAAATTGACACCCCATGGGGGGCCCTCTTCTTCCAACACCCAACAATTTCAGCCTACATCCTTTGTAACTATAACGATAAGGGTGTAGGCTAAGATTGATGTATAGTAAGAGACATGGCTCATTTGGTGTAGTAATTCTTTTGGTATGGTTTATGATATCCATACACCATCATCAATTTTACTAGTTCTTCCTTTCTCTCCTCGAATCTGCAGCATGCTCAAAACACTTGAAAGGTACCAAAAGTGCAGCTATGGTGCAGTGGAAGTCAGCAAACCTGGCAAAGAGCTTGAGGTATGTAGTAATGCCATTGTTTATAACATTATAGAAATAACATCTCTTAAGAAATTTCATTAGGAAAGTCTTATTATATTGCTAGAACTTGATTATTGCCAACTTATACTAAAATGTATCTTATGTAAATTAATTCCAATTTGTTATTTTTCATTTGTCATTTGCTTTTCTATAGCAGAGCAGCTACCGTGAGTACTTGAAGCTGAAAGCAAGATTTGAATCTCTTCAAAGGACCCAAAGGTGAATTTCATATAAAAGTATTTTAAAAACATCCAAAAAACTCATGATAAAATTAGTACTATATTAAAAGCTTATAACCTGGCTTTCACCATTCTTTAAAAAAAAATTGTTAGTAAAGGTTGGAGAAAATTTTCTTGTAGCCAGTAAATTAGTCATCATCATTGAATTTTCATAATTTTGAAATATGATTTATAATTTGCACTTGTTCCATACTGCAGGAACCTTCTTGGTGAAGACTTGGGCCCATTAAATACCAAAGATCTTGAGCAGCTTGAGCGCCAACTGGATTCATCTCTTAAGCAAGTGAGGTCCACAAAGGTAATAAAATATCAATGTTTCATTATTTTTTTGTGGTACTTATAAGTTGTTGCATTGACCCTGGCCACATGGCTAATGTAGTTTTCTCCATGTGATTTCACATCTCTCTCTGATATTTTCTATAACCTTTTATTTTCTGGATTAGGAGTTCAAAGTTCAAATAGTTGTGAGACAGAATTAACAAATTATTGTTAGCGAAAATAGGCACCAACAGGATTTTCTCTTCATTATATCTAACACATTTTTATAAGCCAAGAAGATGAAACTGTCAAGAAATTGCATGTGTTTTCATTATTGAATTTGTTTCTTCATATGTTTACAATGCTAATTTACGAGTCTGAAGTTTCATTATGAAAAGCTAATTATAATTCCTGTTATCTGACACTATGTGGAACATTACTTTGCAGACTCAGTTCATGCTGGACCAGTTAGCTGATCTTCAGAATAAGGTAAATAGTGTTATTAGCATAACTATGAGATATAGAATAAAGCAAATTTGTGTGTCTATAACACTTTCAAGCTATTGTTTAATACAGGAGCATATGTTGGTGGAAGCAAACAGATCTTTGACCATGAAGGTAACAAAAATCATACCATTTTCCACCAAATTCATCCCACAACAAGCAAAATTGGCAATATGACATCTTAGTGTGATAATTTGTTATTTTTATTCCTATAAATCCATTTAGAAGTACAACCTTGCATCTTAATTCTTGGTGAATCAGATTGGAATTGGATATTTGGAAGTTTAAGTTTTCTAGTAAATAGTCCTTAGATTAGTCTAAGAACTGAATTCACAAATGAATTTCTCCAAAGAAAATAAATAAAAACCTTATCAGAAGTTCCTCCTTCATTTTCTCCACTTGGCTGCTCATTTAAAACCAGTATGTTTATGTATTGATATATTATTGTTCCTGTTGTCCTGTTGCATATAATATGATTGTGCAATTTCTTTAATACTTGTAATATGGAAAAACTATTCAGCAATGTTTAATATAACCTTATATCTTTTATTCTTTCATTCACATTAAGGTCCTATAATGATGATTTGATTCATGACTACTTTGTTGGCAGCTGGAAGAAATCAATTCAAGAAACCAGTATAGGCAAACATGGGAAGCTGGTGAGCAAAGTATGCCATATGGAACACAAAATGCTCACTCTCAAGACTTCTTCCAGCCTTTGGAGTGCAACCCCACATTGCAGATAGGGTAATCTATAAGCCACTTTCTTGTATTTTTGTGCTGAATGTGGTGATTTAATTTGAATTATATTTTAATGATTGTCCCTTGGTGCAGTTCTGACTACAGGTACATCCCTGAAGCCTCAGAGCAGCAGCTAGCTGCCACAACTCAAGCTCAACAAGTCAATGGATTTATTCCTGGATGGATGCTTTGACCTAAGCTCTCAGTATTTTAGATGGCTACATAAATAAAATTAGCAAACACCCAAGGCCAAAGTCAAAATGCCTCTTGCTGTTGGAAATGTGTAAATGCTGCTTGTTCTTCAGTTAATTTGTTTTGGCATAAAAACAGCAGTGACTGACTTAAACTATTAAAACTTTAGCCATAGACATAGGATGTGGCATGAAGGTTATAGTATTTCATTTGAATATTTTGGAAGGACAAGTTTTATCTGACCGAATGACCAGTTAGTGTAATTTTTTATTTGCAATCACTTTCTAATCTGGCTGCATTAAGGGTTGTTTTTAAACTTCTTGCATTCATTAGTGGAGCATTGTACAATCATATATATGACAATATTGTAAAGTATACTGAGGCTACGGAAATGCCACTTGAATTTATTTTCAAGGGTGAACTACAAAGAGATAACCTTGATAAGATTATAGATATAGTAGGAAGACAGTCTTAACCCCAAGCCCACCCCCAAAAAAAAAAAAACTTTTGAATTTTGATAAAATATGTTTCAATAATACATATTGGCATTTTTTTTTTAAGTCCTTGGAGATATGATCCCTGCTCTTCCACTATATATAAAAACGACATCGATCACCTCAATTGTAATGTTGATGCCAAATAGTCAATTGATTGTTTTGTTCGGATATCTCAACCATCGATCTTAGAATTAATTCCATTGATTGGTATACTAATGAAGTGTGTAGCCCTTTGGAGCAAGTACCAATGAAGTGTACTTTATGTAATCTTGTAGCCTGTATAGTGACACTCCTAAATATTCTTGAACTTGGGAGATTTTTTTATCCTATAGAACTTCCCATTCATATTCATAAAATATGGCCTTCTTGGAGATCACACCGTAACCGGTGACATGACTATACTAATTGTCTATCCCACATCACATCGAGAAACAATAGTGATACCATCATGTAAAACATAGTGATATCTTAACAGAATAATTAGAAATTATTTTTAAAATAACTATTATGAAAATAAATAGTTTTCAATTACATGACGATCCAGAATTAGATGATACTATAAATTTCTATACATTATTAATATATTCTAATTAAATTTATATAATAATCCTAATTATTCTATTTATTTTAGAGGTTACTAGTGTTTAGTGAAATTTTAAGCATAAAAGTCATTTGATCCGGTCATAAAAACATACTACAGTTATTTTGAATTAATTTGAATATAAATTCAACTCCATCCAATATAAAAAAAATATGCTTTGAATTGGATTGAATTATTTTGTTTTTATATCTGTATTTTTAATTTAGTCAAAAGACAATAAATAAATCTTATTTTATTATATTTTAATATTTTTCAACTAAAACTTATTTTTATATAATAAATAAATTTCTATAATTAAAGAAAAACACGTTAACAATGTTAAATTAATCTAAAAATAATGAACTTTTAAACACATTAAAAGAGTAAGACATCCGTTAAAAATAATAATAAGATGTAATTTTCGAAATAAAATCATATAAAAGTTATGTTTAACAATTTCATATGTAAAATTACACACACGTTTTATACCCAATTACATAAGTTTGTGCAGAAATTACACACGTTGTTTAGGATATAGTTAATGTTTAACATTCAATTCAAATGAAATTTGTTCAGCATTAATTGTGACTTATGTAGTTTCATTTAATTTGCAGGGAAGTGAGTGGGTGAGGGGCTGCTAATTAAATTGGGGTGTGGGAAAGGGATTCGAAGTGGCATAAGTGGGAGATTAGTTGGTCATGTGAATGAGAATAGAAAGAAGAGGGCATTGAGGACCACAAGAAGTGTCCATATCTCCATCACTAGCCATTCCTTTTCTCCCACCACTTGTTTTGTTTGTCCTTTGAACTTCTTCATTCGTCGGCAAAGAATAATAATCATTTTTAGCTTTTTGGGTAAAGGCTGGCATCACACAAAACTTCTTATCGTTGATTTGATACTCAACTTCAAAGAACATGGTGCCCAATCAATTGAACACCTCATTGATTAAGTTGTTAGCTGAATAATTTTCATCTCATTCAATGTTCTTATCACTTGATCAATCTTTAATTAGAGAGGATTCAACACATTTTTTTGACATATTTTTATTAATAGTTGAAGTTGATTGAATTGAAATACACAAAATGTATAGTAGGTCTCATTTTTTATTTAATGGGTTTTACTTATTATTTTTATTTTTTTTAATAAATTTCAACCAATAATATCAAAAAAAATGTTACTAACATTCTTCATAATTAGATTACATGTTTCAAAGAAATGAAAGAACTTAGATCAAACGTGAAGAAAACTATATTAAGTATTAACTTTTGTATTTTTTTCCAAAGAATTTGAAGTGAAACATGGAAAATAAACAAAAATCCTAACATGTCAAGAGTAGAGATTAAGAGAGAATGTTTTTCTTCCTTTTTATAAATCCAAGATATCCTTCAATCAAGAGTTCATGACTAATCTCTTAATTAAGGTATTAAGATTCTTCTAAGAGACTAATTTTTTCCAATTATATATATATATAAATATATATATATATATATATATATATATATATTAGAATAAATTATACTAACATCTTGTGTAATTTTGTGAGATTAGATAAAATCTCCTATTTTTTAATCTTATTATATTTTTTAATTGTTTAAAAAAAATAAATTTATAAAGAACTTAATTATTTGAAAAATATTATATTGTGTACTCTTGCAAGAGATGATGTTGTAAACGTTATAAAAGCAAGGAAATTTTGTACAATTTGTTTGAAATCTTAGGAAGTATATATTAGTGTAATTTATTTTATTTTATTTTATTTTCTAAAATTACATTATTTTTTAATATTTCATATAACACAATTAATTTTTTTAACTCGAATTCAAACGTTTTAAAAGACATTTAAATAAAACCTACATACTCTAAAAAAATATATTTATTGTGAATGTTTTTTAATGCTATATTTATTATGACTTAAAATTCTTATATTAGACCCACTGAAAATAGCAAAGCAACCGGTGCTAACTTAGCAACTAGCGATGTTTTCTTTTTTGTATAATTAAAGTAAAGTAATGATGTTTGAAAGACATCATACAAATTATATATTTAAACTCTCCACTGTTATGTCGATACGTGACAACTAGTGTTATGACATGAAATTTTCAATCTTCAATGCAATACAATTGCTATAAAAATTGTTCTTTACAAGATTTTTAAAATCCTGTCGATTTAACCAACAATCGGTCAGAAGACTCTAAATAACTGGAGTATCTCAATACTAGTGAGAACCGATTAAATTGGTATAAAACCGGTCAATATCGGTGTTGATGATATATAGAGAATTATGATTCAATCGGTTTTTTTTTAACTTATTATTTATTTTAAAATATTTTTTAAATTAAATAAAATTACATTCTCAAATATTTCATAGAAGTATCAATTATTTTTCTCAACTATTATTAGTTTTGATCTTATGAACTATATAATTTAATCATTTATATTAATTTATAACTTTTTAGATCCTAATTTTTTAGTTATACATTTTTTTATTGTTTAAAATATTATATAATATTAAAAAAATATAAACTTGATTCAACTACAATTGTATCATTAAATCTTGAATTAATGTCTTTTTTAATTCAATCACTGGACCAATTTCAAAAACATTGGTTCTTTCAATTACGTTTTGAAAAATAATTTATATCTAATTTTTTTATTTGCTGAATAATTAATTTCAAAGTTGATCCAACATGAACGATATTATTTAGTATTTGTATGTAGCTAACTAAGCTGAGGAATCACTATCACAATAGAAATATTTTGAGATATAAGTTTGGTTACATGTTCAAGGAAGGAAAGAAAGGAAATGTCTTTTCGATTTTTTTCTTATAATAAAAACTAATTATTAATATTTACTGATAAAATAAATAACATCATAGAAATACTTATGTTTGTTTTATTCGAAGTGGCTAAGGTACATTTCCTTTTTTCAATGTATTTATTTTTGTGATAAAAAAGTTTAAGGGATAATTTTTTGTTTCCCACGTAATATTATATCACCCAAAAGTAAAATAAAAATATATTAATTTTGTTAATTAAACTTCGTCAACAATGTACCATATTTAAGTCATTCAAATATTAAACCAAACTTTATTTTTTTTTGGACCGAGAAACCAACACATTTAGATATCATAAGTTACTTAGATTTCATACTAACTTACCCAATTAAAAGTTACAGGCCCCATCAAAATAAATTATCCTCTTTGCTTTAATGTACAATTGAATGTTACCAGCTAACTATAGTTATTATAAAAATGAAACTCCGAACGTATAGATTAATACCGCCAACCAATATATTAGACTCATTATCTTATAATAATTTCATTAATAAAAATCCAATAATATTCCAAACCATTATAAACTCATCACTATAAAGATTCCCAAATAAAATAGAATTTATTTTACAAAAAGTATCTAATTAAGAATATCCTAAAGAATAAATTATCGACCTTTAGATTTGTCGCTTGAACAAACACGAACGAACACCAATAAAGAATAAATAGCATTTTCAATACAACTTGTACCCGATAAAACCAATTGCCTCATTTTCAATAAGTCACCTGCATCATGCATATTATATATATGTTGTAACTCAATTGCTTATATTCTATACTACTTGTTATTTTTATCTTTCTTTAAGGTGTATGTAAGACATCTTAGGTGACATAGGATTAAGAGACAAAGTTTTTCCTATAAATACTTAATTACAAGTTATCTCTTTGAATTTTGACCTGAAATCACATTATAAAAGTGTTGTTTTACTTTGGTTTAGTCAATTAGCATATGAATAAAATAAGTCACTTTCAATGTCAACTCACTTAACTCTTCCTGAAGCTTTTTGTTTTGCCGACAGGGTAAGCATTCAATGGGACTCAACAGGCCCATGAAAATATGGTCCACACCTTCCTGATCACGGACAAGATTTGATTAAAAGCAAGCCCATTCAATTGATATGCTACCAAATTTCATTCTATATTGGAGTATTAACAAAGTAAAACGACAATAATAATTAAAATCATTCTATTCAATTCATAGCACCCTTTGGAGTTGACAGGCAATCATCCAACACCTCTTACAATCAACATAAATAAATATGTTTGAAACTAAGATCCACTCCTAGTATGGCAAATTTTTAAAAATAATACAAATTTGAAAAATAATTTAAAATTTTTGAGGCTGTTGGAAAAATATTTTGAAATCTGGGGCTGTCAAACACGTCTAAATTAGGCGTGTTTGACCCCCATATTTTATTTAAACAACCTCTCATGATCCATTTCTTCACAGGTTATCTTCTAAATCCATTTCTTCTAAATAGATTCTCGTGTTTTTGTTGACGGCAAGAAATGAGTTCAGGTAGTAAGAGTGCTCGTGTTGTGCTATTTTTTAATGGAATGATAGTTAAATGATGACGATGTGTTGTTTTTGAAGGGGATAACAGGCCGACACGTATCAATCGAAAATCAACACTGGGTGAATTGCATGAGAAGATCCGCCAAAAATTAGGTCTAAAAGACAACCAACGTATCACTTTGGTGACAACAAGGTTATGGCAACACGAACAATACATGGGATTTCAACTACTGGATGATGAAGACATAAAAATGGTAATGAAATTTTTCAACCAGTCAAGGAAGGATTTTTTAGAATTTTACGTGGATTTTATCGCAGCAGATGATGTTGTTTTACTCATAAGGCCAGTCACTTTTAATTCTGCACATAATGCATCATCATGTGCTGCTCCAGGTGTAAACGTGTCTGAGGAAGTTGAATATGACCCAACTTGGGTTATGGATGACGATGAAGAGGATGAAGATGATGAAAATATCGCAATGGAAGATCTTCTTCTTGAGGAAGATGCTAGTGCGTCAGATAATGATGAGGATGGTGGTGTGCATGCGACTGAATTCCAAGAAGATACTGATGTGGGGTCGTCTCAAATCCGTCATCATGCCGACGTTGGATCTACTCAACCAGAACAAGCTGTTGAATGTATGTTAGATGACTGAAATAAATGAAAATGTAGTCATATGTGTATATTTGTATATTATAGTATTTTATTTGCTTGATATGTTTAGGTGTTGAGGTCATTCCTTTTTGGGATGGAATTGCACATTACACATATATTAATTGGAATCATCCAAGCGAAGAATAATCTTTTACCGATTCTGCTTCGGGTTCGGGTTCGGGTTCAGTGCAAGGTCTATGGCAATTAGGGGACAATTTGTTAATTAAACAGGAATTTGCATCCAAAAAGGACACACAAATTGCAATTAAGCGAAACCTCGTGAAGGAGCATAAAGAAGCAATGTGGTTGAGAGCAAGCCTAACAAGTTTAGCATGAAGTGTGTTTGAAACAACGATGGTTGCCCTTGGAGGGTTAGGGTAATTAAACCAACATACGGTGAAAAGTGGCTTGTTTCAAGATAGGGTGGAAAACAAAATTGTCTGAATGATCATATTACACAGGGTCACAAACAACTTGATGTTGATGTTATTGCTTCACTTGTAGTAGGTATGTTTCTATTAAATTTGCTCTATATGAAAAATATTATTTTTTAAGGTATGTTGTTAATGCCAATGCTACAATTTCATTGTTAGGAATGGTTAAGGAGGAACCGTCTGTATCAAATGCATTGGTTCAGGAGAGAATCACCAATACGGATGGATTGAAAGTTTCATACTATAAGGCCTGGTATGCGAAGCAAAAAGAAATGACAATGATTTATGGGGATTGGGAAGAATCTTATGCATTTTTGTCCAGGTGGTGCAACTACATGCTTTGTTTTTCACCAGGTTCTTTTTTCGATATTCAAACAAGTGATTATTTTGTGGCACATCGACTGGTACGGGCAAAATGTGTGTTTCATCACATTTTTTGGACTTTTAGAAAGTGTTGCGAGGCTTTTAAATTTTGCAAACCCATCATTCAAATTGATGGGACTCATTTATACGGCAAGTATAAAGGAAAATTGTTGATTGCCACGAGTTAGGATGGAAATAATGAATGTCTGCCACTGGCATTTGCTATTGTTGAGGGGGAGACATTGGAAGCCTAGGAATACTTTCTTGCTAACATTCACTTCCACGTTACCCAAATGCAAAATATATGTCTCATTTCAGATCGGCACCAGAGCATAATATCTGCTGTGGAGAATCATGCCAACCACCTTTTGTGCATCACGTGTTTTGCCTTTGTCATATTGTCAGTAATTTTAATCAAAGGTTCAAGAATGCAAGATTGAAGAAGACCCTCATGACTTTAGGTATGTTAACAACTATTTTGAATATATTAAGCTGAGACAAATCTGTAAATGAAATAGTGTTAATGGTATTATTATTCTGTAAGTTATACTCCCTCTATGGTTGATTTTGACATAGCGTTTGCACGGTTTCGTGATACCAGTCCCGAGGTTGCAGAATGGATTGATGGCATCCCTAAGGAAAAGTGGACACATGCATATGATGTAGAGGGGAAAAGATATAGCCATATGACAACAAACTTGTCAGAATCAGTGAATAGGGTGTTCAAGGGAGCAAGGAACATGCCTATCACTGCTCTTGTGAAGCACACGTACACCTGATTGGTTCATTATTTTGTATGCAGCGGTCAGGCGGCTGCTTCACAGCTTGACCATTCACAACGACATTGCAAAAATGTGGTTGATGCTATGAGGCATAATCAGTCCCTTGCTACAAGTCACCATGTACGCACATATAATGTTGATCAAACATTATTTGTGGTGGAAGAGGGCTGGGAGAGGTCATATTCAGTCAACATTGCAGAGCGTTTTTGTTAGTGTGGCAAGTTTAAGGCCTTCAAATACCCATGTAGTCACGCCACAACTGTTGCTTTACATGTTTGCCAAAATCCTTATCAGTATGTGGATGATGTCTTCCTTGTAAGCAACTTGGTTCAGGCTTATTCATTGCCATGACAGCCAATCGATAATGAACGTGCTATTCCACCGAGTGAAGATCCAGTTGTCATACCTGACAGGGAAATGTTGCATGCACTAGAATATGCAACAAGATGGACGAAGTTGAAACAAGTCAAAGATGCGTCAAATGCGGAATTTGCAAACAAGTTGGACATAATCGGAGAAATTATCCTACTCGTGGTGGTACTTAATGATTTTGTAATTATGTTTTTTTTAATTAATGTTATGTTAATGTATTTCATTTATAAATATGTTATCTTACCCCTGTATTTGGTTGAGAGAGGTGATATTACTCATCATGTTTTGCATGTGATTACACATATGACGATCACGATTTCAAAATGGAAAACTAAATAACAACTTAGGTGGATGAAAATGGGGCTCTGCCGTCGTTGCACCTTAAACCCTAAACCCTAAACCAAACACCCTAAACCCTAAAGAGTGTTCCATAATCCCTAAACCAAACATCCTAAACCATAAACCATAAACCAAACACCCTAAACCTTAAAAACGAACCCATAATCCCTAAACCAAACATCCTAAACCTTAAACCCTAAAACAAACACCATAAACCTTCAACCCTAAACCCTAAACCAAATACACTAAACACTAAACTCGAACATGAGACTCATAAATAAAATTGTAATATAAATTTGGGGTTGTTTTGAAACTATTTACGCTTATAGGGAGTCAATGAGGGCCAAATAGGGCGTGACTGAACATGCCTAACAAATACGACATGACTGAACACACCCAAATAGGGCGTGACTGAACATGCCTAACAAATAGGGCGTGACTGAACATGCCCAAATTTGGGTGTCATTGACCCCTATATAAGCCAGACACTCTCACTCCGACACAACATACCTCTGCAATCGAAATTCAATCTGAATACTATGACATTCTTAGGACAAAGAAGCAGTCAGACCATTGGTAACTCCAAATTAACATTCATTTTTCCAAATGGATCCATAAATACTACGAAACTGGTGTTTCTTTTCAATGTCCTACTCCAATACCAATGCGAGTTCCTAATGAGTGTTCTTTTCAGACACTCAAGAGTAGGATGCATGACACCTTTTTGCTAACCAATGACCATTTTGTTCATGAAATCTAGTACCGACAGCCATCCTTACATGCAGGTCAACAATATTTTTTTAATTCTCTACAACTCACAAATGATGATGATGTTTGCACAATGTTAATGTGCAATGACCAAATGTCAAGTGTTGGCCCTATAGAAATATTATGCACCATCAATAGAACACCCGATGGTATACTCAACCTACTTCGATCCACCATCGTCCCTACACATGATGCAATGCTATATTACAACGACAAGTGGAACATAGCACGACAAGACAGTTTTGTGGGTTATTCCTTCACTGAAACAAATCCAATAAGGTTTGAAATTCCTTCAGGATGCAACGTTGAAACACTCAAGGATGTCATTAAGCAAGTTGGGCCTGTTGGGGTTCCCCCTTATGGAATTCACAACTCACAGGTGGTAAGAAAATTGTTTTTTCGACAGCCAGCCCATGCAAAATATTCAGACTACACAATCGAATATTACATAATAGAGTTGATAAGCGATGAAGACATGTTAAAGATGTTAGCAGAATCCAACTATTGGAAACGTTTTTGTCCAATTGAGATTTTAGCTATTTTTAACAAACCAGTTACCCAAATGGAATGAGACATGTCCGCTGCAGATGTTGGCAATAGGGCATGACTAGAATGATTCATTGTATTAAGTAGTGTTTATGAAGTTTGGTTATCTTCAATGGTTATTGTTATTTAAAATGTTCGTTCTGTTATTTTCTTTTATTAAGTACTGTTTATTGTGGTTTGTTTGTTTGCCTCTCATATCAATTACTATTATTCATGGTGTTAGTAATTCTTAATATGTCGACTAATTAAAATAACTATTACAAAAAATGTTCGAAACAAATGTAAGTTAACAAATAAAATCTATTACAAACTAAAATGAAAAAACACAAACGACGCAAAAACTAAGACTCTGGTGGCCACTGATAATGACACGCCTGACTATCAGATAGCCTCCGTCTACGTGGTCGCAAAGAATGGCCTGGTCGAGAAGGGCCTGCTTCAGAAGGGTCTACAAAGGGAGGTGTACATGGAGTGGCCTACTCTGGAGATGAGTGTCGGGGATGCTCTGGACATGGAGTGGCCTACTCTGGGGTGGCATATGGTACATCTGATGGCCAATCCCCACAACCTCCTGCAGAATAATCAAGTTGGGAGAGCATCTTGTCAATGTCGACACCACTCAACTTCGCAAGAGTTACGTCACTACTGGTCCCAACATCCGTTGATGCCATCACCATTGCAGTAGCCATATATACAGGCTGGGTCTGGGAGTCAGCCGGTGGAGGCATATGACTTTGCATACTGAATCCCTCGTACCTCATGTCCCTCTGCTGACTAGACTCGTAATACAAGGGCTGACTGTCGTATGTTGATGCTATAATTGGGGGCCTAAACCAACCTGGAGTGCAAGGCCTGGGACCTACAATGGGCTCAGGAACATGGTGCATTTGTTTCTGTCGACGCTCTAGCCCATGTCCCTCCTATCTTCGACGGCCAACGCCAACAGACACTTTTGGCTCCTCTTGAAGCTGGGTTTCGGGTGCATGTGCCCCTGCCTCCTCCAGGCGACAACTATCTCTGAAGATAGACATTATGCGATCGACCTCCTGCTGCGCCCACTTGCGGGCTTAGCCCGACCACTGCTCATAACCAAGCGCGAAGTACAGCATCTCCAGCCCATCAAATTATAAATTAAAATATATAAACATTAGTGTGAATTATGTTCTCTATCATAATAAATATAAATAGACAAAGTATAATGTCAGGAAAACTTACACCACGACCACTCTTGGTAGCCATCTTCGAGATGTACTGCTTCCCATTTTCCTTGTACCAGACATGTACTCATGGTTTGGTGACATGAAGCCCTGAACCAGAAGGGGAAGGTTGATGTGCTGGTCCCTAACCTCCCAGCGTCTAATAAATGGTCTCAGCTTATGGACCCAGTTATCTTCTCATTTACCACGCAATGAAAGGTCATGCACACCCTTTAGCTTCCTCAGAGTACATGGGATTGGCTGATCCCTCCCACGTTGGTGCATGCATCTATCCGGCTGCGAATACTCAACTATGTGGAAGCATATAACATGAGTAGTTGTCATCCACAACAGTCGCTGCTGCTCAGATGCACCAATAAAGTCGTACTCTCCATATGGCTGCCAAACCACTTGCACAAACTAAATAAACACACAATTATGTAACGATATGGACCCACAGATGCATAGTTAAGAACACTTAAAAATAACTAAATGTACCTCATCCCAACTGAGGGATTCCAATCTCATCCTATATCAGAGCAGCTCGTGTGCTCGAAACCAGCCTAAAGCATTAAACCTTATTTCAAAATAACTGACATTAGAATACTATAATATTGAATTCCAAGAATTGTTAAAAAATAAAATATACTACCACATACCGGTGTCCGTAATGCTACTCCGGGTGAGTAGGCTGCAGAATAGCTGGAGCAATAGCTGGGAATCTCAGCCACGCCCACACCTAAAGCAGCATATGACACCCACCAATGTCACTTCTACGTCGATCTGTACACTCGCACATTTGTCTAAACAAATGTGCAAAGACCGCAGAGCCCCAGCTATATCCTCCAATCAATCTCCTCGAAGTCCCCAACAAGCAATGGGACGTAACGCGCTGTGGCCATGCTCCCCCTGGATCTGTCGCTCAGTAGCCATGCTCCAAGAAGTCGCGTAATGTGCGCCTTCGTAAAGTGCATCACAACGACCAAATTGGAAAGTACCTCACCCCAGTGCGCAAAATGTCTATCAAAGAAAGACAGGCGCAAATATCCACCTCTAAGCTCGGAGTCTGGCTGAGGTTCATGACCAAAATCCTCCTCAATGACGGTGTCCCATTCGGCTACGGTGACTCCTATAACGACTTTGCCCTCAGTGGGCAATCCTAAAATACCAGCCATGTCTTCCAACGCGATGGTCATCTCTCCTTGTGTCATATGGAAGGTATGGGTCTCTGGTCTCCACCGCTCAACCAGAGCACTAATAATTGCAGGAGCGATCTAAAAAAAATTTAACTAATCAATTCATATGTACAGTTATAAAAAAAATTGTTTACTCATTTCCTACTTGCATACCTGAATATGTCGCATGCGTGCGACATGTAGAAAACCAGCATTTCTTAACATATCACCAACGATGTCAAGTATATCATTGTGATGTGCCCCCCCCCGTCACTTTACCACGATGAGTCTTCAACAGTCGAGTTGTGTCCTCATTCCACACAGCTTGTGAAACTTGGGTCCGCTGAGTACGCCTACGCAAAACACCCTACTTATACGGGGTAGGGATAACATGTGTCGTTGGATCCATGGGCTCACCCTCATCATCAGATCCAAAGCGCAAAGAATTAGTCGAAGATGAATCAGCCATCTAATGGGCATCTTAATATAAATAAATGAAAATTTAAATTAAAAAAAATTAACTTCGGTTCACAAAACATTACAAATAATTATCCTATCAAATAAATTAAATCTAATGTACGTCGCTAACAATCCTAAACCCTAAACACTCAAACATAAACCCTACAACAAACACCATAAACCCCAAACCCTTAACCCTACACCCGTAAACCAAACACCAGTAAACACTAAACCATTAACATAAACACCAACACTAAACCATAAACACTACACCAAACACCCTAAACCCAAAGCCCTACACCCTAAACCAAACACCCTAAACCCTAAAACCTAAACCATAAACTAAACAACATAACCCAAACACCCAAAACCCTAAACACTCAAACAAACACCATAAACCCCAAACCCTTAACACTAAACCCGTAAACCAAACACCCTAAACACTAAACAATTAACCTAAACACCATCAACCCTAAACCCTAAACCCCCTAAACCCTACACCCTAATAATTTTCTACGAACCTAACATGTACGCCGCTAATAATTTCATATGGCTCTAACAATTTTCTAATTCAATAATATAACATATTAAATAATATGCAAAATTATTAAATTTACTTACTTGTTGGCAGAGCTTCGCTGCAGAAATAATCTACTCAAACTCTACAGAGATAGGTAAAAAAAATTTATAGAGAGAAGATGAAATAGTAAGAATGGTAAAAAATCATTTTTTTGGCCATATATAGCACTCAAATTTGATAGTCCCAGATTTCAAAATATTTTTCAAACAGCCCCAAATTTCAAAATATTTTTCAAATTTGTATTTTTTTTTAAAATTTGCCCTCCTAGTACAATAAATATTTTTATTAAAAAATGGAGAGAATAAATTATGCTACTATAAGTTACACTAATTATTATATTATTAATAAATTTATTGTTTAAATATATTTAAAGTACTTGAAAAATAATTAAATTTTATTTTGGGTTCCTAATAATTTTTTCGTTGTTATGAGTTTTAATATATTAAAATTTTTGTTTTGAGTATATGTCGTCAACTAAGTAATAACTTGACACAATCATTATAGTTGAAAATATTAGAAATATCAATTTATAAAGTGACACATCATCACTTAATTAGTGACAGAGATTTAAAACAAAAGTTTTAATATATCGGAAACTCAAAACAACAAAATTTTTATTAGGGACCAGAAAAACATTCAATCATTTATTTGAATTTCATTAATTTTCCTAAATTTGTAACGAGGAGAAATGTGAAAAACACATTTAGTAAATTTAGTAAATATAACGAGAATAAATCAATTTGAATATATATATATATATATATATATATATATATATATATATATATATATA
>CM023942.1:5360299-5383279 GCA_013407115.1 Glycine latifolia
ATATATAAATCAATCTTAAGTATAAGAAGATTTACACGTATAATTGAACTAAATAAGCTAAATTTTCCTATTTTTAATATTATGTACTAAATTCTTCTTAATTAGTTTCATTAATTCAAATGATTAATACAATGATGTAAGGTTCCACTATGTTCGCATGAGTGGAAATAAATTATTTAGTGAGAAAATTCATATTTAATTCTTACTATATGCAAAATTTCTTCAAATTATCAATAATTACACAATAATTACACTAATCTTTGACCCAATGAATTAAAAAACATAGTGGTTTATGATCCCGTAAAAAAAATCAGTTTCATTAAAACGTTCATAAACAATTAATATTGGTAGGTAAAATAAGAAAATTAAAACTATCATAAAAGAATAATTAATAAAGACACATGTTTTGTAAAGAAAGGATTGGACCAAATACAATTATTTTCCTTAATAGTTGAAAGTCGGATAGCATTGTCCTAGTATATTTTTCAAACTTGACGGACCACAAGAGAGCAATCCTTTCTTGCTAGTCCTAACACATGATGCATATATAACGCTTCTGGCTACATGCTTGCTTTGCATATGATGGCATTTTTTTTTTATCAACCGCAATTAATCTACTTGTCTTTATAATGCAGGCATAAGAATCCATACTAGTGATTTGGCTATGTTTGTTTGGTATCATGTTTTCTTGTTCTTGTACACCACATCTGAATTCATATATATATATATATATATATATATATATATATATATAAAATTAAATGAGCATCAATGAAACCTTTAATTAGTTTGAGTTTCGCATCCTCATGTTTATATTTATCAACTCTCATATAGATTATACTTTAAATTTAAATATGTCTTTGACCTTTTAAATTTGGATAATTTTTTTTCCTCAAATTTAAATATAAATTTTAATTTCTTAATTTAGATACATAATTTGTAGTGATACTTTTATTAGACAAAAAACTAAAAAGAGTATTTTTTTAAAAAAAATCAATGGATTAAAAGAAATAAATTTAAATTTGAGGGATCGAAAACAATAGTGATCAAATTTAAAAAGTCAAAAATGTATTTAAGCTAATAAATTATTAGTGGATGATGTGGAATTTGTTAAGGTATGTTCACTAGCTCAAGGTTTTACCTTTGCTTTATTCTTACTCTTGCCTTTTCTTCTTCTAGGTCCTTAAGAGGAAAATAAGAAAATAAGATCTCAATCCTTATCCCCTTCTTTTTTTTTCCACACTTAGAATAAATTATTACAAATTTGGGGCTAGAACATAGTTTTGAATGTATTATACATGTATCATAGGTGTTTTTGAAATATATTAATGTTTGTACAAGAATTGACTTTTAAACATATTTTTACATCTTTGAAAGGAAAGTTATTACATATTTGACAAGCGTACCAAATCATATAATGAGTCAATTGATGAGTAAAGATGGTCTTCTAAGAGACTCACAATATTCCGCTAATTTCATAATCTGTACAATCTAAGGGCCCATTCAGGATGGTTGTAGACTTATGATTTTTAGTTTTTAAATGCTATTTTTCAAAACAAAAATGTAACGTTGTGATTTTTCCTAATTGCATGATAAAATGTTTAATTAAATATGCAAGAGAAATTAAATTTAAATCATGTTAATTAATGAATTATTAAATAAAATGCAGTGTTTTGTTTATGTCTTGTTGTTTGTTTTTAGTGAGTCTCGTATCTTTTAGGCCATGTAAGTGAGTAAACTAATAGGTATAGAGAAAAAAAAAGGGAGGGGTGTGGTTTGAATGAGATAAGAGACGATTAGCAACCATTGAAATTTTCTCCAAGCATTGGTCGTAGGAAGCACCACCTCCGTTCTCATTTCCTTCATCTTTTCCTTTTTCCTCTCTAAGTCTTTTCTTTTCTTGAATGGGAGATTGAATTCTACATCATTCTTTAAGCTTGAGTCCTTCTTCTCTAAATCCTTGATTTCAAGTTGGTAAGCTCATTTTCTCTCTCTCTCTCTCTCTCTCTCTATATATATATATATCTTGTTCCATTCCTCTTTTTCTACCAAGAGGTATTAAATGGGTGTCATCTAGAATTTTGATCGAAGGATAAAAACTTGATTGAAGCTTGGTTTGGTATTGATATAGGTCTCTCTTAGTTGAGTCCAAATTACAATCAAAATTGCATAAGATTAGATTCTAAATCTAATGCAGATTAAGGCCATGACTTGAAATGTCATGGCCATGACATTTTGTTGTCAAAGTGAAAAACTGAAAGTCAGATTGGATCACGACCATCACTATAAATGTCACAACCATAACATTTGTTAAGGGTCTAAAAATGTGAAAATCAGCATAGTCACGAGCATGACTTCTCCTAGATATACCAATTAATTTTGATTTTTCTTCTAATCCTCAAGTGTTTTTATGCTCCCAACTTCAATCCTTGGAGTCAGCATGCATATTTCTCTATGATTTAATGTCTTAAAGCTCAAGAGACAACTTTGAAACTTGATAATACCAAAAGTATAACTGATTCAAAAAAGAAATGAAAAATCATGCATATGGATAATAAATGAGTCCCAAAAGTTAGGGGTGTGCAAAAAAAAAATGATTCAGACCAAATCAATTTTGAATTATACATGAACCAAATTTGTAAGAGTCAATTATGTTTCATTAAAAAATAATAAATTGGTTTCCAAAACAAGTTTGGTTCGAACCAAACTATTTTGTAAATTTTTGATTAATCAAACTATTTTTCTTTCTATAAACTCGTGTTTAAAGCTAGTTTAGAATTAGTTCGGTTATTAAAATTAGTTTAAAACCAATTCAAAACTAGTTTGATTTTGAACCAGTTCACCAAAACAATTCACATATTTGGATTTAAAAATTTAGGGTCTGTTTAGGGTGGTTTTTAATGTTGAGTTTCAAAATTTTTAAAAATAGTAACCAATTTTAGTTTTAATTACAAAAAAATATTGGTGGTGATGGTGGTAGCAATGTCGATGTTGTTGGCAGAAATGGTGGTGACAGTGATGGTGGGTGGTGGTGGTAGCAATGTCGGTGGTGATTGTGATGTCAATGACGATGATGATAGTAGTGATGGTGGTGATACCAAGTGATGGTGGTGATGATGGTTGCGATGACATTGGTGGTAGTAGCCAATTATAGCGATAATAATGATGGTGATGGTGGCGGTGGTTTGGTGGTGGTAATAGCAGAGGTTGTATTGGTAATGGTGGTGGTGCAATGATGGTGGTGGTAGCTGTGGTGTGGTGGTGGTTGAAAATAATAGGAATACCCACAATAACCAAGAGGGGGGGTGAATTGGTTTAAACTTGGTCTTTTAAAATTTATTTAGAAAATCAGAGTTATAGGATCTTAATCACAATTAAATCAAGAATGCTTCAAATCAATCAAATCACTCAGTCCAAAAATAATTGCTTCAAAAATAGAACTTGTTGAGTAATGAAAAAATACCAAGAACTAATGATCAAGATGACAAGAAGGGTTTAAGGAATAGAAAACCAACACAAGAATTTATACTAGTTCACTTCTCAAGAGAAGCTACATCAAGTTCTTCTAATCAACACTATATTAGAGTTCCATTATTATAAAATTTCAATTCTTACAAGCTTTACAACAACCACTCTTTATCAACCCTAGATAAAGAACAGAAATCTAAAACCCTATTAGATTCCTAATGATCAAGACATAGAGAACCCTTCTCTACTCTTCCCTCTAGAGAAACCCACTCTAGAAAAAGATTAAAGAACCCTTTACAATAGTTTCAAACTACCAAGAATACAAAAATGAATTTACAACAAGAGATAATGGAGAGAGACAACTTGATGATCCAATGAATATGAATGAATATGGTTTACCAATCAGAGTTGAAATGCATAAATCAATTTCATAACTTTCTCTCCAAAACTTCTTTGAAAATCTTGCCCAATAAATCTTTCAATACACCATGAAGATTAAAAAGTGGGACAAGAGCTTTGTTAACTTAGAAAATCCTTTCTAACTTTGAGAAGGCTTGTATATGCTCAGAAATATCGAAGTATGTAAGTTAAGTTTTCAGAAAAGCCTTCAATAACTAATGTTTATAACAGAATGTAATCGATTAAAGCGCCAAGTAATCAATTAAATTATCTTATGTAATTGATTAAATTTCCAAATAATCGATTAAAATGTTGTTAGCACAACCTGGGAACTGCAATGAGCAAATTAATCGATTAATCCGCGTTGTAATCGATTAAAGCAATCAGGTTCAGTTTTGCAACAAGTTTGAGTAAGCGATTACGAATTGTAGTAATCGATTAAAGTAGTCATACATATTTAACAATGAACTTAAGTAATCAATTACAATATCATAGTAATCGATTAAGACAGTGAAACATGATTTTCATTTTGTACTATGTAATCGATTACGAGAAGCCTGTAATCGATTAAAATGTTCTTCATGGCTTTTCCAGAATTAAAATAGTAGCTGCTAATCGATTATATCGTTGTCTAATCGATTAAAGTAGTGAGATTTCATTTTCCCAAAAACTTAACCATGAGAAATTAGTTTCTTTTGAAAACATGAATAGCTTTAATGCTTTACTGAAATCATGTATTCATGTTAATGATCATGTTCATGCAATGCAAGGATCATAAGATTAGTCTCTCACACACTTAATCAAATTACAATTTTCTTGGCATGTGAAAGCTAAAATCTTTTCTTCTAAGGCACAAGCTTCTTCTTTAGTTTCATCTTCTTCCTACTCCCCCTATATCCAACAATCTCCCCATTTTTGGCTTTGAACATGCCAAATATCAATTAAACATTTGTTTATCTTTTAAGTGCTTTGAGGGATGAGTGATAGGAGACTCAAACTTGTTAACCTGAAATCAAATCAGCTTTTTGCCAAGAACAAGTGTCAAGTATGATGCTTGCATAAACATAAATCAATTTCTATGATGCTTGCATAAACATAAATCAATTTCTTTCTTTAATTTTGCTTTGCTCCCCCCTGACTTAATACTTCTTATCAATTTAGTTATCAATCAATTTATTCCCTCCCCTATTTGGCTTATCAAAGACAAAAAGTAGTAACTCAAGCAAAAAGAAATAGAAATTTAAATGTTATTAATTGAAAGGGAAATAGTGCAGTACATTAATCAAAGGAACCATCAAAGCAGAAATCAGAACAGAAAAAATAGGCCAGAAAAAGAAACTAGAAAGGAAACATAAACAGACTAAATGAGTTTATCAAACTCATCAAGAACAATCCTAGCTTCTATGTTTTCAAGCCTAGACTTCATCTCTTCCAAGGATGAATTAGTCTTAGCCCTGTGCTCATGGTGGAGAGACAATAAGGCATCCATCTTTTGAATCATGAGAGATTCAAATGGAGAATATTGTTGAGGTTTAAGATCTCCTTCAGCTTCTTCAGCATCTTTCACTCCCTTCATTAGCACCTCCTGCACGTCCAGCTTAAGGTTGTTGTCCAATCATTTGCCATCCATTGGCTGTTTGCACCAATCCAAGCTTATGCAGATGCTTCTCCTTGATGAGGTTGGTGGAATCATTTGTGTGATCAACCACCTCAGCTGTCACATCAATTTAGAAGTAATCTATAAACCTGGATACAAGAACAACATAAGGAAAATTATAACTAATCAGCCTATTGGATTTCACCATAGTTTCCATAAAGACCATGATCCAATTGATCTAAATGGAGGTCTTTATGACATGAACAAGCTGTAAATTAGCATCTGTGATTTGAGCATGGTTGGTAGACCTAGGGGTAATGATGTAGGTTATGATGTAATGAAGTAACTTATCTTCCTCTATCAGATTTCCCACACCAAGTCTTGTCTTCAGCCTTGCTTGGGGGTCTAGAAGCATCCCTCTATAAGTGTCAATCTTATTATAACCCTCTATTTCTTCATCAAACCTCCTCACACCAGCAAAGGAGATTCCTGCAACAGCTTCCCACACATCTTCATCTATGACCATGGGTACTCCTTTCACTTGGGAACGAATTACCCCATCCATGCTAGCTTTTGCACAGGTGTAAAACACCTTGACTAACTCAGGGTAAAAAGTACCTTTGAGTTCAAGGAACTTTTTCAGCCCTTGAACCTCTAGTAAGGCAGGAAACTGAAATCCCTCCCTAATAAACCAATTAAGGTCAAGATATTTGGGTGGCATCACCAGTTTGGTGGCATTGAATTTTAGATAAGTCATTTTATGCTTTTCTTCAGTGAACTAGAGATTTAATCTATTTCTAGCAGAACTAGATGATTCTCCAACCTTTCTTTTGCTTGTTTTGATTCTTTTAGAGGTAGACATGGTGTTTGGGCAGTGTTTCGGACAAAATAGAGAAGAAGAAAGTTTTAGAAAACAGAAGCTCAAAGAGAAACAAATTCAGGTGTGATTTTTCCTTTGGAGAAAAGCTGAATATATAGGGATTTCTAGGGTTCAAAATTTGAAATTTGAATGAATGTAACAACTATTTCAGTTACCCAGAGGTTTAAATGCTTAGTTCAGGTTTGAATTTTGAATTTAAAAGTAGTTGGGCAATTTAGATTTCCAAGAAATCCGCAGAGATTTCAGAAACCGCCATAAGTAACCGATTACATAAGTATTGTAATCAATTAATTCGTTCTTAATAATGGCTGTTTGTCATGGTGTAATCGATTAATTTGACCTGTATCGATTATTCCAGAGAAAGCTAACAGCAGAATAAAATATGAGACACATGTAATCAATTATTCAGATGTGTAATCGATTATTCCAGAGAGTTTTAGGATTGAGGATTCAATTTTTATGGATTGTAATCGATTAAATGGTTGTTGTAATCGATTACTTGAGACATAAAATCACTCTAAAACATAATGTAAGCTTCAAATAATCAATTATCCCATGTTGTAATCGATTATTACAGAGCATTTTGCAGAATGAACAATGATTATGCAGCATATTTCGAGTTTTGAAGCAATGTGATGATTATCTAAATAAGATGCAATAACATATAGACAAAAAACATAAAAATCATGCAATAATATATAGACAAACACATAACAATCATGCTATCTCTAGCCAAAGGTTTAGTGAATATATCAGCCAATTGATTATGTGTATCAATGAAGTCAATTTTGATGTTACCCTTTTAGATGTGATCTCTAAGGAAAAGATGTCTTATCTCAATGTGTTTGGTCCTTGAGTGCATTATTGGATTCTTGGATATGTTGATGGCACTTGTGTTGTCACACATCAAGGGAATTTCTTTTAATTCTTCACCAAAATCTTGTAGTTGTTGCTTCAACCAAAGGGTTTGAGCATAACAGCTTCCAGCAGAGATATACTCAGCTTCAACAATTGATAGAGTAACACAAGATTGCTTTTTGCATTGCCATGAGATCAGTGAGCTTCCAAGTAGGTGGCAAGTTCCACTAGTACTTTTTTTATCCAATTTGCACCCTGCAAAGTCAGAATCAGAATATCCAATTAAGTTGAGTAATGCACCTTTGAGATACCAAAGACCAACTCTTGGTGTTGATTTGAGATATTTGATGATCCTTTTGACTGCTGTGAGGTGTGATTCTTTGGGATTTGCTTGATATCTTGCACACAAACACACACTCAACATGATATCTGGTCTACTTGCTGTTAAATATAATAAGGATCCAATAATTCCTCTGAATTTTGACTTATCAACCTTCTTCCCTTTTTTATCTGAATCAAGATAGGTTGATGTTGCCATTGGAGTTCCAACAACTTTGCTTTTCTCCATTTCAAGTTTTTTTATCACTTCAAGGTAGTATTTGGTTTGATTTAAAAAATGTCTGATTCTTCATTTGCTTCACTTGAAGTCCAAGAAAGAATGTTAATTCTCCCATCATTGACATTTCAAAATCATTCTGCATAGAGATGGAAAATTCTTTGCACAATGATTGATTAGTTGAACCAAAAATTATATCATCAACATATACTTGAACCAATAAAATATCATTGATTTTTATCAACATGTTCTCTTATGAAAGATTGATCAAGTAGAAATTTGCTCAATCCCTCGTACCAAGACCTTGGAGCTTGTTTTAAACCATAAAGAGCTTTCTTGAGTTTAAAAACATGGTTTGGATATTTGAAATCTGCAAAACCAGGAGGTTGCTCCACATAGATTTCCTCCTCAATATATCCATTTAAGAAAGCACTTTTAACATCCATTTGAAACAGTTTAAAATCCATCAAACATGCATAAGCAAGTAGCAACCTAATGGCTTCTAACCTTGCTACTGGAGCATAGGTCTCCTCATAGTCAATGCCTTCCTCTTGGTTGTAACCTTTTGCAATCAATCTAGCTTTGTTTTTAACTATGATACCACTCTCATCAAGTTTGTTACTAAAAACCCATTTAGTGCCTATAGGTTTGAGATAAGAAGGTCTAAGAATAAGTTCCCAAACTTAATTTCTCTTAAATTGATTCAATTCATCATGCATGGCATGCATCCAATGTTCATCAAGCAAGGCTTGATCAATGCTCTTAGGTTCTATTTGTGAAACAAACGCCATATTAAAGCAGAGATTTCTCAATGAAGATCTAGTAGATACTCCCTTTGTAACTTCACCAATTATATTATCAAGGGAGAGATCTCTTGTAGTTCTCCAATCTTTTGGCTCTTGGATTGGTGTTGATTGTTTCATTTCAGCAATTGGTTCTTCCTTTTCTTTATCCATTGATCCATTAAGTTGTATGAACTCTTCTAAAGGACCTGCATCATTTTCACACTTCTTTTCCTCTTTAGAGGGATTAGATTCATCACAAATAACATGAACTGATTCTTCCATGCATAAAGTTCTTTTATTGAAAACTCTATATGCTTTGCTTTGTAATGAATATCCAAGGAATATGACTTCATCATCTTTAGCATCAAATTTTCCAAGTGATTTTTTACCATTATTCAATACAAAACACTTGCAGCCAAATGCTCTTAAGTGAGAAATGTTTGATTTTTCACCTTTGTATAGTTCATAAAGAGTTTTCTTCAAAATAGAACTTATTAGCAATCTATTCAAAGTGTAGCAAATTGTACTTACAGCATCAGCCCAAAAATGTTTAGGCAAATTTGTCACATTAAGAAGAGTTCTTGCACCTTCTTCAAGGGATCTATTTTTCCTCTCCACAACACCATTTTACTGGGGTGTTCTTGGAGCTAAAAAATTGTGGTTTTCCATTTTCTTCACAGAATTTTTCAAAATGTTCATTTTGGAATTCCCCACCATGATCACTTCTTATTGAGATAATTTTGCATCCCTTTTCATTTTGAGCAAGTTTGGCCAATTTTCTGAAAGCATTGAAAGCATCACTCTTGGATCTTAAAAACAAAGTCCATGTGAACCTAGAGTAATCATCAACAATTACAAGACCATAGTAATTACCTCTTAAACTCATAGTTCTAGAAGGACCAGTAATTCAAGGGGTTTTGAAGTAGAAACAACATTTTTACTTTGAAAAGAATTCTTTGTTTGTTTCCCCTTTTGACAAGCATAACGTAATTTGTCCTTTTCAAACTTGAGTTTGGGTAAGCCAATGACTAAGTCTTTTCTAATAAGCTTGTTCATATGATGCATGTTAATGTGACTTGCCCTTCTATGCCATAGCCAAAATTCATCAATTTTACTTATTAGGCAAGAAGTGTTGTGAATGAATGCATGATCTATGGAAAGTAAATAGATATTACCTTTTCTTTAACCTATATGAATCACCTCACCAGTTTGGCCATCATCTATCATACAACAATTGTCATTAAATGATACTTTGAATCATTTGTCACAAAGTTGGCTTATACTTAGAAGATTGTGCTTTAAACCTTCCACACAGAGAACATTTTTTTATTTTGGTTTTAAAGTTGTCTCCTATGTTTCCTTCACCAACTATCTTCCCTTTGTTGTTGTCTCCATAGGTGACAAATCCACCATCTTTAAAAGTCCAATTTGTGAGCATTGACATGTCACCGGTCATATGTCTAGAGCATCCACTGTCAAGATACCATAATAATGATCTTGCTCTTAGACACACCTGCAGAATTCAAATCAATTTACAAAGGAAGGTACCCAATTGAGGTTGGGTCTATAGATGTTAGCTATTTTCTTTTTCTTTGGCACCCAAATGCATTCTCCATTTGGCACATAGAATCTCCTAGCATAGCACCTATTAGATGTGTGACCTTTCTTCATACAATAGTTATAAGTTACAGCTCTTGATGCTCTTTCAAAATGAGCCATATGATTAAACTTTGTTTTTGAAACAACTTTTTGATATTTCTGTTTTGGAGGCACAAACTTGGTTTTTCCAAAAGATTTTGATCCATGTTTGTAACCCAATCCAGAAGTATCTCCAGCATATTTTTGCACACTTAGCATTTCAGCTAAATTGCACTTTCCTTTATAAAGTCTTTTCAAAAGATCAACAAAGTAATTATTTTCTGAAAGGACTATCATATGTTTTTCACCTTGACTATTTTTTAACTCATTAAAATCTTCTTGCAAAGCTTGGTATTTGTCAGCATTTGATGAAGAAGAAGCACATACACATCCATTCATTTTGTAGCTTGAAACAAGTTTTTCATTTTCTTCTTTCAAGTTACAAATTTCAGTTTGCATTTCTGCAAGTTTTGTGACATGCCATCTAAGATTTCCTTTTAGCCTATTATTGGATTTTGCAAGCTTTTGAGTCTCTTCATGCATTTCATGGAAAACATCAACAACTTGATCAAATTCAGAATTTACCTTTGTTTCAGCACTTGAGAAATCATAATCTTCACTTATTGTGGAAGTGAAACATACATTTGCTTCTTCATTCTCACTTGATGATTCAGAAGTTGTTGACTCATTGTCTTCCCATGCTATATAGGCTTTCTTAGGCTTTCCTTCTTTGTCTTCTTTTCACCTTGTTACTTTTTCAAAAAGATAGAACATTCAGATTTAATGTGGCCAGGCTTACCGCATTCAAAGCAAGTGAAGTTTGTGTTATTGTTGTTGTAGTTGTTGTTTGTTGTTGCTGTTGTTGATTTTTGTGAACTTTCTGTTTTTGTTTCTTCTCATGAATTTGCTGAATTTTTTAACAATTAGATTCAAGTTGTCATCATCATCTTCTTCACTTGAGTCTTCTTCCTTTTCCACTTTTGAGGATGCACCTTTCAAGGCTATGCTTTTATGTTTCTTTTCTGCATCTTTTGCATTGGTTAGTTGTGACATTTCAAGTTCATACTCAAGAAGCTTACCAAAAAGTGCAGCCATGGACATTTTGGATAGATCTTTTGATTCTTTGATTGCTGTCACCTTTGGTTGCCATGGTCTTATGAGACACTTCAAGATTTTGATGTTCAACTCTTCAGCATCAAAAATCTTTCCAAGACCAAAAAGATGATTTACTATGTGAGTGAATCTTGTTTGAAGCTGAGATATGTTTTCTGTGGAGTTCATCTTGAAATTTCATACTCATGGATTAAGGCATGCTTCCTTGATCTTATTACTTCATATGTACCTTCATGAGTTATCTCCAACATCTCCCACATCTCATTTGCACTTTTTCACCTAACAGTTCTAAAGAATTCACCAGAAGAAAGTGCAGAAGTAATCATGTTCTTAGCTTTGAAATCATATTGGACAACTCTCTTTTCAAGATCTGTCATTTCATCCCATTCTTTGAGAATCATATCATTACCAACAGTTTTAATAGGAATCAAAGGAATTTTTTCTATTGCATTCCAAGCACCTGTGTCATTTGATTGAATGAAGATTTGTATTCTATTTTTCCAAAAACTGAAGTGTTCTCCTTCAAACATTAGAGGACGGTTGAGGGAGGCACCCTCCTTGAAGGTAATTTTTGTGGTATTCATTTTCTTTTTAAAGAAAGATAGTGATCTTGAATAACACTGAAGAAGCTGCTCTTGATACCAATTGAAAACAATAGGAATACCCACAATAACCAAGAGGGGGGTGAATTGGTTTAAACTTGGTCTTTTAAAATTTATTTACAAAATCAGAGTTATAGGATCCTTATCACAATTAAATCAAGAATGCTTCAAATAAATCAAACCACTCAGCTAAAAAACAATTGCTTAAAAAATAGAACTTCTTGAGTAACGAAATAATACCAAGAACTAATGATCAAGATGACAAGAAGAGTTTAAGGAATAGAAAACCAACACAAGAATTTATACTAGTTCACTTCTCAAGAGAAGCTACATCAAGTTCTTCTAATCAACACTATATTAGAGTTCCATTATTATAAAATTTCAATTCTTACAAGCTTTACAACAACCACTCTTTATCAACCCTAGATAAAGAACAGAAATCTAAAACTCTATTAGATTCCTAAAGGATCAAGAGATAGAGAACCTTTCTCTACTCTTCCCTCTAGAGAAACCCACTCTAGAAAAACCTTAAAGAACCATTTACAATAGTTTCAAACTACCAAGATACAAAAATGAATTTACAACAAGAGATAATGGAGACAGACAACCTGATGATCCAATGAATATGAATGAATATGGTTTACCAATCAAAGTTGAAATGCAAAAATCAATTTCAGAACTTTCTCTTCAAAACTTCTTTGAAAATCTTGCCCAAGAAATCTTTCAATACACCATGAAGATTAAAAAGTGGTACAAGAGCTTTGTTAACTCAGAAAATCCTTTCTAACTTTGAGAAAGCTTGTATATGCTCAGAAATATCGAAGTATGTAAGTTAAGTTTTCAGAAAAGCCTTCAATCTATGTATAACTAATGTTTATAACAAAATGTAATCGATTAAATTATCTTATGTAATGGATTAAATTGCCAAATAACCGATTAAAATGTTCTTAGCACAACCTGGGAACTACAACGAGCAAATTAATTGATTAACCCGTGTCGTAGTCGATTAAAGCAGTCAGGTTCAGTTTTGCAACAAGCTTGAGTAATCGATTACGGATTGTGGTAATCGATTAAAGTAGTCATGCATATTTAACAATGAACTTAAGTAATCGATTACAATATCATGGTAATCGATTAAGGCAGTGAAACATGATTTTCATTTTGTACTATGTAATCAATTACGAGAAGCCTATAATCGATTAAAATGTTCTTCATGGCTTTTCCAGAATTAAAACAGTAGCTGGTAATCGATTATATCATTGTGTAATCGATTAAAGTAGTGAGATTTCATTTTTCCAAAAACATAAACATGAGAAATTAGTTTCTTTTGAAAACATGAATAGCTTTAATGCTTTACTGAAATCATGTATGCATGTTAATGATCGTGATCATGCAATGCAAGGATGATAAGATTAGTCTCTCATACACTTAATCAAATTACAATTTCCTTGGCATGTGAAAAGCTAAAATATTTTCTTCTAAGGCACAAGCTTCTTCTTTAGCTTCATCTTCTTCCTGCTCCCCCTATATCCAACAGTGGTGGTAGTGGTGGCAATGGTGGTGGTAGTGGTGGTGGCAGTGGCAATGATGAGGGTAGTGATGGTAGTGGCAGTGGTGGTTGTAACACCCAGAAATATCGGGTTGCTAAGTGGATGTTTGATGTGTGTTATGTTGCTTGATTATTTGGTTTATTTTGGTAATTACTATTTGTTGTGTTTCTGTCTTGGTATGTGTGTTAGTGGAGGTTAGGTTAAGTCAACTCTGTGACTTGCGGTTGCTGTGTTTGCATGAAAAGTAGACATGTCCTGTCAGTTGAGTACTTAAGCAGCAGAGTGTGCAGCGGAAACGTGTTTTTCCTTTCTTCTTCTTTGCGCCTTTCTCTCTTTTCTCTCTAAGCTCACCTACATCCATAAACCTTTCTTCCTCAACCTTTCTGTGTCATCTTCAACCCCCCTATGTCGAAAGGAACCACGTGACCGGAGCGGAAGTCTTAGATGACCATTCATGAAGTTCAAGGAGAACAGAGTTCTACCCTTGCTTTCACGCTTCAGAGGATAGTGTTTCAGCGCTGCTCGACTTCAAAGAGAACTCCTAGTGAGGTAAGCAGAGTTTATCGTGTTTAATAACAGCTTTAGATACCATAGTTGGGGATTAGGGAGTCCGACTATGAGGATGACTGTATGTCTCTGTTGTGTGCTATTTTCTTAGTAAAACTGTCTTTTAATGAATGAGATGTAGTGTGTTGATTTTTGATGATGTTCCTATGTGTTGATGTTTAATGGTGTTTTGGAACGAAGAGTTGATGGTGTTTTTGTGAGGGAGTTGATGTTGTAAGAACTCCCTGTGCATGTGTGTGAAGTTGCATTTGATGCTGAAAACTCCCACGACACTTTTTGGTAGTGTTTGTGGAGGTGCCGCATACCGAGTTTGGTATGCCGAGCTGAACTCTTTACGTAGCATGTATACGTACATGCAGGATGTGACTCTTAGTAGTCCTTGTTGGTGGATGACAATATCTCGAGTTCCTTACCTAGGGTTGTTCCCTTAGAGCTGTTAAGGTCACTCTTTTCTTTAGATATCTCGGGTTCCTTACCCGGATGAGCTCGTGCCTTCTCGGGAAAAGAGTCATCAACTTCCCTAACTCAGGTGAGCTCATACCTTCTCAAAAAAGAGCCATTGAGTTCCCTAACTTGGATGAGCTTGTGTCATTTTGGGAGAAGAGCTATCGGGTTCCTTACTCGGATGAGCTCATACCTTCTCGGGAAAAGAGCCATTGAGTTCCCTAACTCGGACGAGCTCGTGCCTTCTCGGGAAAAGAGCCATCGAGTTCCCTAACTCGAATGAGCTCGTGTCTTTTTGGGAGAAGAGCTATTGGGTTCCTTACTTGGACGAGCTCGTGCCTTCTCGAGAAAAGAGCCATCGAGTTTTCTAACTCGGATGAGCTCGTGCTTTCTCGGTATAAGAGCCATCGGGTCCTCTACTCAGATGAGCTTGGGTCTTCTCGATAAAAGAGCCACTCGGTTCCCTACTCGATCGAGCTTGTGTCCTTTCCCGAGTTCGTTCCTTCTCTCGAGATGTCAAACTTGATTTCTTTCCTTTAGAGAGATAGGGTTTCTTTCCCAAACCCGTTCCCTTCCTTAAAGATGTTGAGCTCGTTTCTTTGTTTGGAGCTGTCGGGCTAGTGTTGTCTATTTTTAATCGATTACAAATGCTTATGTAATCGATTGCATAATGCCAAGTCCGTCTTTGGTGTTTTTGTGAGTCCAAGATCCGACCATGTTCGGGTTCTTACCTCATAATCATAGTGATTATGTCTAAAGTGCCAATCCAGACAGTTGATACTTTACACCAGTTCTCTAGTCTATATTGTGTACTACGGACATATGTGTAATGAATCTATGTGTAATGTTGGAACCTTGAAGGTTGGCTTATGAGATACTATTGATGAGTATGTATGAACCTATATGGTTATGTTGAAACCTTGGAAGGTTGGTTTGTGAGATGATGATGTGCATTAATACCATGGGGGGGTGCATGGCAGTATCCTAGCCAAGATCGATTTGTCTCGGGCTGGGCCATGCATTGATGGTGCCCATGGTTATCTAATGCGGGTGGATATACATAGATACCCACAAGGGTGTATGGCATTATCCTAGCCAAGACCGATTTGTCCTGGGTCGGGTCATACATTGATGGTGTCGTGGTGATATACTATGTATAGACACGTGAGATGCCAGGACTGGGTGGTTAACCTTGCAAGGACCATGGTCAGTGCATCGATGATGCCCTCGTTTGAGGCGGCCTTCGTTTGGGGCAATGCGTATGTACATGGGGGGTGTATGGCATTATCCTAGCTAGGATAGATTTGTCCCGGGCTGGGCCATACATTGATGGTGCCATGTGACATACTACATTTGCACGACGGAAATAGGATGATTGGTTGTAGGGTACTGGAGTGCTGGGGGGGCCACGTCTATTGGTTGTAGGGTACAGAGTGACCTTAACAAGCTACTGCATCATCGAGAAATAGGGATGGACTATTTCCGTGATGGTTCCACATTGCATGTTGAGAGAATGACAGGAGCATGCATCATGCTAGCCAATATAAGTTGACTTTGTGGAATGTCTGTGGATTGTTTGTCCATGTTGGCTGTGTGATGAAATGTCGGGTTATGGTTGTGATTCTGTTATTTATTGCTTGTTCTTTTATATGATAAACTCACATTTACTTTGTTGTACCATGTGGTTTGGTAACTGTGATGATCGCGAACCGGGTTAAGGTGAGCAGATGGGCAACAATAGGTTTTTGGAAGATGACCACTCTTTTTGGTTGGAGCCGTCGAGTTGTCAGGATGTCAATGGATGAGATCTCGGGCAGGAGTTACGTTTTTCTAGTCACACCTCGTGTTTTGATAGTTACACCCTCGACGTTTGATTTCTTGTTTCCTTTGTAAAACTTAAATATTTTAGACGGGAGTGATTGAGAGAAAATGAGAACAATGCAATCTTTCACTGTCCAGTTGTTGCCGCCAGCCTCGCCATCCTCCATGTCAACAACAGCACCATTAGAGCCTTCTTGCGCACCATCCATGTCCTCATGTCCCTTGTCTGCGTTGCAAGGGCAGAGAGAGGAAAGAAGTTGCTACCATGCTTTGTACCGTTGTTCCCGTTCTACTCTAACCAGTGACAAGTGATGGAGTGTGGCACCGTTGTTCTTGTTCTGCACTCCTTTTCTCTCAAACCCTATCATTTCCTTCCACCCCTTCATCCAATTATGTCGTAAACCCACCCTTGTTTTCCTCCTTAAAATCCAAACTTTCCCTTTCACATGGCTTCTTTCAAAACCAATTGAGTGTCCTACCTATGAATCTCGAGAGCCCATATTATCATTTTCTTCTCCTCTGCATTATAGATAGAACTATGGAACTACGGCATCCTTTTAGGAATGAGAATGGGTCATTGGATCTTGAAGCTCTAAAGTCTAAAACCATGGCTTTTTCTTTGTGAGGCATTTGGTCTTGAAGCTGGCTGGGCTTAGGAATGGGTTCATTGTTCCTCTAGGAAAGGTGGTGAACAAAAAATGCTAGTTGTGGATTTTGATTTGTGTTTGTAGAGAATGGTGCATGTTTGTCGATTTGAAATTGTATTGGCAATTGAAAATGGTGAATGTTGTTAGGTTGTGCAGGGGAACGCGATTTGGCAATTTTTAATGAGTATACTTTTTCCTTGGTGTTTTTTCTGTTCTAGAAGTGAGATCATAATTTTTCTTTCAAACTTTTAGTTCAAAGGTTTAAAGGTTGAAGAAAAGGTCATTAAAGGATAAAAAAATTCATTAAAAATCATGTGACTAGCACATGATTCCTTTAAGTCAAATAATAAACAATGTTCAAGTGTAAGAAGAGGTATGTGTATAATTAGGTGAACATTACCAAACTGATTTTTGCACACCCCTACTACTGTAATTAATTACCATGATTTGAAAATGCACAACAAAGGGTATTAAGCGAAATAACCGATTACAAGGTTTTGATAATTGATTATGGTTGTTATAACTGCTTTTATTATAAATTCTCATCTTTTTCTTCCTTTTAAGTAACTCTTTTGTATAGAAAATTACATATTACATTCAGAAAGAGTTTCTAAGAGGATTACTTAGGCATTTCTTCATAGAAAACTATCTGGTCAAGGTCATGCATTCAATGTCAAAAATGAATATTATGGTTTTGGAGATTGAAGCTTTCATATCCACATAATAAGGTGTATTCTTTCCATTTTCTTTTTTTGATTCATCTGAGTTTTGTGATCTTTGTTAGGGTTACCAAGAAGGTTTTTGTTAGATACATAGGGAGCTTGAAGAGGATCAAGATGTTGAGGCTCTTAGTCTTGAATAAGTTTTAGCTTTTACATGCCATTCAATTGAATGCATATGTAATCTTTAGATAGTTTCATCCTATGATCCATTGCATTGCATAAACATCATTCATTGGCTTGCATTCATGGTTTTCATAAAAACACATGTCTTGTGAAAAAAACTTTAAGTTTTCATGATTGCATAAGAAGCCAAGGGTTCAAGGTTTAAGTTTTGGAAAAACTATTTCGCACTACTTTAATCGATAACCAGTATATGGTCATGATGACTACCAAGACATGAATGCTTGGCTTGGATCATTTCCGGATTGCAAACTTCAATGGCTTGGCCTCTAATAACGCCACGATTAGGAATGATGCCACGATCCATAAACGGAACGATAAGTCAAAAGAGGATTCGCCACAAAGGAAAGCTTCCTTGATAAGAAATGATTTGGTTTCAATCAAGAACCAACAAGAGGCTAAGCTCTAAATTCAAGAAAATGCTTAATTTCTATTAATCAAAGTTAACCAAAAACAGCAAATTCTGAGTATTTATATGGCTATGCCTCTAATAAATACCTAAAAACATAAGTTCAGGCCTATTTGCGAATATATCAAAGCCCATTACAAATATATATATATATATATATATATATATATATATATATATATAGAAGCACTAAGATTCTGACCAAAATAATCAATTAATACGACCTGTAATCGATTAAAACGGAACGTTCCAGCGCTGTGTAATCGATTACAAAAACGTTGTAATCGATAAGACTTGCTTGTGTAATCGATTACAGAAATGTTGTAATTGATTAAAACAGACAACACTTACTTATTACAACAGACAAGACTTTTGATATGGTCTTGAAGGGCTTGGGTTCTAGCTCTTGTCATGGGTCTTTCAAAGCTCACCAAAGGAAGTGCTTCAAGCTCTCCTTCTAGACCTTTGGCTTGGAATGGACCTCCATCATCATGATCCTTAGATAATCCTCTATCAGGTAATCTATTACTTAAGCTTAGATGAACACTTTAATGAATTACAACATTATCCTAATCGATTACACTTCAAAAAACCATAGAAAGTCTTCCTGTGATAATCGATTATGATTTAGTGGTAATCAATTACTTTGCATGTTTTTGAAACAAAACTTCCTGTGTTAATCGATTACATGGTGAATAAATTGATTACTTTGCTCATGTATCTCCAGAAAGTTCAAGAACACGTTAATCGATTAAATATGTTATTAATCGATTGCACAAGTGGAATTAATCGATTACATGGACGATTTAATCGATTACATTCAGTTACTACAGTTTTCTATAAAAAGTTGTTAGGTCTTTTGAAATAAACAGATCATTACACAATGAAATTTTCATAGATTTTCAAAAGCCTTCTGAAGTGAGAAGAGATACCTTGAGTCACTGAGCTCTTGTCCCATAAATTCTAAATCTTCATGTTGCATTGAAAAATTTCTTCTTGGGCATGATTCTAAAGAAGTTCTTGGAGAGTTTGCTCTGAAATTTGTTTTCATTCAACCTGGATCAAGATTGGTAAACCATATGCATTCATAAACATTAGATCATCAGGTTGTCTCTCTCCATTAAAATTTATTTGTAATTCATTTTAGAATTTTAGTTTGTTTGTTACTATTACAAAATATTTTTAAGGCTTGTCTAGAGTAGGTTTCTCTAGAGGGAAGAGTAGAGAGGAGATTCTGTATGTCTTGATCACTAGGAGTCTAAGGGTGTTAGATTTCTGATCTTAATCTAGGGTTGATTAAGGGTGATTGTTGTAAGCTTGTAAGAAAAGAATTTTGGGAATAGTAGAACTCTAACCAAGTTAGTTGGAAGAAACTGAATGTAGCTTCTTAAGTTGAGAAGTGAACCAATGTATTTCTTGGTGTTGAGTACTTTCTCTTTATCTCTTCTTTCTGTCATTGATTGTCATTCATTTGGATAATCTTTTCAAGATCAACATAAATATATTTTCAGCTATTGCTTTCTTTGAAGGTTGGCAGTTGATTGACTAAAAGATTTCAAAGGGTGTTTTTGTGATACAATTCTTAATACTTTGATTGTTTTAAAAATTTTAAAAGACCAAGTTTAAACCAATTCACCCCCTCTTGGTTATTGTGTTTGTTCATCCTATTTTCAGTTTTTAGTTGTAGGATTCAACTCATTGTTTTGTCTTGTAGGGTTTAAGGGATAAAGGATAGTATTTTAGAGATTTGCTTCTGCATAGTGTTTGTAAAATTGATTTCTCTATAGCGATTGTTCTAAGGGTTCTTAGAGAAAAATTAGATGTGGGTTCTCTCGAGAAATAAACTAGTATAAACCCTTGTCTTGATTCTATCTATCTTTATCTTGTTATTGAGTTGTTCTTGATATTATATTGTGTTGGTATTTAATCTTGTAATTAGACGTGTCATTATTTAGAAAGGATGAGAAGTTTTCATTGCTAGAGAGCTCAATCAGCAAGAATTCTTGTGCAGAGAAGGCTACGTGGAAACTTAGGAATGGAAGAGGAGAGCTAGGTCATTTGTAGAACTCGCCCAACAAGTGTAGCTCGACCAACGAGCAAATGTCATTGGGTGGAAGAAATTGGACTTAATTTTGGGATTTTTGAAAGAATCGCCCAACAAGTCAAGCCTGCTGATATGAACCAATACGAGGTTCATCGTTTTTACGGATCATCATTGAAAAGGCTTTTTGTTAAAACATAAGAAAAAAGTGCACGCCAAGTGTTTGACGAAGAGAAACAAAGATAAAGACAATATGAAGAAAAGTGCAGAGCAAAAATAACGAATTTAACATGAATAAAATGTTAAATAAAATAAAATAAAAAGGCAGAAAAGACAAGAAATAGAAGAAGATGCCACACCTTATGAAAAGTGATAAGTCCCGTGGGGATTTGCCACAAAGATTATAGAAACTTTTGATAAGAACCAATGTTTGGTCCAATTAAGAACCCAAAATGAACTTCCTCTCGCACACTTTTAAAAGTGCAAAGTTTTTATTCAATACAAAGGTGTCTACATAAGACAAATGAATGACTATTTATAACCAACAAGTGATTTCTCTCTCCTATTTCTTTCCAATGTGGGACTTCAGTCACATATTCCTTATTCAAAATTACACTAAAAAGAAGTCTAATTCGTGCGAAACTTCATGTCCCATTTTCATCATTATAGATGCAAAATTAGGACTTGAGACTAGAAATAAAACTTGTAGGAAATCTTTAGAGCTTTCAAACGCATCAAAGAAATCCTAAAACGGACATCTAAAACTCAAGTTATGTTCAAAATATTGGAACAATCTAGGCTCTTCACTCATTGGTTTTTGGGCTCTTCACTCATTTTTCTTTGTCCTCATCACCTGCTAAGTGGTGACTTTTGGAATTCATGAAATACTCTCCCAACAAGTAGTGCTTTATGTGAAGTGACAAAACAGAGGCCTTAGGCCCATTATAAGAGGCCATTATGTTAGGATCAGAGGAACATCATTTTAGGGCTTTGTGAAGGGAGAAAACACTTATTCATTGACCTATATTCCATTTTCTTTAATTTTCACCCCATTTCTCTTTGTAATCCTCATTTTGTAAGGCCTCTCATGACAATGAAAGACTAACCTATCCATCGTTGGGGCTTGGGTGCCAAAAACTGTGATGTAATTATGTTTAGAACTTATTTAATGTTATTTCAATGTTATTGTGTTAAAGGATAGTTGAGACTACATAGGAAGTATTTCAAAACTTTCACAGATCACGTGAAATCTTTTACAAATTCGGTGAAATCTTTCCTTAATTGCAATTTTGTTTTTCTTTTTTCATTAAGTAGGTTTCTCTATGGTTTGCATGTAGTGGGTTTTCTACATGTGTGTGTAGTTCTTGATAGGTTTTCAAGAGTTTAGACATTTGTGGTGTGCATTTGCTTGTGAGTTTTTTTGTAACTCAAAAGGTTACAGTGGAAAGATCCTAGTGGGTTACTTGTGTTGGATATAGGGGGAGCATCTTGAAGCTTGAAGCTTAGGACTTGAAGAAATGTTTTGAGCTTTTTCACATGCCTTAGAAGAATGTAAATCCAATAAAGTGTTTAGAGAAGTCAATCTATTGATCCTTGCATTGCATGCATTTAATCATTCATGTGCCTAAATGTTTTCATAAAGAATTGAAGCAACTTTTGATAAAAGAACCAAAGAAGCAATGTTTTTGGAAAAATACAAATACCACTGGTTTAATCGATTACACAACAATATAATCGATTATTTGCTTCGTTTTCAAATCTGGAAAAGCTTTGAAGAACAATTTAATCGATTACCATTCATTGTAATCGATTACATAGTATTAAAAGAAAATCATGCTTCATTGCTTTAATCGATTACCATTATTGTAATCGATTACATAAGGCTCTTAGAAAAGCTTGTTGCACTGCTTTAATCGATTACCATTTCTTGTAATCAATTACACAAGGCTTTTCAGAAATGTTGTGTTACTGGTTTAATCGATTACAGTTCGTATTAATCGATTATTTTGCTCTTGCTTCAAACCCAGAAAACTTATGAACATTTTAATTGATTAAAATGGCAATTTAATCGATTACATAAGGCATTTTAATCGATTATTAGGAGCGTTTAATCAATTATAGTTAGTTATAAAGTTTTGTTATAAATAGCAGTGAGGCTTGTCTTGTTTTCAAGAGCGAGATATTCGAATTTCTGATTACACACAAGCCTTCACAAAGATTGAAAGTATTTTTTCTGAGTATACAAACCTCTTGTCCCTCTCTTTAATCTTCATGGGTTTTTGAATGATTTCTTAGGCAATAATTTCAAAAGAAGAATAGGAGAACATATTTTGAAATTCATTTGCTCATACAACTCTGATTGGTAAACCACATGCATTCACATTCATTGGATCCTCAGGTTGTTTCTCTCCATTCTTTTTGGGTGTAAATTGTTTTCTGTTATAAGTTGGTTAATTGGTGCTATTGTAAATTTGTTCTTGAGGCTTGTACTAGAGTAGTGCTCTCTAGGGAAGAACAGAGTAGTGTTCTCTGGTTCTTATTGATAAGGTGTCTAATAGTGTTTTAGATTTCCTTTCTTTATCTAGGGTTGATAAAGAGTGAATGTAATAAAGCTTGTAAGAACTGAAATTTATAATAGTGGAACTCTAATCTAGTGTTGATTAGAAGAAACTGGATGTAGCTTCTCTTGAGAAGTGAACCAGA